>VXAV01005972.1:86995-98396 GCA_013399715.1 Alectura lathami | reverse complement strand
AATAAAATATATGACATTGTAATAATTCTTAACTCAAAGCATGAACAATATTTAGTATAGTCCAATGACAGCATGCTTTTTTTAAGGTGAGGCTGTGTTGTCATTGTTAAATAGCCATCCCATATTGAGTGGAGATATTCATTGGAGGATTTAGGAACAACTCCGTGTAAGGTCTTCAAAATTGTCCCTTAAGATCTATTACGATGAAGCACTGCACTTTGCTTTTCAGCATTGGACTTGAGGATTTATCACATGGATAGTGGGTAAATCTGGTCAGAAGAGTCATCTCAGAACCAAATTGAATTTACAGTGTAGACATACTCGAAGTAGTATGACCTCACCCAACTTCAATAATAATTTTGCAATTATAACATGAGAGGATAAAAATGACAAAAATGAAATTTCTTTAACGATGTTGATTTGTTTTGCTTTCTTGAATACACTTTTTGGTTTTGTCTCAAGTCTGTGCCATGTAAGTTTGGGAGTGTATTTTGGTACCACTTCCAATGGGGTGAAGAGATCAGCGTTTACGAAAATGAATACTACTTCTGTGTGCTAAGCCAAGAAGATTTGCGCACACACCAAACAGCCTGGTATGTATCAGAATAAGAAAAGTTTGAATTGGTTATGGCAGACTTACTCCTTATCGGGAGTAATTCAGTCATCCTTATCTACAAAGTTGTTTTGCTTACTGTCCTGCATTTACTCAAAAAGCTTTTCCAGCACAGACTTCTACAGTATCTCACACTACAAAAATCTTTACATCTTGAAGGCTTCAACTGCAATATATATGGATTTAACCCAGGTCCATTTGGATTCACTAAAACTCATTTTCATCAGACAGCTGTAAAATGAAATGAGTTTGGTGGTCTGTACTGTAGACTTTATCGAATGATGATACTTACCACAAGTAGCAAGAGGTTGCTTAGAAAGGCCATAAAAACACTCCTAACTATTTTAAATTACTGTGTACTCTATCAAAATAAGGCATGACAGAAAGCTAATCTACTAATGGCTGAGAGAAAGATGAGCGACTTCTGTTTCTGTGTTCACTTACTTATTGTCAGTGAGCTATTTGTTTTTGCTGAGCTCAAACTTATTATTAAAAACGTCTTTTTAATGGCTTGGTTTAATGCTTACGGACATACAGTTGTCTGTAGGATGAAGCCTCAGATCTTTTTAAACTACTTTCATCAAGAAATTGAGCTGAAAATTGTAGAAACGACATCTCTAGCAGGGTACTAAGAATCTCCCCTTTTCAGCTGTATCTACATCTCCTGCTGCTGTACAGCAGGATTTGGGCCATGAATATGGAATATGAAAATGAAAAAAATCCAAGAAGCATTCTAGAAAATAGATCTCTTGGTTTATTATTCCAGAGAAAGGCCGATTTGTACTTTTCTACATTTTTTTTTTTTCCTAGCATTACAGTTCGGAAGTTGATTTATAATATTGCCCAAAGAGTTTACAGACAATTCTCTTTCACATTGTTTTCAAAGCCTTTAAAATTCTCCAGCTTCATCATACCTGCAAGAGAAGGAAAATATTACCTACACGTCCTGTCAGACAAGTGGAGGCCCTGGGGCTGCAGGTGGAATGTGATGACTGATTCAGTGCTATCTCAGTGATAGCTAACCAGGAAAACAGTGAAGAGAGGAGCACTGACTAAGGAAAAAAAAAAAAGAAGAAAAACTGTAAGTGCTAAGGTCATACCATCTCCATGTAGTTCAGAAGGGCATCTCTGTTTTCGTGCCAGATTGTAAACAGTTCTTCCTCCAAAGGAAACTTTTCACATCCTACCTCCACGGTAACTTCAAAGCAATTTGTATGAAGGTAATTAAAATCTGCCATACCTACAGGTTCAAAAATAAACAGAAGAGATCAAGGACAAGGACTATCCAATTAACTCTTAACTGGAACTTTGTTGTTGCAGTCGGCTGAATACAATGGCCTATGGACTAGAATGCAGAGTATTCAACAAATTGAGAATGTAAGAACTTGTTTCAGCTGCAAATTAACTAATGATTGTGACACTGTTTTCAGGTGAAAAAGCATTATTTCATGTTATTATTGACCTGACCAAGAAGCAGCAATAGAAAGTCTAGGATTGATTAATCACGGTAATTGGATGATCGGCTGTATCAGACATGGTTGCCAAAGGTCATCAGGAAAGATATGACCTTTTACCACTAGTAGATTCAAAACTGTTGACCTGGACAAGCTTGAAAAGTGGGCCCATGTGAACCTCATGAGGTTCAACAAGGCCAAGTGCAAGGTGTTGCACTTTGGTCGGGGCAATCCCAGGTGTGTGTACAGACTGGGAGAAGAACTCCTTGAGAGCAGCCCTGCGGAGAAGGACTTGGGCGTCGTGATTGACGAAAAGCTGGCCATGAGCCGGCAGTGCGCTCTTGCAGCCAGGAAGGCCAATGGCATCCTGGGCTGCATCAAGAGAGGGGTGGCCAGCAGGGAGAGGGAGGTGATCGTCCCCCTCTACTCTGCCCTTGTAAGGCCTCACCTGGAGTGCTGTGTCCAGGCCTGGGGCCCCCAGTACAGAGGGGATGTGGAGCTGTTGGAGCGGGTCCAGAGGAGGGCCACCAAAATGATCAGAGGGCTGGAGCACCTCTCCTGTGAGGAAAGGTTGAGGGAGTTGGGATTGTTTAGCTTGGAAAAGAGAAGGCTCCGGGGAGACCTCATTGCGGCCTTCCAATACTTCAAAGGAGCTTACAGGCAGGAGGGGGACCGACTTTTTACACGGGTGGATAATGGTAGGAAAAGGGGGAATGGGCTAAAACTGAAAGAGGGGAGGTTTAGGTTGGACATCAGGAAGAAATTCTTCCCTGAGAGAGTGGTGAGGCGCTGGAACAGGCTGCCCAGAGAAGCTGTGGCTGCCCCATCCCTGGCTGTGTTCAAGGCCAGGCTGGATGGGTTCCTGGGCAGTTTGATCTAGTGAGCTAGTGGCTGGCAGCCCTGTCCATGGTAGGGCGGCTGGAACTAGATGATCTCTGAGGTCCCTTGCAACCGAAGTCATTCTATGATTCTATGATTCTATGATTCTATGATTCCGCACAAAAAGCATTGGATATAATTTTCAGAAGAATGTATGTCTAAGATATCTAAACTTGATTCTCATTCACACCCAAAAGCTTTCTAAATGCTCAGTTTCAACAGAAGAACTCTCTAAGTCCTATTTGAAAACATGACTGAAGCACTTCTGAAAATTTTATGAACATTAGTATTTCATCCATGAAATCCTGAAGAAAACCAAATGCTTCTACTGCAGAAATCAAATCAGTAACCTAAGAACAAATTAATGGGATGTCTGTTGCTGATGCTGTTTTTCCTAAAAAAAAAATAAAAAATAAAAAACTATGTATTTAAACAGTTTGAAAAAGAAAAGCAGCACTTGCAAGAAGATGAATGCAAATCTGAAAGATGGAATCAAACCCATGCTACTAAGGAATGACAGCACAGCATTAAGCATTTATTTCTGCTTCTCAGGTTTTAAAACTAGAAGGATCTTATATAGAATAACAAATATGACACTTGTATAGCTTGTTCAGTTTTTTAGATCTTATCAGGTTAAATATGTTCCTTGGTATCTGGATATAAATGTCATGAACATACATTTTGCCACATAAAACCCTTATAGCTTATTTTCTGCAAGGATCTAACCTAAATTAAATGGAAATAAATAAAACTATGTCTGTCAAACCCTTGTGTTTCCTAACGGTGATACAGAGGTTTTACCTCAGTTGATATGATGGTAAAGTGGTTTTACCTCCAGTGAAGCTGTACCACTCAGCACCATTTATAATACCTCCGCGCTTTACAAAATTTCCACCACAACGAAGTTCTGATCGGTCCGAGATGACTGGATGTACATCTGCATAGGCTTTCGCCAGTATTTTAAACATCTGCAACAAAAGGGTTTGAAATACATCTGTTTTTGCAAGCAGTAAACACGTTAGCTTTCAGTCATTGATGATGCTGCTATAAACTTTTGCTCCTGTGAGCCCAGAGAAAGAGCCACCCTGAGTCCTCAAGGCTGATGGACAGGGGGAACCTCTATGCAAAGATACTCTGCCAGGAAGCTTTCACTAGCTTTCTTCTCCAAGATGCTTTGCAATCCAATTTATTTAGCCAATACACTTGTTGATTTTGTGATACTTGGCTTCAACCTATCTGGGGCAGACATAGTAGGCTTATTTTGTTGCATTTTATGTCCCAGGTTTAAAAGCTGAAAGTAGCTCTGCCTATTATGATCTAGCTGTTGCTATTTTTACCCATTCAAAAACACCTACATCAGCCTCAGCCCAACCAGATCTTTACATCAGCTGCTGGTGATTAAAATAGACAGTGTCAATTTGCTTTGCACTTATCAGTCTCACAGGACAACCTGCCAGCTTGATCTCAATGACAGTTGCTTCTTTGTGGGGCAGAAAACATTCCCTAAAAACTGAAGGACAGGATGTGGTGATGGAGTATGTCACTAGTGATTTTCTAAGAGTGTTGATACTGATGAGGAGCAGATGAATCACCATCCAGAAAGGAAAAGTGATGGGTACATGAACTGAAGACAGAAGAAACAGCAGTGATCCGAGGAAGCCATTTCTTTGAATCAGTTTTGTGTCATTTTTCTCCAATGTTTATTCCGAACTTGAACATAATTACCCCCTTATTTTTTATTTGATTTGACTATCATCTACAAAAACTATTATTCCAGATTTCAACACTAGAATGACAGCAATTGTAAGATGTCACTAGATCAGCTCAGTATTGTGGGTTTCATGGCACAATTCTTAAGACAACATTTGCAAGGAGTTGGGTGTCTAAAATCTTGTTTTTGTAAGTGACCGTAAGATTTTATCCTTGATGCTGTACAGAGACCAAAATGACCAAGCATACAATTTTTAATGCCCTGTGAGAAGGCTGTGTAACATCAAGGAGGCTAGGAAGTTAGCTAGCTGGTTCCAAGCACAGTCTGCAGTGGACCCTCAGCCAAACAGCCAAAAACTCCTCCACTAGCACACACAGAACAGAGGGGGTGGAATAATACAGAAGAAGGGAAGTTTACAATGGCAAGGGCCAGCAGGTGGAAGAGACTTCTCCCAAGAGCCTGAGATACCCTTGCAGAACTGCTTCACCATTTTGCACACTGAAGAGGGAAGACTCTTCACATCAGCAGAAACACCGGAGGTGAGTAAGACAGCCTCATCTGCCCCCTGTAAAACAACAACCAGTGCAGCTAAGTAAAGGCCATGGGTTGACAGCAGTAGGAAACACTTTTCTGAGCGATACGGACACACCCATAATCCAGCCTCTCTAGAAAGGTGTGTTGCTATGGGGGGCTTGTATAAGGGATGTCACTGAGAGACTGCTAAGCCTCATACAGTGCTGCATATTATTCCATGGGACTCGATGAAATGCATCTGCACGTCCTGAGGGAACTGGTAGATGAAGTTACCAAGGCAGTATTCATCATATCTGAGAAGTCCTATCAGACCAATGAAGTTCCCTCTGACTGGAAAATGGCAAACAACCTCCATTTTCAAAGAGGGAAAAAAGAAAAACTTGGTCAGTATTGGGATTGGCACTATTTAACTTCTTTGTCAGTGAGGTGGAGAGTGGAATTGAGTGCACTGTCAGCAAGTATGCGGACAACACCAATCTGTGCGGAGTGGTTAGCACACTGGAGGCAAGGGATGCCATCCAGAGGGATCTGGACAGGCTTGAGAAGGTGGGCCCATGCCAACCTCACAAAGCTCAGTAAGGCCAAGTACAAGTACCTGGGTCAGGGCAATCCCAAGCACAAATACAGGCTGGGTGGAGAATGGATTGAAAGCAGTGCTGAGAAGGGCTTAGGGGTACTGGCTGATGGCCAGCAGGGTGAGGGAGGTGGTTGCCCCTCCTCTGCTCTGCCCTCATGAGGTGCCACCTGCACTACTGTGTCCAGGCCTGGGGCCCCCAGCACAAGAAAGACGTGGAGCTGCTGGATTGGGTCCAGGGGAGGGCTACGAAAATGATCAGAGGGCTGGAGCACCTCTCCTGTGAAGACAAGCTGAGGTTGTTGAGTCTAGGGAAGAGCTTCAGGGAGAACCTGTAACAGCCATTTGGTACTTAAAAGGCACCTACAAGAAAGCTGGAGAGGGACTTTTTACAAGCGCAGGTAGTGATAGGGTAAGGAGTAATGGTTTTAAACTGAAGGAGGGTAGATTTAGATTAGATATAAAGAAGAAAATCTTCACTCTGAGGGAAGTGATGCACTGCTACGAATTGCCCAGAGAAGTTGTGGGTGCCCTGGAAGTGTTCAAGGCCAAGATGGATGGAGCCCTGGGCAACCTGGTCTAGTGGGATGTCCCTGCCCACTGCAGGGAGTTGGAATTAGATGATCCTTAAGCTCCCTCCCAATCCAAACCATTCTATGATTCTATGATTCCATGAAAAGAAAATTTGCCAAATTCTTTTCTGATGGCCAGAGTAGATATGATTGAGAAAAGGGAAAGGGAAAAAAGAAGAGGATCTTTGGAATCATGATGTTCATTTGGCAAAATGGGGTAGATGGTGTTACATACAGCACTCTTAACCCACTACTTGTCACAGGTTGGGTTTTTTGGGCAGAAGATAGGTAGTTTTCCATTTAGCAAAGGGAGTAAACTTGATTTGGTGTGTATCTTTCTTCCTCAGTGAGCATAGAGATCAGTGCCACTTCTTGTGTAACACAAAGCAACAAAAGCCTGCTGGAAAAAGATGTCAAAAAAGAAAAAAAAAAAAAAGGGGGGGGGGAAGGTTCTGGATTAGGTGAGCTGAAACAGAGAAACAGATGCAAGAATGTGACATGGGGCTAGGTTTGAGTCTCCTTGATCCCAGCAGTTACAAGCCCAGGCTGTGATGCAGGCTACAGAGGCATGAAATTCGCTACTCCAGGAGTATCCCCACACTGACACACGTATACCACGAGAGACACAGGGAAGTGGCAGCACCCGGGAGTGTTTGTAAGCAAGATAATCTGGTCTGAATGTCCTTTGCAGAATTTGACTTTTGAATCTGCACTGCAGCATCTCACCCAGGGCTCCAGCCAAGGGTGAAAACTTCCCTCTTTTCCCCTTGCACAGTGAATTTGACAGATCAGTGGTCAGAGCAGAGGTTACAGCTAATATATGGCAGCTAAGAAATGCTGCAATATTTCAGGTTGCTAGTTCCCCAGCAGTAGCAGATGACATTACTTACATGCAGGTCACTTCACAAATACACATTTTATAACTTTCTGGACAAAAGTTAAGTGATACCGGCAGTGTTCTTAAGGTTTCTGTGCTGACTCATTGGAAAAGTTGGTTTAAACTGAGGACACTCCTAGCCCTCCCTTATATGTTTTAAACTTCCAAGTTTGTAGCTAGTTTCCCAGGATCTGCAGCTACTGACTATGCAGCCATCCCCAACATTAGGCCCTGCGTTGCAAACCAGGGATAAAATTAGGGCTCAGCCAGCTCCATCCTTAGGGATGGAACACTTTGCAGTTATGACTGCATCATTTCACTCAAAATATACATGCTGCCCCTGACTGGAGATGATGGAGGAACTGCTGTCCTTCAATCCCACATGTCAACTGCTGGATAAGGCACATGTGGCCACACTCCTCCATCATCTCTATGTAAATCAGGATACACCTAGTAAGGCGATATATGTGTGTATGTTCGCGATTTCCACTAGTCCTCAACAAGAGCTACTGTAGTTTTCATTACCACCCACAAGACATTTCTTACATGTGTTTTTCACTGTGCAGTGCTGGGCCTGTTTTACTGCTAAAACATTGTTATACACACATAGTCAGTAGGTGTCGTACAGCTCAGAAGAAATGAATTATTATAGAAAATGTTAAATAGCGATAAATATTTAATAGATGCTGGTGAGAACTGTCACTTTAAAAGAAATTCAGCCCAGAGATGTGCTCAAAGATAACAGATAAAAGTCAACTTCTGATGATTTTCAATTGCTGTATGCTATGTAAGGAACCATATTCTCTTAAGAGGCCATGGACACTTTAAACATAACTCTAGAAGACTAAAGAGCTGGCGGTTCTCCTAGTGGGCATGTCAGCAATGAATACTAGATTGAGGAAATCAAAAGGAAATAGGAAAGATGGCAAAAAATTTCACAGAAGATTTACAGTGAGTCTCAGCTGAAGAACCCCAGAGGGAGAAGCCATTCTGTTCATCTGACCCTGAGTAAATGTTACAAGGCTGCCACCATATGGCAGTCAGCCTTTTTGTTTCTACAAATTTCAGCATAGCACTTCCAGTGAGGCTCGTTTCTCTTCTTCTGGAAACCAGTGGTAAAAATAGAAGTCTTCACCCTTTAAATAGTAAAATCCTTACTTTTTCTAACCTGTGCCTCATGAAATCATGTTTGTCCTCATGAAACATCTGTAAATCTTTACAGATCAAGCTTATAACATATTTTGAAGCACATTATGTAATTGTATAAATAATTTTTTATATATGTATTTATATACGCACATACATAAACGTGATTTACTGCATATTTTGCATACTTTGCATACTTTGACATAGACACGTATAAAATCTACATAAATCAAAGTTAAGTTTGTTATTTGCTAAAAGAAATTGTTTCCACAGTTTCACATATCAATATGCCAGTCCTACAAAAAACATCTTACCTTTTCATCAGGTGTAGGGGAGAACTCCTTTTCTTCCAGAGGATGCTTCGAATAGTCATAAGGATAGGTCACAACCAGCTCACCCCCATGGAGGCTGGCAGAGAGCACGAAGGGAATAGACCTCATCCACTTCATGACTGCTTTAGTCTCAGGTGCCACCTGAAAACCAGAAGGAAAAAAAGCCATGACTGATTATTCAGCTTTGGTGGGATTTGGTCCTGAGCAGGATGAAGCCCAGTGGAGAAGGGAGTCTGCCAAGAACGATGAGGCTCTTCTCTTTCATCCCAAAGGTTCATGGGGGAAGAGCAGCAGTTTGCTCCAGGGAACAGATGAGACGTACCATTCCTACATCCCCATAAACCAGAGGAAATTGCTGTGGAAAAACTGAGAAAACAAACAGAAACATAGACAGAATAATAAATTTACATTTTCAGCAGTTCAAAGTGCTGATGGCATTATTTATCATGGTGTTACACCCTTATTTGCAAACTGGACTCTTATTCTAATTTCATTTCAGAATCAGTAGAACTGACTTTGGGTGGATAAGCTGGGATCCTTGGATCAATTTATAACGCTCAACACTTGCTGGAAATACGTTGTCTCATTTACTGACTTTTGGAGGGCAAATAAATTGAAAAATGATGTACATGAAGCACAGCAACAACTGCAGTTCACTTGCAGGGAGCTGCTGCAAACAGATCACAAAATTTGTCTTTCTGACAGACCACGCTAAGTGACAGTTTCCAGGGAGGGGCGACCGGACCCCGGGGACACTCAGGCTCCCACCGCCCCGGACACACAGGGCTCCATCCCACTTCGTTTCCGGGAGCGGTTTCACGGCCATGTTCCGGCGTAGGTTGATTCTTTGGGGTAACAGTGTCACCTGGTGGCCAGTCCCTGCAAGCCCGGACGCAAGTCGGTGACCATGTAGGAGGCGAGGCTATTCTCTCTGCAACTTGCAAAGATACCAGGAGAAAATAAGCGTTGCCAATCCAGACTCTGCTTTGCACAAGTGTAGATGTGCAAGATTGTTGTTGTTGTTGTTGTTGTTTGTTTGTTTGTTTAATTATTTAAAAATAAGCATGGTTCGTTCTGATGGATTTACTTCAACGTTTCTATAGGGCTGCTAGCACAAATGTCACCATTTGCTTTGATGCCATCCACTATTAGGAAATAATTCAGCCAGGATCCTGGAGTGGCTAATAACTAGACCCAGTGAGTCAAATGCCTCTAAAGTTTGTGCCGTGTAGTTGAAAGATCAATAGGCACAGGAAAAAACAAGAAAACAAACAAACAAACATGAAGACCTGACCATCAGTCTTACAGTAACTGTAATTCCTATTTCCTTCGGATCGATCCCTGTTCTGCTCCGCAGATACACCTTTTGGATAAGGTATATCCAAAACTAAATGCAGTTTTACATATGCGCGTATATTTACAGCCACAGGAGGAAATCACGCTTTCTGCATCTGCTCACTTCATTCATCTACTCATAGCTCGACATTTCATCTGCACATGATTTGGGTGCGTTAGCTGTGCTGTACCTTGTATTTGGGAAGTAATCGCAACTTGAGGGACATAGCACTGCTGCGAGGTGAATCATTAAGAAATGAGTAACTTGCAGTTAGGATATGGACACAAGCGAGGTTGTGCCACATCAGGCGAACTAGGCCTGATCCATTTTATCCATCAGCCTCATGGCAGCCTCTGAATCTTTGTGCCACAACCTTTTCAACCTTAGTGCTATAAAGAAGCATCTTAAGCGTAAGATGAGATGTAACAACCAACTGAGGGATGCAGAGAACTGGGCCAGAAAGGGCACAACATGAAAAACATTTTGAAAAGTCGGATAAAGAAAAGGGTAGTTCTCCGTACTTTTTGCAGCCTTACACACCTGCTGGCTTACACAGGTAGAAGAAGGACACAGCCCACCAGACTTCATGACAGTTAATTTGCTAATGTCTGAAAAAATGCTGCCCGCAGAGTTGAAAGTATTGTGCAGTGCCTTCAGATGGTCCAATAATGATCTTCATCTTGAGGGCATTTAGGACTGAACCAGTCACTTTCATCCAAAACCTGAAAGCACTTTGCTCATCCTTTGAGCCCATCTCTTCTAAAGAGGCAAATATCCCAGGTGCCTTGTGGGGGGCTATGTACAGCACTGCCTGCCCTATGAGTCCTGTGTGGGGTTCATGGGTGGCTGGGAGCTGGCATTGAGCCTGCGTCTTCTAGTCCAGCAGTTCCCTGCTCAACCTGCACCTTACTGGATGAGGAGGTCATGCCTAATGTCAGAATCAGCCCTACTTTTAAACACTTCTCTCAGGTTTCAATAAAAAATTTATAAGTTGCTTCTGTAAGTTGATGAACAAGGGTGAAATAAGAATTTTGACCCAGAGAGCTCCAACATTCAGTCCCTCCTCCTGCTTAGACAACTTGCTTACTAGATACCTGCGTAAGCTGAAAGACACTGCTGCGTCACAGAGCCAACATCTTGTTAAAGCAAATGTTGTGGAAAAACAGTAATTTCAATGTCACTATTTTTATCCTAATAGCATTTCAGTGACTTTATGTGCCATGATTAAGGCTTTGAAATGTGCACATCCCTTTTTATCTTGGTTCAGATCCATTGGATGATATCAGATTCTATCTGTGTCACTCTGGCCTTTGACTATTCATAAACTTTTCCTTTAACGTGGATTCTGCACTTTTTTTTTTTTTTTTTTTCCT
>VXAV01005972.1:45616-86978 GCA_013399715.1 Alectura lathami | reverse complement strand
TTTTTTTTTTTTTTTACCATGGCTCTTGCTTTCCATTCAGAGGAGGTTAATCTTAAGATATCTGTCTCACAAGGACGATTTGGGACAAAATTAGAAAACAGCTGTATTATTTGTACATAAGTACAGTGAATGATCACTACAGTTTTAAGCCTGGATCTCTCTCTCTTTTTTTTTTTTTTTTTTAAATTATATTGCAATTATTAGTTACTGTCTCCATGATTTTCAAAGATTTTCTTTTTCTTCCCTTCTAGAAAACAAAACAAAACAGATCCATTTTCCTAAACACTATTACAGCCTCCACAGCCACAGACCTCCAAACCCTGTGTGAGTCAAGACAGTTTAACGGAATTAATTTCAAATGAAGCCCAAAGGCTATCAAGACCTAGCTCTCAGACTATTTATTACAATAATTCTTAATAGCACTGAACATAAAACACTGTACAGCAAGGTTTGTGAGGAAGTCAGAGTCCTCCTGAGTTTATGAGTTGGCTGGGTTTGCACTTTCAATTTTTTAATATTTATACAATGTTCTGCAGCACTCAGATAATTACTTTAATAAAGCAGGTAATAAACACTATTAAGAAAATGAAAGCTGAGAGGCTGGTGTTGAAATGCACAATCTAATACTTTTGCGTGCTCAAAGCCAACTTCTGTTAAGAGCCACGTGTTTGTCTGCCTGACAAAACTGAAGGTCCTTATGGGAGAAGTGATTTTGCTGCCCTGTTACTATCATTGATGGAGGAGAGGGACTCAAGGCTGTGAGACTGCTTACAACCAGGTTTCCAAACCATGTGTAATGGAACTTGTCAAGGAGGTGCCATTTTTTGATGCCATCCAGGTCACAGTCAAATTGGCTCCCTCATTTGTTCTGCAAAGAATGTGAAGTGGGAGATGCTTTGGCTGTAGTTTAGTACCCATTTTGGGGTCATGAGAGCATCTAGAGGTCACCTGAATCCTTTGGTGCTGTGTGGAATGAGTCATTGAACCATCATCTTATTTATATTTCTTCTTCGTAAGCAAGGACAGGTTTGCAGGAGAAGGGCTGTGTTTATAGCCCAGGGTCTGTACCCACTGAGACAGAGTTCAGACAAAGGGTGGTTGGGTGCCAGCCACTAATGTGGGTCAGAAAGCCTGGCAGGTAACAGAAATGCAATTGCATGGAATAGCCAACCTTGACCAGATTGAGAACAAGGCAACATTTGCTTTCAAATCAGGATCCCAACAAGAAGCTCTCACAAAGATAGACAGCTTCTACAAGAGGGTCTGAAATAGTAAGCTAGAGACACATGTAGTAATGATTGTTGTTTTATGGTATTGTTGTTAGTGAGCACATTCTGAGTAAATATTACATTGTGCTATAAATGCAGGCAGGTTCCCAACTAACTGAATAATCCTGGATTGCCCTTTGGGAATAGGGTAACAGATATTGAAGTAAGCTATGTTCAGAGTCTTCCTGTGAAACATGGGCATCCTTAGCCAAAGTCCTGGCTTTAAAAGAAGAGTAAGAGAGTTTCCTAAAAAGAGAGCAGGGATGGCTCTGAGCCTCAGTCCTACATGGGAAAGCAAATCCTCCAGGAGACCAGGTAAGCCATGAAAACTACAATGCACAAGTGGGATGACCTGAAACTATTCCCTCTCTAGACTTTTCTCCTAAAATCCCTTTGTCATCTGTTTTCATTTGATCTCTGTCTCTGGTTCACATGTTCTCTACTCTTCCTTCCAATCTGAGGCTCTGTAAATAACTTGCATTTACTGTTCACACTTATCAGTCATTAGTCTGGCAAAACCTGAAAACTATCACACCCATAACTTTTTACTCATGCAGAAATCTAGTGACATGAGTTAGGATCTCTACAATAACAGGCATAAATGAAAATTAACTTCTTGAGATAAGTTATATTGGAAATCAATGGTCTGATATAAAGCATATTATTAAGTTCATCACAGCATCTTTGCCTTGCATCTTTGTATCTACATTATCCTGAGGAAGTGAGGTGCTTTTATCTGCATGTCACTACTGTGAAACGGGTTACCGAAACATTGGGGCATGTCTGGGACTGTTAAAGCATTGTCTCAAATCAACCTTCTACAGTCAACAACACCTGTGACAGTTTTACATTTGAAAGCACTTCTTGGACAGAGCCAGAAGCTGTTTGCTTTCAAATGAAAAGGCCCAAGGCAGGCGATACTTGACTTTGGCTCCTGTAGACCCTTGCCTAGGAGCAAATATTTTCAGCTTGGTGGGGGAAGCTAGGAGTTGACAGCATTGTGTTCTGTGAAGGCAGGACATAGCCTGAGCCTGGTGCCCACCTGCTTCCTCTTACCACTGCTGATTATAATTTGCAAGGCCTGGAAGACAGAAACAAAAGAGATCCCTGCTGAGAACCTGGATGCCAGAAACTGTCACTCAAAGAATGGTCTGGGACCACTGGACTATAACTAAGGGAGCTTGTATGCTCAGAGATGGTGTGGTCAACATCAACTCACCATCTCGCCTTGGACGACGACCCCCCACGACCGAAGACTGGCAGACCCTGACACCCAGACTTCGCTGGACCTGAGGAGTGGTGAAATCTCTTTGCTCTACTGTATGTCTCTCTCTCTCTCTGTCTCTCTTTTCTACCTTACTCCTTTTGTCTTCTGTCCTATCGCTATAGTCTCTCGATTTCTGATAATAAAGTTAAGTTTAGTTTATGGCATTTGACCTCGTTTGTGTCTTAATTTCATCTCTTGGGATCGTTAAGAAACCTCTCGTGACATCGGATCGCGACAGGGCAGCACTAGAGATGACCTTGGGATTTAGAACAGCCTTTATATGAGAATACCTGCAGAAAAGTAGAAATTTGCAATATGGTGTCTCAGATCTTCTACTAACACTGAATACAGCTGCTGAAACAATTCTGTTCTCCTTGGGAATCCTGAGCATCACTTAGTGACAATAAGTGCTACCTCCATCCTGCTCCCTGAGACAAGTTGTGGCAGTGACTCTCCTTCCAGCACCACTGCCTCCCAGCCGGATTTCTCCATTGCCCTAACTGTTCATGGTCATTTATAACCATTGTTTTTGTGAAAATCTTGTGCCACATGACTTCCCATGAAGAAGCCTTTTTATGGTTTCCAAGGCAGAAACCACTATTGCATCAGACCTGCACAGAGCTTAATGCGACGAGATCCAAGTTCATAAAAAAAGCCTTTCAACACATTGCCACACTTTATATCATTAACGATGAATCGTTACATACTTGTGACCTCTCCCAACAGTTATTATCCTTATTTTATAATAGTGTAATACAAATTATCAAGAAATTTTCCTAGCAATTTCTGACACATGCCTCTTTGGCCAGACCAACACCATGAAAAGGACTTTTCATGGTAATTCTGAGTCTGTTTGGTTAGTCCTAAATATAAAATTGGCAGGGGGGTTGGAACTAGATGATCTTTGAGGTCCCTTCCAACCCAAGCCATTCTATGATTCTATGATTACCAGAAAATAACTTAAGACCAAGCAATCTCTTAATTTCTGAGCTGCTCTGTAGTATATGTTATTTATAAAATCTGTAATTCATACCTTACCCCACCAGTAGGATTGTGGAATGGGTATGTGGTCCAGGCGGGCCCCACGAATCCCAGCTCTTCTGTACGCCTCTGACGTCAAATCAGGGAAATTTCTGTTCAGGTCCAAGTTCTGAGCTGTATGCCGGCCAATCACCCATCCATTGTAACCAGCTCCCTAATTTGCAATACAGAAGCCCAGCTCAGTATAACTTCCTATCTCAAAATGTCACTTTGTGGAAAAGTGTCTAAAATGCCATTTGGTAATTAGCAACTGTATGTTTTTAAATACTTCAGAGACAAGCTAATAATGTATATACAGTTAAAAAAAAAAAGTAGTTATTAATAATTTTTTACCCCCATGATCAGACTTACTAGCATACGGGAAACATTTCACTCACCAGTGATGTGACTCATGAGAGGAGCACAGCAGTTTCTTATTCAACACAGAGCAACATGCAGAGTGGGTTAGAGGAGAAGAAAAGAAAAAAAATATTACAGCTTTCGCTTAAAGAAAAGATCAGGCAGAACGCAATACCCCCAGTATTACTCTAATGGGTAGAGCTCACCACATGAGCAACTCAGAACAAGAAAGGTCCTATTTTCATGTTTTCATGCTAATGATGCTAATGATAGAAGTGAAGTGAAAAGAAGAAGAACGCCAGTGTTCTTTTGTATGTTTCTTTCAGACACAAGCTGATCTTTGAAAACTGCCACCCTTATGAAAGCTGGATAATACAGAAAAGATTCCCATTTTACTACACCTGCTATTCTACAGAAGGAAGAATATATATTCCAGAACATTGAATTACATTTCCTTACAAATTAATTTAAAAGTCATTAAAGTGAGTCAGTGGGCATTCTGTTCTAGAACTGATAACAGAGACTGCTAAATGTGTGAAAAAGTAGCACAGTCATTCTCACGTCAATGCATGCAGAGAGTAAAAATGACAAACGTGTCTCTGACTGCTTTGAAGGTCTGTTCACATTGTCTTCGCAAAGCAGCCTACCACCAAAGCAGCATGTGAGCCCAGCTGCTGATTATTAGCACTCCCTCCCATAAGTGACGCTTCACTCCCAGGTTGTATTTTCCAAGGAGGAATTTTAGATATGGGAAGAACTGAACATTTATTTGTAAAAAGTCTTTTACCTCTTCTGCAGCCAGTTCATACCCATCTGGGTTGAGCGAAGGCAGGAGATGAATTCTGGTGTTATTAATCAAGGTCTGGATGCGAGGATTCCCAAGAAGATACTCTGAACACAGATACTGTGCAAGGTATATCAGCAGTTCTTTCCCCACGACTTCATTTCCGTGCATATTGCCAATGTACTTAAATTCTGGCTTGACTGTGGAATATGAAGCAATGAGATGCTTTAAGTTGATTATACCTGGATGACTTCCAAAAGCAGAGTAACAGAGTCAGCTTACTGTTGAAAATTTTATTTACACTAATTTAATGTGTTCATTGTTGTAAACAGTACACCAGCTCCAGATGAATTTCATTCCATTACAAGTCAGTTCAGTAACAATTTAAATAGCTTCCTGGATGTGTGAAATAAAGTCCATACTTTCAGGATTCCATGCAATAAGGGACAATTATTGCCTTAAGCATTTTTTTGGGCTCATTAATTGTGATGCTGCAAACAGAAATGTCAAGCTAATAGAGAAGGAACAAAACACACCCCTGGCACTCTCTCTTACCTTGGGCAGCTTCAATGCCTTGTATTGCCACACATCCGAGAAATGACCTGCAGATGTGTAATATATTACTCGTGTATTTGGAACAGAAATTAGGTCATGCATAAAAAGTGGCTTTTAGGCTAAACAGATTTGGAATAAGACTATCAGAAATGTATAACCTCATTAATCTCTGCAGTTATGTTCTCAGTTTCCATCCTTCCTTAGAGACTAATGGAAAGTAAAAAATACATGCACTTTGGAGACACCCTTTCCTGACTGGCCCTTCATCTTCATCTTTGATTCTGGACAGCCTCAAGTACTAGATCCGAGAGAAGGGCTGGCACAGAGCTGTTATGACAGCTTGCTCAGGCTGGCAAAATCATAGCTGTCCTGAGCAGCATGAAGCAATAGAATTAGAAGAAAATGCTAGGTAATGTGTTTAACTACCATCTTTTATCATGCTATATCACACTTTTAATTTAAAAGCCTGATTCATAGGCTTTGTATTATCCTGGCAAATGGAATATCACCTAGAAAAGACACCTGCAATTTCTATTCTCTGCACAAGAGTGAAAGGACAATAGGCCAGCAGATGGGAGTTTAGATCTTTGCTCTATTAACGATATTTTCAGGGATCTTGCTGAAGTTCAAAGGCACCTCAGAGTATCTCTACACAGTGCAAGGCAGTGTGGATGAGAGTAAACAAAGCTAACACCAGGCTCAGCTGCCCTCTCTGTCTCCCCACCGATGTTGCACACAGAGGACACAGAAGCTTTACCTCAAGTAATAAGCTCAAGAATGTAGTAAGTCAGATGTAGTTCAGTGCTGCGACACTGCTGAGTCTACTTGGATGCTGCAGCTAGTTCGATGAGAAGCAACCAGGGGCTTTTGTTACATAGCAATCACCCACAGCAGCCCACCTTGATTTAGTCAGATGCTATATTTGAGCTAGTATCTGGTAACAGGAAAATAATACATAATAATCGCTGTGAAAATGATCTGCAGTTCTGACAGATCTAGTACGTTTTTAAATCTGACTTCTGCTGTCTCAGTGATGAATCCACAAAATCAGAGAACGGGATTATTGCTCTTTGCAGAAAAGTTGCAAGGACTCCTATCTCAAAGGTACTCAGGTGCTGTGACAGCATAAATTCCCGATATCGTCTGTCTCTGCACTGACAGGTATTGCACTGCCCTGAAGCTCTGTCCAGGAGGACTGGTTTCTGTGCTGCCTTGCCTCTTCTTGATGTCAATGTCCTTCTGTATCTGAGGCCTTCTTGCAAGTTCTAAATATTTTCAGATGTGAAGGATTATATTTAAACTAGGCATAGGCATGAGTTGCAGGAATTATGTAGGGTTTGATGGTACAGCCATAAATAAAGGAGACTGGGGAAGTGGTAATTGACGGAGAGGGTAGGTTGGGAGCTGAGACCTCTCCAAATATATTTGTAAGCTGGGTACAAATAAATAATTGTCATATATCAGCACCCACATCCACAGTCATACATCTAGGAACAAAGAATGCTAACTCTGGTCGTAAAGTAAGGAAATTGCAACTGGGCAAAAATTGTTGCAGCCAATCATCCGCCATCATTGTAATTCAGGAACAAAATGGGTGATAAACACTGCTTACAGATTAAGTGATATCCTGTAAAAAGAGGATGGATAATCTGCTGATTTCCTTCAAGCAACCCAATCAACAGTGGCAAAACTCACGTAGTTCGTGGTGTCCAGGTTTGGTTGAAAATTCAATCACAAAAAGATCTTTTCCTTCAAAACTGCGACCTATGCTGTAAGTTGTTGCAATGTGGGAACATCTAGAAGCAGTCTTCTTCAATGTGCTCACCATTTGGGAATATGAATGATGTTTGAACTGAATAAAAGTTGCTGGTAAGTCTGAAGGCAAATCTTCTTCAACAACTACTTCTCCTGCAAGGAAAAGTTGTAAGACAGTGTATGAAAACTGTTATGCTCAGAGGATTCTATGAATGCCTATAATTTCCCACAAAATGTCTTTTTCACTATTAGAATTACAGAAAACACATCTGCAATCATAACCTTAAATCTATGCAGTACATCCTACGCTGTTTATGTTGGCATATTTTGCTTGCAGAAAAGAAAAAAAAAAAAAGAAAAAAAAAACTAAAGCATATGCACACTGGCATATACATTGTGCAATCTCCAGTTATAAATTGGTCTTTGGCATGCTTAGCACATTTTAGTCACAAATACACAGATTTTTCCCTTTGAATCTGGTGGGCCAAATTCCTTGTCAATCAAATTCAGCTGTCTTGAACTATCTGGATCTTCTTCATCTAAACAAAGGTCTGTGACTATCACTAATGAGATAATTTTAATGAGCGTGTCAAGTTGTCATGAATTTGAATACATCAAAGTTTTAGATCTTGAATTAAAAAAATAAGTAATTTAAAAAAAAATGAATAAAACATTTCAGGTATATAGACAGCAGTTTAAAATGTTGTCACAGAAGGAAAGGTTTATCTAAATGCATATCAGTCCTAACATCTAGCACAGAGCTGTCTATCTTGATCTTTGTGTATGAGTTAGAGGAATGGATGTTTCTTGAGCAGTGTTTAATTAAGCATTTAAAATAAGTGGGACAAAATTAATCACACCCTCCAGGTGTTTATAAACATAACAAACTCAGAGGTGTTGTGCTGTAGACACGTCAAGCTGAGTGAGGTAAGAACCTTCCTATCTAGTTGAGTAAAATGTGTTAAAAGAGCTTCGTTCCTTACCTCGCAGCTTTGCCAGTGGGTCAAAACATCCTTCTTCCTCCCCAGCAAAAAAACGATCACAGTCTAAGAAGTAGGGCCAAGCCATGTCTATTGCATCAAAAGCAGGGAGGCAATTTTTTTTCAGGCTCTCACAGACATGCCTGCAGGGTTTTATAACTTTGTCGTTCTCGCACTGCGGGGCCAGCACCGAGCACCCCAGGAGCCTCAGGTCTGGATTGCATTCTCCTTGCAGCAAGTTGTGCAGCACGCTGATGAGAATGTACTCAGAGCTGTACTCAATCACTTCTCGAGACTTCTGATCCAGGAAATTAGGATACATTGTTTGAGTATAGGTAACATCTGTACAAGAACTTAAGGAGATATCCACGCATTTTGCTATGAAAAGGAAGTGTACAAATGAAAAATGACTTGTTTCATCCACACTCTGAATAGTTCAAAGACAACGTAACAAATAATACATTTAATTAACTTCTGTTGTTGTTGTTGTTGTTGTTGTTCAGTAGACTGGAGGCAGTTTGCAATGCTTTCAAATGAATTGACATCTAAAACTGTTTACAGAAAAAAATGATGGAAAGTATGTTTAGTCCAGAGATTGGCTGTGAACAATTTGATGCAGGTAGATGTCACTCAGAATTCAAATGTTATCTGATAATTTGATGAGATATCAGGGACTGTCTAATAAATAAGCACAGTTCCTGAAATAAGATGTACTTTGATTAATTCAATATCTGGTGACCAGTGAAAGGGCAAATCCCTATCCGGAAACCACAGGAGCACTCAACCTATATGGGAGTTCTTTTAACAAGTAGATTGGAAACCAGTAAAATTAACAAGACCCGGTTTCCAAAGGAAAGACTATCTCAAAGGCTACTATGGTAAAAACTCAGATTCCTGAAAAAAGTATGTTTATGATACTGCTCTCTCTCATCCTTACATTTGAGTATGGATTCACTAATAACATGTGAGATCACATTGATTTTTCCTTTAGTGGGGAAGGTATTAGAAAGAGATCTCTTTTTTGCCTGGCCACGCAAAATTGGCCAGAGTTTAATATCTCTGAAACTTCAGCCTGTCTGTAAAGTTTGATTGAATTTGCCCAAAGCATTCAAAAGTTATTCTGTGACTTGGCTCACAGACATGCAGGACCATAAATGTTCTTACACTTACTTTCTCATAAATCTAATAAATTTTAAGAAATCGGGTTAAGAGGTGTTAGGAAGAAAAAATGCCGTTAATACCTTCAGCCAACTTAGAGGTAAAAAGGAAGCAATAAAGAGATGTCTCATCATAAAATTACTGGATACTACAGTAGCAGACCCAGGTTTGAGCCTGCTCTTGCTAATCACACAGAATCACAGAATATCCCCAGCTGGAAGAGACCCACAAGGATCACTGAGTCCAGCTCCTGGCTCCACACAGCACCACCCAAACCCAAACTCTGTGTCTCAGAGCGGAGTCCAAACGCTGTCTCTGGCTGGTACCAAATGATACCATTGTTACAATGGCAAAATCCTCCTCTGTGTGAGAGAGATAATCTCTGCAGGAGTTAGACCTACCAGCATCAACATTAGAACACTTGTCAGGAAATAATGAAGAAATACTTAAACAATTAGAATTTTCCAAGGAGAGCAAGCAAAGTTGTACCTTACCTTTCTGTGCAGTTTGACATTGACCTGCAAATAAAGAGGAAAAAATAGCATTATGGGACTGTAGTATCCATGGTACTTTACATTAGGGGTTGTCCAGTTTGTTAGTCCCAGGGGGCTGTTGCAGTTCTATGTACACGTGCAAATACACATAAGCATATGTATGATCCCCCAGTAGCTAGGCTCAGTCTACCCAGTAGCTGGCCCCTGGATCCACCGGTACATTGGCTGGCTCACACACTGGCATACACACTGGTCTCTCTGGGAGCTGACCCAAGCCTAGGGGCTCACTGGTACAAACACTCAGGCACCACCATCTCCAGCACCTGGCTTTGGGCTCCTGGTCCCTCAACAGCCAAATCTGAGACCCTCTGGTTTCTCCAGTATCCGTCCCAGCATCACAGTTGCTCAGATACCCTCTTCTCAGACCTCTTGTTTTGTTGTTCTGCTACTGCATCTTTATGTTCACCAGTAACTGTACACATGGACATACACACAAAATACACTCCAGTTGCTGCAACCCAAGCACAGGAGCCCCTCTGCCCTGTGGTCCCAGAGAATGTGAAGACTCATCTACCCACAACCATACAGAAAGGAGAGACTATCCTTGAGGGATATAGGTGGAAATGGAATTTAATAAGAAGACATGACAGACTGAAGTGAGAAGGCACAGGGCACGACCAAATAGGTATATTGTCCAGCCAGTCTTTGCTCAATTTAAAAAGGGAGGACTTGACGATATATGTAAGTTACATATATACAACTGTAGTTGTATGAGGAATGGGGCCTATGTTTGGAAAAGACATTGAGCTGTGCAACCCTGATAACTTTTCTAGACATATTTAAAAACTGTAAGTTATGTGCCTAGGAAACTTCACTCATGGAAATTCAGGAACTTGGTTGTCATGTGTTAATTAAAGATTGACCAGTGACAGTGCCTCTCCCCCTCCCCCACCCCTGCCTTTACAGAGGCCAGGTAGAGGAATGAGAAAGGAGGAGGCACTGAGGTAAGATACAAGTATTTTACTTAAAATGGTAAAGAACTGTGAGATAATACAATATGAAAGGAATTGAGAGCAATACATCTGACAAAATGGAAAATATATGTATAAGGAAAAGGGAGAGTCTCCTGACCATGTAGTCCACAGTGGCAATCGGAGGAAAAAGGCAGAGCTCCCAGCACCTGGAGACCATGTGGTGAGGTATAGGAGCATTTTGGGAGCTGTAGTTCTCTCTCAGCAGCTCTGCAAACCGCATTGGTTTTTTACATGATGTTATTATGCGGAATATTTATGGAAAAAAACATGACATCGATTTATTCTAAAAGAATACAGGAGTTCTCCTGTAGATACTAAGATGTTTTATGGATCTTCACCTAACAAAACCTTTGGTCCTACATGTGCCTGTGTGCATAAATTTCTCATAAAGAAATTAAGCCTTTGTTGGATGTAAGGGGACCTATTTTTTCCCCATCTGAATTCATCCTATCTCTAGCAACTGCATTTTATAATCCATTTAATAATATCTTGAAACTAATTACTTAACTCCCCAACTACTCCCACAGGAAAGCTTTTCCAAAAGTTTGCTTCTCTAATGGCTAGAAATTGCCTTTTAATTTCCTGCCTAAAAGTAGTCATGGACAGTTTATACCCATGTTTTTTTTTCTGTGCCAGCATTGTCCTTCAGCTTAAATAGCTCTCTGCTCTCCCTGGAGCATGCTTTCTCCGTTTCTTTATGGAGAGCAGTCAGATCCTCTTAGCTTTCTATTTACTATGTCAAATAAACCAAGCTCTTTTGGTTTTGAAGAACTTGATTTGATGACCCAGGAGAGTCTTATTTTGGTCCCATAGCCAACGATTCTATATCGTCCTTCTCCGCTTCTGGCAACTAAAGAAAAATACTGCTACTAAAGTTGTTTTCATCAGTGCCTTATAGGAGCTAAACCAGTATGCTCAAGCTTTTTAAACACCGAAGGCTCTTGTGATATCTTGGCCAATCTAGCTATGTTACTATTTCTTCTAAATTTCATTGAGGATACAGGCATCTTGCTTTTTGCTCAGTGAATTGAGCTTTGTTTTCTATTTTCCTACTAAGGAAAGTTGGAACTTCTCCTCCCAGTATACTTGTTTAAATATAATCATCTGCATATGTTTTGCTCAACAGTTGATCATTCTCTAGTCAAAATGAAATCATTATAATGAAAACAAAATTAAGCCTGGAATTTTATCTTGGAGGCAAACATTTAACTGGAAATGGGTCTGGTTCTATATTGTGAATTGTCATTGATCAACATTACCTCATAAAATAAATGAGGGATCAGACCTAGTAGAAACAGCCCATCTCCAACAAGAGCAAATGCTAGTAAGCAGCAAGCTGGAAAAAATTATGTCCATAAAAACTCATTTCCTGACTTAGCTCATTATGCTAATAACAATAAACAATATCTGGTTCATCAATAGTGTTTTCTGCCATAGGATTTCAATATGTTTCTCCTACATGCCTACATACATGTTCATCTCCTGCATGATCCCTGAGTAAGTTAGTTACTAAGGTCAAGGCTTTTCTGAAAAAGACCCAGCTCAGCCAGATCCTGCATGTAGTCTTGCACCTGGGGATAATCAGAGAAGAATATTTTGTACAGTGCTAGCTGAGAAGGAGAAAGGAGCAATCACTTGTTCCTACTACTAAAATCAGATATCCCTTCCTCCTGGAATCTGGAGAGTCTTATATCCTAAAGCCATCACAGCTACAGCTACTGGTGGGACCTTGCACACAAATGTGGAGTCAGCCGTATGATCCAAAGAGGGGAAAATTTGGTGTCGATAGGACTGGCTTGAGTTCAGCCAGGTGCCAACGAGCAGAGTGATGCTATCTCTGGTTATAGTCAGACAGACCCGTTAGCATTAACACCTTTCCTTACATTTAAGTGTGGTTAAGAAATGACTGTATTGTAGCTGCTCTTATTTTAGACCGTAGGGTTGTATGCTGTCATATGCAGTTCTTCACGGGTTCATTTGGAGAGCATGAATGGTCTTTCTACAACTCCTCACGTTTCCTCAGAAGTAAGAGCCATTCCTCCTTTACTGGCTCTGCAACCTACTACAAATGTCCTTTTTGTTTGTATCTCTGAAGTACGATGGTCAAGTAATAAAACTGAGGAATACACAGTTTTCCATACCACTATTTCTGTGCAGGAGTGCTATACCCATTAGTCAGTTTGATACGTGGCACAAACATATTTTCAATGGTGTCCCAGTGTTCTGCTTATTCAGCTGGAGCAAAAAAGGTATTCCGGCAATGAGCTGGACCAAGCAGAGGAAACAAAAGGGAAAATGCAGCTGGCAGGGTCTGGGCATGGTGCTGCTGGTTCCCCCTGCTCTAGCTCTCCAAACAGCATCAGTCATACTGCTTTTAGCAGATGCTTCTTTCTGCCCAGCTGGCCAGAAGGAAAGGTGCTGGGGAGAAATGGATAGCTGAAGGAAGAGACATGTAAAACTTTGCTAAGTCATATCCTGTAGCTAGGTTCACAAGAG
Source organism: Alectura lathami (assembly GCA_013399715.1). Taxonomy (NCBI): domain Eukaryota; kingdom Metazoa; phylum Chordata; class Aves; order Galliformes; family Megapodiidae; genus Alectura; species Alectura lathami. The sequence goes on along the minus strand of VXAV01005972.1, from coordinate 73,807 downwards.
GTTTGAATTTTTTTGTGAGCAGGAATAGACGTTAATACAGGAGAGACAAAGACAGTTTCAGATTGTCTGCTACCTAGTTTCTACACTCTGTTGTTTTTACCATATTTATAAGGAGCGACAATCTATAAAGGAATATGGCTACTACCCATTATTAAAGCTACTGATTGAAGATGACAGATTTATTTTTCAGATGAGGAAACCAAATCCACATAAACATATACGTTTCCTGTAGCACCTGAAGTTGTAATATCAGAATGTGGTTAGCAGAAGCAATCCTTCAATAAAAGATTTAGCATTTTAAGATAATTATTTGTTTAGATTCAATGTTTTCACCTACTTTTGGCCTAGGATGTTCCTCACAATCTTGAAGCTACCAAGTCTCACTCATTGACTAGCAGCAAAACTACTTTCTCCTAGGTCCTAAACCTAGATCCAAGCCTAAACTTAGACCTAAGCACCACGTATTTACATCATACCATGCTGCTTTCTCCCTGTTTCCCTCTACTAGAGACATTTTTGTAGCTTCTGCCATCTCAGAGGCCAACTCTGCCCAGCCTGTGGCATTTGGCTCCACCACAGCCCCATACAAGCTGCTGTGTGATGTGTACATCAGCCAAGGCTCTGTCACATGAACACTCACAAGTGAAGCAGCCTGAGCTTCCAGGTTATCAGGAATTAATGTAAACAGAAGCAAGAGAGAAAAGGTTTGATATAAAGCAAAGTATGTCTGCTGTGTGTATGTGGTGTTTGGACATTTCCTATGTTTCCTAATGCCAATGCTTGCACATATTTGGGAGGGTGAGGCTCTGCAAAGGCCAAAGATTATTCTCCAGTGCCTGTACTTATACAAGTAAGTGTGGATGCACGTAGCTGGGCCAGAGCCTCCCGCCTATCTCTCAGAGGCCAGCCCCAGATCTGTGACTGCACGCTCCTTCCTCAAGTCCTGCACCCACGGGCTCTGGGTCCCTCTGCACAGAAATGACCAGCAAATCTCTGTCTCTGCTTGTTGGAGCTTGCTTCAGCAATGCCAGCTGAAAGAGTTCAGCCTCTTCCTTTTTTGTTTTTCCTAAGAGGAACAACAGACAAGCATACACAAAAAGTTTCTCAGGCCTCCGTATTAATTTGACAGGCTTCACTTGCTGGTTCTTGTGTGCTTGAAAGAGCCTAAAGCTCTTTCATTCTTTGAGCAGAACCTTTCCATGACTCAGAGGAAGACAGTGTTGCCTCTTCATAGTCCCATCTGTGGACAGGTTGCTACAGAGAGATTTTTTTCTTCGTGACCCAGAACAGCCTTTTCAATTTTTTATGTTTATTTTTCTACTTTAGCTTTTCCACCAGAGGTACAAAAACCCTTTCAGTAGCACAGCTTCTATTTAAAATTATGGGTAAAATCACTTACTGAAGAGGAGAAAAGCCATTTCAAGCTTTCTGAGCCTTCTCTATAATATACGCTTCTGGTTTTAATTTGCAAAAGCAGGCTTGAAAATCTACAATGCAGCACATACATATTTTACTGCCAAGCTTACATTTTTTCCCCTTGATGATTCAGCACTGAAAGCAGCAAGCTGCTGTGATTAACCCTAACCCAGACAATATAGCTCAACAACTACCTCCAGTGCCATAGCTTGGCTTGTTGCCTTTTTAAGAATAAAGCCAACAGGAGACTCATGAGTTTGAGGATATGGAATAAGCCCAAGATTGACCATAAATTTAAAATATCTAAGTCATTCAGTAAGGCTTACAAAACTACATTGTTATGATTGACATACTGAATGAGGTTAGGTATTTATCTTGCAATTTATCAGCACATCCCCTACCAGTTTTCTGGGTTTCTTACAAAACTATTTTAAAGTGGAAGACATAGATATTCATTTAAGACTGCTTATATCCAAAATCTCTGCTTTTCCAAATAAAACATTTCAGTTTCTGATCATGTTAGTATTACTCTTTCTGTGGTTCTACACAGTTCTTTAAGGCAATCTTTGCAAAGATCATCTGCCCTGCAACACTAAAGAGGCAACACTATCAGTGATAACCTGCAAACACTGTAAAGCGGCATCATTTTGCAAAACATTGCACCTGCAAACAGCAAAGCACGGACAGCCTCCAGAAGTCACTCCTGGCTACAGCATGAGAAGAGCAGGAAATTCAGCGAAGTATCAACAGATGGAGGAGGACGGAGAACTAAGGGGGCTAACGGCAGAGAAATGAGGCAGCTGAGTAATGTGGATAGGGTGAAAATGGTCAAGCAAAAAGCCCAGGAGAGAAGACAGCTACGTATCTAAGGTACGTGTGCAGGGGCAGAAGTAGAAAAGATCCCCTGACACAGAAAAGGATTTCCAGGGAAACTAGAGGAGATGGAAGAAAAAAAGAAGCCCACATGGTTAACTCCTTTTTTTCTGGACACACCAGAGCCTTTGTGAGGTGAGGACTGTATTCCTGACATTAATCTCCAGCAATTGCTGTAATTGCTCCAGGGGAATGATGCATTTGTAAGTGGGCAGAAGCGGCTCACAGGATCCCAATGTGCAAGTGGTGACACAAGCCTCTTTTCAGCCCTCACATGAAGCAGTCTGAAAGCACCTGAAAGAGATTAATGCCTAATCTGCCTTCACTTTGCAGAGCAAGATCACAGCAGGAAGAGGCAAGCCAACATTCATTATTAATCCCCCTTGTTTCTAAACCACTTGCTGCTTGGTGTGTTCAATGAAGCACCCAATTTATTGAGCTCTTGAGGGTGTCCCTGCAGCAGCAATGCCTCAGCCAGCTCCTCCAGGCCTGCAGCCTGTGAGATGGCACTGAAGGTTTCCCATGAGCCACAGGTGCTCCTCTGCAGACCGCAACCCAACATCTGTGAAGCTGCACACAAAGACCTGTCACTCAGCAACAGCTCAAAGCCAGCCTCACAGTGGCCTGTAACTCTGTATTTTTTTGTTTGTTTGTTTTGTTTTTTTTTTTTTGCTAGTTGTCCAGATGAAAAACAAATAGGGCTGGGCTGCAAGAGATTTAAACAAACAGAGGAAGAGTACTGCTGTCTACCTGTCTGTCCCCACTGACTCAGTGCTCCTGGCAACTGGATTTCCAATGCCACCCCAGCAGTATCCCTGGTTAGTAAGTGCTGCTCCAGGGATCCCTCCCAGCTGAAAATCCCAAACAGAAAAATAACGCCAAAACAAAACCCACTGAATGCCTTCCTTTGACCTCAGCTGAGATGCTTTCCCAATTGCAAGGGAAAACCTACCAGCTGGGAAAGCAAAACTCAAGAAAACAACAAGAGCAAAAACAGCCAGCAGTTGCCAGATTGACTGAAGACTTGCTGGGCTGCATTGTGACTGAGTATGGTGAACATTTGCTGTGAACTAAAATTTCGCAGTGTCCAGCTAGTGAAAGACAGAGAAATCAGCTCAGATATGGGGGATGCTGATGTTAAAACAACTGTTGTGGTGAGAAGGTTGAAGAGGTCAGGAAATCTCTACAGCTACCTTCTAAAGAATCAAATTTTTTCAAGGTCACTGGAGAAAGGTGAAACCACCTTCTAGGTAGGTAGTTGATGTGGATTTGTGAGACCTCCATGGCTTTAATTTGTGACTGTATATTCTCTAGAACTCAGTTCCCCCTAATGATGCAGTATTCTCTAAATGCTTTGACTTACCACAGGGTCAGACTTACCTTTGAGTAAGTTCAACTCTGTCGAACTTACAGGACAGACTTGTGTCTGATAAATTGAAGTTTTTATCTAAAGTGTTATCTTTCCAAAACATTTGCCAAAATGCCATTCCACCCTCTTTAACCCTCTATACAATGCCCTAGCACAGCTCTGTCTCTTCATTAGTTCAGAAGTATGAGAGGGATTGTAATTAACATCACAACTCATTCTTCTACAAGTAGTTGAGTTTTAGTTAAATGTTGTTTTAATGTAACAAAAGATCGATAATTAATTCAAGAGTCTTGAATAAATCCTTAATAACACTGGAATTTTAAAGTCAATGGCTTAGCATCATATTGTCTCCCAAACTGAAGTGTCCTGTTACAACCCTGTAAAACTGAAATAGTGCCAATTAAATCAATCATGCTACAACAGGATAAACAAAGGGATTGTAATTTCAGTTTTATTGCTGCAATGGACAGAATGACCCTAAATCATTAAACTCCACTGACATGTGATATCTGCATCCAACTTTGATGGTGACTGTCCAAATTAGTTTTAGCAGTCACAAGAGGCATGGTTAGGAGCCCTGCAGACAGACCAGGACAATGCCTACCAGCCTCCAGCACCGTGTTCACAAGACAGGTGGCTTTCTGGCACATCTGCATGATCATTGGTTCAGGTTTGAAGATGGGATGTCTCCCACATGGCCCAGGCAGCCCAGAGGGGATCATAATTGCAGTTAGCCAGCTGTCACCCCAGACAACCCCAAATTAACTGTGTGATGGGAAAGGTGATGTCAAGAGATGCAAAAGGGGATCGATCATTAGTGCTATGGAGTCTTTACAATAGCCTAGCTCTACCTTATGGCAACAGCCTTTTTTGCTCAAGTTTTGACTTCTGTATTTACACACCCACACTTAAAAAAATATAAACATACATTCTGAAGAAAATTTTGCCTTCAGATTAAAATCATATAAAGTATTATCATTATCATATAATCATATAAAGTATTTATAAAGTATATAATATAATATAAAGTATTTCAGCAGTAGAAGAATATCCCCACAAGGTATATTTTCAATATATGCTTACTTTCTCCACAAAAGCGGTGGCTTCTAAACTTGCCATGTTAAATGTAGCCAAAGATCAGTGTTGCTGAAATAATAATAATAATTTTGTAAAGAATACTAGAGCCACTGGTGGAATCCAAACAGCTCACATGACTCAGTGATGAAAACCAAGTTTATGAGAGCTGGAATTTCTTGTCTTGTGAGTGTGCATGATGTAGTTCTGCATTCTTTTCTTTTGACAAGACTTGGACACGCCACCTCAGGCACAGCAGGCGAGGCTCTCACAACTTGGGATTTCCCACACGGGTGCTGTGGCTATGGTCCCAGTCTGCTCCTGCCCGTGCCAGCCACAGCAGAACGAGGGACCCGGAAGAAGCAGTGCAGTGCCATCCAGAGCAGCTCTGCCTCCGTGTGCACAGGCACGTAGACAAGCAACAGAAGTGTGCACAGCAGCTGAACTAAAATGCTCAGGTCCCATGAAGCTTGTGGAATGCAAGGACTTTTCTTCCTTTTGTCACTCAGCAATAAAGGCACACTATGGGAATACTGGAGACGGAGAGGAGAAGGCATAGTCCTTTATATAAAGTCTGAATTTCCACAAAATGATCAATTTTACTCAATGCCATAGCTTAAGAATCTACCTCCCACCCCCAGTATTTAAGATCAGGAACCCTCGGGAAGGAGCCAAGGGCACAGCAATGGGAAACCCTAGGGTGATGGTAGAGGAGGATGCCCACAGTTGAAAAGTGTGCAGCAAGGGCAGCCCTAGGACAGCGCTCCCACTGCTCTCCCACCTCAGCAGCTCCAGATAAAACTGCTCTGGTCCTCACAAGCGTTTCAGCAGGCTACTCCATCTGTAAGAAACACCTTTCAGCTAAGGAGCTGAAAGCCATCTGCCCAGGCATCCCCCTTTCTCCTCCAGAGCCCCCAGCTTCAGTGCCGGCCCAGAAAGCTGCACTCCAATCCCACATGAGGCCCCAAGGCAGCAGCAAGGCCCCATGGCACCCAGCCTCAGGACGGGGCCCGCTCTCCGCCGTCTCCAGTCTTGTGAGGGAAACCATCTGCTTTTAGTGTTTTGAAGCACGTGAGTCCAACCCGCTTCTGCTTTGTTTTTATTTTGCTCACAGTGCTGTGTTTAACTCATTACTACTGGAATTACTACAGTATTCAGCACATGGTGCTCAGATAAAACAAACAGGAACCCGGCCCATTAGCTCCCCCGACAAAAGGCTGGCCATCTTTCAGGGCAACATGCCAAGCTGTACTTTTCTTACCCCCAAATACAGGCTAAAAGGCCAGTAAAACTCATCAGGGTCTTGAACTGCTGCCTCACAATGAGGCAATGGAGCATCCCATCATCAGGAGAGGCAGTGGCTTCCTGGATCCTTGCAGATACGACACATAGCTGACAATGGGTCTGCCCTCTCTCAGTGCCAATGGTTCCTAACTGTTACTCAGAAAGCTCCCCCTACACCATCTGATGCCTGTGCCATGCACTGGTGACTGTCCTGTTGTAGGGCAGGATGACAATAATCATCTCCTTGTTTTAATAAACAGGAGACCACAAATCATTTTGCCAGGATCTTTGTATTGTTAGCCTTATTTTTGTTTGATTTCTTGTTATGAGGAAGAACTATGTATATATGAATTGCAACAGAGTAAATATCACTGAGAAGCCTCCAAAACCAGCTCCAGTCTCACTGGGAGCCAGGCAGTGGTACTGGTTCCCCTTGCCCCCTCTTCTGCACAAGCAGCTTGTGGCTGCAGTCCTCATCCTCACACTGCACACAAGGCAACGATGCTTGCAACTCACTTTCTCTGCCATCAGCCATCCTCTAGGGCCATAGTCAGCAGTCCAGTTCTTCCACATGCATTTCCACCACCTGCCCTCCCCTAAAGACAGCACAGCTGCAGACACACATAATGCATCCTGCCACAGTTACCCCTTAATGATCCCTGCTTTTGCAGTTGCCAGGATTAATAACATCCCACAGCACAACTTTGATCAGCTGGAGCAGAATCAGAGCTCTCTGAGAAAGGGCATGTTGCAAACCACACTGCCTCTTCCTGTAATTGGCTGTAAATAGTCTACAACACTTCCCTTTGTGCTGCTTTATCCAAAAATAAAATCCCTTCAGGCTGTGGTAGACCTCACTTTGATGTTCGTGGGAACAGCACTCCCAAATTATATGCGCTACATGGCACATGGGTTGTGTTGTGTAGCAGTTCAATGTCAGCGATAGACTATGTCTTATGTTTAAGAGCTGAAATATAGCTGAACTTCCTTGGGTAATGATAAGGTCACTTTCGGGTTAGCTTATTTTACAGGAATTCAGGAAAGGATAAGGCTTTTTTTCTGAATCTTTTTGAATCTGAGCCCTCTGAAAACAGCTTTCCTCTCCCTTATTGGAATAGTTTTCCTGGAACAGACCTTGTCACTACAATGGAATTATTCTGCATTCACCTCCCCTCATAAAAGAAATTTGAATTAAGCCCACTTGGTTTAAATAAATAAATAAATAAAAGCCAACACATTTTCAAAAGATGCACTATTTTTATTTATTAGTCAGCTGGTTACCAAAGCAAGAGCTTTCAACCAATTTAGCAGTGTTCCTGCCTCACCTTTATTCTAATGGGCAGATCTGTCTTTCCAGCCAATCAATCTGTACAAATTCCATGTTGTTTATAGCAAGCTACAACACACCCTCCAGCTGTCACATCCTAATAAATCTTCTCATACTTTGGACTTGGAGAAAAAAAGTGATTTAAAGCTGAACATAAGGAAATTTTATTAAGCAGAAAAACACACACAAGGTTTGAAAGTTCACCTTCCTGCAATCTGACTGCCACATTCCTAGAAGGCAAGGCCAGAAACAGGGAGAGCCCACGGCATTCCCCAGACACCAAGAGGGATCCTGATGACTGTGAACTCAAAATTGACAGAAAAACACATCTGCGCATGGTCTTCAAAAATATTGACTGGGAAACATTGCATTCCATAACTTCATAGGCTTGTTTTTCTATTTCAGAGACATGCTGCCTGCTTTCACAGCCATGCTTCCCAAGCACAATCTCAGTTTCGTTTACCGGGGCATTCTGCAGATTCCCAGTGCTGATCTCCCCATCTCTAGGGGAGGGCGACATCTCCTACCTCCCACTCCCTGAAACCAGAGCTCTTTTCTCTGCTCACCTCCAGGAGAAGGAATTAGAGAGGGTGGTTAGACTTACCTAGGGTGTCCTGGCCATTTTCGCAGCGTGGCGCCAGTTCGGTGACCCTAAAAAGCCCGACGAAGAGAATCAGGAGCCTCGGGACCATGCTGGAGCCCTTGCACAGGCAGCGCAGTGATGTGGCACTCGCTGCCTGATGGAGCAGCTCCTCCACTTGGAGCCTCAGCACGTCTCTAGCTCTCCAAGGCACGGAGGAAATCAGTACACTGCGAGGGCATGCCCACGTCTCACAGCATATGCAGTCCAGGCATCAAATTTCAACTAGCATTTGAGCTTGGAAAGCAAAAGGCTTTGAGGCAGACAGGGAGGAGGAATGAGCTCTCCCTCCCCTCTGCCTCCCCACGGTTTCCCTGTTGCAGCCTGGTTTATAGTTTTGTTAACAGTGGGAGGAAAGGGGGGATGTGCTGTTGGGGGTCGCGCAGTTTGGTCTTTGTTCAGCGGTTTTCCCAAGGGAGAAGGGAGCTGCATTAAAGCCTGTCTCACTGAAGCTGAGAGTTACTGCCTGGAGAAAACACAGGGAAAAAAGAGATGGAGAAAAACAATCAAAAGCAACTTTCTTCCCAGAGAATGGTGTTCCATAAGCAGCTTAAGCCGCAAGTTTAGCACACGCTATGACAGCATAGGGAATTCAAGCTGCACAGCTCCAGCACAGCAAGAGTGGGAACCTAAGAAACAGCCATCAGGATCCTCCTCCAGGTTCCGCCTGGGCTTGCCTGTTGCTGAAGATAAGATCAGCTTACACAAGCAAATTTGGAGAGGTATAGAATGTTTCTGCCTATTCTTAAAAGTGGATAAATAGAATATGTGATTCTGTGATTCTGTAATAACTTCACTAAAGCTAAAGAACAACAACAACAAAAACATGATTTAACTGGATAGATGTTCTATATTAAAAAAATCAATTTAAAATAAATTTAAGTGTGTATTGTATACACATACACAACTGGTATGGTGGAAGAGCTTGCCTTCATAAGGGTGTGAACTTTTTTTTTAACCTATACAGAAAAAAATATAAAAATATTTTTTTATATCACAGGAAAAGAGATTTTTCTTCAAAAATGTAGATTAAAACTGACTACCTTGTCTTTCCAGACAGTGCATGTTCTCTTGAGGATAGATACCTGCTTACTCATAAGAGCAGATAACCTCACCTTGCAGTCAGAGCACACAGACTCCTGCTGACCACTATCAGAGGAATCTGTAGGGAGTTACGGTGCTGTATGATAGGGTAATCAAATGAACTGCCCTGCAGGGAAAGACAAAACAGGCTGACAGGGCAGGAGAAAGCTCTGTGCTTCTGGAAAGTTAGTTGATGTCTCATCATATTTGGAAGCATTACGCTGTTAGAAAGACTGAGGAGCAGAGCCTTTCCTGCCACCAGTATTTCCTACTAGATGAAAGACAGTAAAGCCTGTCCTGGGAGCAAACAGCACTAAAGCCTATCAAGGTCTGAAGAGCAAAACTTCTAAGGAGGAGAATACAACTCAACTGCCTTGTTGCCCCCGACCATACAGCAGCACATCTGGACTTTCACCAGCACAGCTCAGAAGGGTCTCCACAGGCAGGATGCACTCCTGCTGCTGCCCAGCTCCTCACCAGCCTGCAGTCAAGCTGCTATGATTACCAACCTGCCACGTTCATGCTCAATGTGCTCAGATACAGCCGAGGGTGCACATGAGCCCTTGCTATGCACCTGGGCTGTACATTTTGTGTTAAAGGGGAAGAGTGAGAATTTCAGGCTCTCCAGGTGTATCCTAAGTGGTAGGATTAAATTCCTTACAGTAAAAAAGGCTGCTGAGATTATGCCTACAAACGAAAACTGACCCACAGTCCTGGGAAACACCGATGTATTTCCTGAAATTTTCTGCAGCCCTTATAAGCATGAAATGACATTTCCACTATATATCCCCATGTTCATTGAGATGAGCTCCACAGCAGAACTAATCCTTCAATAGCTGCAATCCATTTCCCATTCTCTGTCTTTTTCTTGCTGGTGCTTTTTTTTTCTGCCTATAATTTCTCCCTCAGTCTCCTGTCCTCCAGCCTGGACCCTACATCCTCATGAGTCTACACCTCCTCCTCACCACACTTCAGCCCACTAATCCCAGTTTAGATGTCACATCCTTTAAAATCACATTACATTTTTTTTTTTTTTTAATACAAGCAAATGTAAATCCAGCTGCTTCAGCAGCTTTATTAGCCCTCAATATCCATACTGTACTCCATACTTTGTTTCAAATACCGATGAGACAAAGTCCCATCACACTTTGAATACTGTGAGCCATTTCAGAACTGCTTTTCATTATTTACCTGAATTAAATTGTTGGGGCAGACATAATGTTTCTCATTCTCAGGGTTATTGTATACATCTAATATTATTCGTGTCTTCTCTGTGCATGGATTTCTGCTCACCCCTCCAGTTCAACCTAATTTTGGCCCTTTATTCATCAAAATCAAATGGAGACAGCATTTTCACTACCTTGCATAAGGCAGTACAACTGAATTATTAATCTGGATGCACTCTGAAACAAGGAGGACATTGTGTCTCATCATCAAGGCAATGTGCTCAGCGTAATTAACCTTACTGAGGGTCAGGACTCCTTGGCCTCAGTGCAGGGCTTCCAGAACCAGCACCCTACACACAGCCAAAATATGGTACCTCACTCCCATGGATCACCTCAGATTTCTTGCTGACATTATCTAGAGCTACATAGTGGTTTTGGGTGACTAGCATCAGAGATGACAAGATTAGATGTCAACACATTTTTTTGTCCTTCCAGGGCTATATCCTATCCAAAAGCATAAGCACAACCATCTCTTGCTTTTTCTTGGCTTCCTTAGAAGATGAAGAAATAGAATAGAGCAGGAGAAGGCAGAGAAACTCTCAAAATTACTGTCAGAGGTTACCTGTTGGCACATCCAGTTAATGAGAAAGAGAGAAAAGGCCCAGATCTAACTTTAATAGACTTTGCAGTAGTTTAAATTAAACCAGGGATTTTTATATTTCCACCGCAGAAAGCCATCTCTTGTTTCTCTCCTTTCCCCTTCAGTCAGTGCTGACAGGAGAAACTGCTCTCAGGAGAGACGAGGAGGGAACTAGCAACTTCCTGCTGAGGCACAGCAACTTAAAACCAAAAACAAACACAAGTCTTCTGCTGTTTATCTTTGCAAGTCCTTATGCCCCTGCATTGTGACTGTGCTTAATGTTATAGCAGAGATGTCAGAAGGACCCACCAAGGCCCCTAGATGCTGAGTTAAAAGAAGGAAAAACATTTGTTCTCTAAACATATTTTACACACATGCAGTTTAATTTGTAGCTAAGAGAAATGGCTGTTATGCTGTAAGGATGCAAAGGATATTCTCAGCTTTGTGTTTGTTAAGCAAAATATATTATTTGGAATGTTTTCCTTTGTCTGTTGGGATTATCTACAGCACACTTGAGGAGCTTCTAACTTTCTCACAGATTTCTTTCAGCAGTGCCTTTTATCTCAGCTTTCAATTGGTTCTCTTTATGACCCACAAGATTAAACCAGCTTTAGAAAGTACCACACATAAATATCCAGAGCCAGAAATTTGATGGTGAGGCTGAAGTAGAGAGTGGAGAAAGACCACACAAGAATTTTCTTGGTTTCCTGCATTGTACCCTAAGCGTTTAATTCAGAGTGGCTCACAGACTGAAGATTTATCCATGTCTCAAATACTCCATGAATTCCCCATAGCCTCCAGCAGTTATTTTTGATCATTATCAACCAAGTCCACATTTGTACCAGCACATTAGGGGAGAAGGAATAGACATCTGGTAGACCACTCCAGAATGAACCAGTCTAGCTTTAGCTCCAAACTCTAACATTCTTGTAATGGCTCTAAAATTGAACTTCAATTCTTTTCTTTTTATTTCTGTCATTTTAGCATATTTTGCTAATTGCTTTCCTCCACATTTTCTTATGTGCTGGAAAACAAAGCAAGCACTGAGTGAGTGGGTTTTGCCCTATTAATATCACAGTTACAGATATTTCTTTCCTCCTTCATTAAATATAATCAATGTAAAAGGCAAAATAAAATTACAGCTCTTGAAAAAAATGTAACTTATTTAAATTCAATACAAATACTGCTGGTGATAATTAAAGCCTGTTTTCATATTCTCTCTAACTCGTCACAGATTGACTAAGTCAGTGACCCACAAAATTAGTTCCTTGTAACACTTCCAGGTAATCCACAGAACAGATCCTATCATAATGCAGAGGAATGCAATTAAAGCTGGAGAAGGAAGACTCAAATGGAGATGTGCTTGTCTTTTAGTACAGCCTTCATTTGGTCTCTGGGCTTACTTGGGCTAATCAGCAAGAAATGGAGCCATTAAAGAAGTTTCTTTTGATGAAAAGTAAAAATGACATCTCCTCAAAATTCAGCCATGATCAAAGTGATATAAAAACTGTAAGGAAACCTGGCACCAGATGGTAGAACAAGACCACAAAGGAACTAAAGCAATAAATATGATCCTATATGCAGGAAAACTTGTGCAAAATAGCATGCACCAACCACCAAACGCTACCATCAGAGAACATTATTTAAACTTAATAATTAAAGAGATAGAACTGACATGAGGATTTTGTTATCCTCTCTAAGGTTCCCTCTTATTGGTCCCACAGGTGAAATAGCAAAGAAGGATTGCTGCTAAGGGGTTGCTGATAATCCTTTTTGTGTTCTTAGTCCAATATGAGGCCCGAAGGTGATTTTTCCGACTCTCATAAAGCAATAAAAATATTAAAAATAAGTCCATGAATCACATAACAGAATAGATAATGTCTACAAGGAAAAATAAGTGTGCTCAAAAAAGATTTGTGCTAAGAACTAAAGGTCTTTCTTTTCTTCTGATCACAGATGGAGTATTAAAAATTAATATCAGCTCTTTCAGAAAAGAACTTGACAGTCCTATTTTGAGACTCATTTCATTTTGTCTCTCTCTTCCCTGTCTCAAAGAACATTAATGCCAAAGCATTCAAAAGAAGTCCCCTAGGGTTTGCTTTGCATATTCTCAGAGGTGCTGGGAAGCATTTTGAAAAAGTGACAGAGTGCTTCAGGTTTCAGATACCCTACGAGGGAAATACTTAGTAGATCCTTATTCCTTGAAGGCAGACACATGGGCACATGGTGTTGCAGAAACTTCCCCTAAGTATGGAGTCTTTTTAAGAGATGAGGAACTCCAGTCCAGTTTTGATATTCTTCATGTGAAGAATTTAGAAACCATTGATGGAAACTACAGAGAGCCTCTCTGAGCAGAGATAAGACAACTATACAGACAACTTTTCCGAGTAAGCTTTGGAAGACGTTGTCTCTAACCTCCACTTGCCATATTCAGATTGTTCTTTGTGGTCAACCCAGCACATCTTCGAAGACCAAAGATGCCGGTGAGGAATAGCAAAATAGGTGGAGAAACCATCTCGGACACCATCCTCGGGATTACGCAGGACCCAGTGCAGCCAGCACATTCAGCAGCATGACACCCAGCCCCACAGATGCATTCCAAACAGCCTGCCCACTCTAGAGAAAGCAAGCTGGCCTCAAGGTTGTTCTTCCAGCTGGTTAAAGTCCAGATGGGCATAAACCACAGGCTTTTAACCAGACCTGTATGCAATAACTCAGCTCCCTAAGTTATTTGTAAGAAACTCATGGATATCTGTTTCTGGTGTGGTCTGTAACTGTATCTGTGGAGATCACTGACTGTGCTTCAGGGCTGCCTCATGTGACTAATTCCAGGCTTCAGCCAGAGTCCAGCACAGCACTGCTTTCTATCATCCTTCTGTCATATTATTGCACATCCAATGACATTAAGAGTGTGAGTGTTTCAGGAAGAACATTAACAGATTGGAAGGAATTTGGAGAGAGGTAGTCAATAGGGTGAGAGGTTAAGCATTGAGTCATCATGAGAAATAATTTGAGCTATGGATTTGTCTTGGCCAAATAATGACTAATTGGGTATTCAGAAGGCATCAACAATTACTTCAAGTGCAAGAAGCACTTCTGAAAAATAAGTTGTATGGGACAGGCCAAGCCACAGTTATGAAGGGTCAAAAAACAAGAACAGTTAGGAGGAATTAAAGGGTGTGAAATACCAGCCATAGGCTACACTGGGAAGAATATCAACCTTGGGCTAAACGCTGGGAATGGCTCCATCAGTTAGCCAAATATTCCTTTCTGCTTTTCAAAAAGGCCAATATTTTGGATTAAAACCTCTGTCAGTGTAAATTCATCTAGTGGTACTAATATCATGATGCTGCTCTGGTTAAAGACCTGATACACAACTGCTAAGGTTCGTATGGACATGAGAAATGACACATCATCCACATATCAAAGAAAACACCATGGGAGAGTTTCTTTGTCCATTCTTTCAGCCTACAAGGCCTCAGGACAAGACCAGTAGCAGCACAAAAACTGTCACTAGTGGTCCAAGCCATACTGTTATGGTACCCTGACAACAATAGTGATGGTGAGCTCCCTATGACAACTGGCAATCTGTATTTCTCTGTATATTTTCATTTACTTTGATTAGGGAACAAAAGAGAAACACTGACTCATCTAAAATGTTGACCTGACTCAACAAAATTTGGATTAGTCAGGACCTTCTTTTAAACCATTGGTAAACAGGAAAACCTTTGGAGCATAGGTATCCAGAGAAGTTCCTGCAGGAGCTGAATTTCTCAATTTTCCTACAAAACATTGTGCTAGACACAACTCTCAGTAACTATTCCTTCCTCCTTGAATTAACTACGTTACACCAGGAAGCAAATTGAACCTCCAGCTTTTCTCTGTGAGGAAGATGTCAGGATGTCAAGAAACCTTGCCAGCTGAGAGCAAGCCATTTACATACTCTGCCTTGCATTGGACCTGTTTAGCTTTAAGTTGCCAAGCAACATCTACCCTCAAGACTCATCAAATCAATGCAACAGCGGTATGTAAAATTATAAGGCAAAAGGTCCTGGGATCCATTTCTCTGCATTTTGCAAGTTCATATAATGTACAATTGAAAGCCAAAAGGTGACTGACACTCTAAGGCCTGAACCTGAGAGCATCAGCATTAGAAGAAGTTATTAAGCTGACAAGGTAATAACAGACATTTAGCCATTGCAGAACAAGCCCAGAGAAACCTAGTACATGACCTCACATTGAGTGGGTTGTATCTCCATCCAATGTTCCCTTCACAAGGCGTACTGGGAGAGTAGGCTCAAATTTTTTTGAAGCTCAAATATACATATATATATCTATATATATACACATATATATTTATGCAGAATTTATGCTGAACACCTTTTCTTTCCTCATTCAGCCGTAAATGGATATCTAATAATTTTATCTGAAAACAGAAATGCAGTTAGATGTGGCAGTAGTCATATTAATCTTCAGTGTGCCACTGACTGCAGAAATTGGTAGGCTGCAATCCCAAAGGACAAAGTAGATTCAGTAAAACTCTTGCCATGATTCCTTTGCCTGTTTTCCTTGTCAAGCACACACACAAAGGTGGGGAGGGGGTTTTCTCTCTAGTTTATTTAATTAATGTACATATTACAATCCTGTTCAGCTGCACAAAAATAGAAACAGAAGAGGATCTACACGGAACATCAATTACAAAAAAAAAAAAAAAAAGCCTAAATTCCCAAAAAAAAAAAAGCCTAAATTCACAAAAAAAAAAAAAAACAGAAAGAAAAAAATATAAAAGTGAGAATATAAACATAACAGACTGAAGGAACACATCAAGAAAAGAAATGGTCTGGATAGCCTGGCTTTCAGGTGACATGAAAAACCAAAGGACACAGAGAAACTTTAAAAGGCATTGAAGGAGAGGAAGCATAAGGATTGAGTGAGTATTCAGCATTTGCAAACGGAACACAGGCCAGCAGAGATGCAAAGAGAAAATGCTGCTGTTCAGCTCTCTTTAAATCCAGAGATGAAAGCAGAAGGGAATTTACTTACAAAAAAAAGCTTATGGGCAAAGCATAAAGTTAGAAGGTTTATTATTCCTTGTTCTTTGTAATAAATATGTTTCAAGCAGTAAACAAGAATTTTAAAAAGCAAGGAAAAAAAAATGAGTTTGAAACAATTTTCAGCACTAGTCATTGTATTCTTCTGTTTCTAGAAGAAAAAAATAAAAAAAAAAAAAGTGGAGCTGACAAATACCAAATGCAGTTGACTGGAGTGGCTGTGTCTTCTCAACAAGTCCGGTTATCCATCAGAGTGGATACCTCGAAAGTTATGGGAAAGATTAGGAGAAACAGCCTCAGAGAGGTGCATGCAACTGTCAGAGGATGGAGTGCTGCTTGCCCTATGGCCACGCTATAAGGATGCAAGGAGGACAACCTTGTTGCTGTATTCTAAGTAGCAATAGCTTTCTGTAAATTCATCTCCAGTGTCAGTACTGGCCATAATGAAAAGCATGTTTTTAAATGCCTGAGAAACTCTGAGCAACATACCAGCAACAAAATTCAGGGTGAAAGTGTTTGTCTTCTATTTGTAAGTATCTCCCGAACTGCGATTCAGGCAATTTGATTCTTTCTTGGCTACATGGTCTTTCATCTGTGTGCCTCAGGTCTCCTAAGAAATACAGTCCTAGTACTTTCCTACCTTTAAGAAGAGTAGTAAGAGTAAAAAGATTTTGAAACATTCAGACTACTTTGTGAGGAGCATGAAGAGATATTTTAAATGTCTGAAGCAGGCTTCATCAGCAACAACAAAAAGAGTTTGATTAGCTGAAAAGCAAGATTCAGGGCTGAAAGGCAGACTGAGCAATGGATTTATAAGGAGTAATCAGCAATCATTTGTAAAATAAAGGTCATATACTGCAACTTATTTTTTTTTTTCTAAACCAGGAGTAAGTACAAGCATGAAATGGGAGACCTAAAGAAAGATTAATTATTCTTGTGAAGATGCACGCACAAAAACAATCCCCTGTCTCATGCCATGGAGCAAGGGCATTGAGCTATTTTTTAGGTTTCAGCAAAATATTCTGAAAATGTGCCTCAGGTCTGACAGCTGCAAGCAAGAAGAACAGAGTGGTTGGATAGGTAAAGACAGAACTATAAAAGTGTAAAGAAGGTGGTAATGAAGCTGCCACATAAGGCCAAGCTTCACTAGAACACAATTAAAGTGTTAAGCCTTGAGTTGACAAAAAGTTGAAATGTGAGAAATTGTGTTAACTGAAGTTACTTTAGGGTTAGGCATGAGAATCAGAGGTCTTGGAAAACGTTTCAAGATTTCAATCTGATTGGTTTAGGAAAGGAAATCTGGATACTTAACTATGCTGAGCAGTTTACTCCAAATTGCTGGACACAAACCAGTTTTTTGTGCAAGTGGCAAAATGCAGTGAAATGGATGAAGCATGCATAACAAAAACCTGAAGTTATGTCACAAATGGTGCTTGGTTTTCGTTTGCAGAGCTTTCACTGTTCACAGTGGGCTGCTCAGCAGCTTAAGACACATGATAGTAGACTGGACTCAGATGAAGATACATCAGCTATTGTTCACAGCATTTCTGAATGCATCTGGTTAAAAGTGTCATCCAGTGAGAGGAGTTCTCATCTCTCAGAAATACCTTTTACCATATGGACCCTGTGACATTTAACATACATGCTTTGCAATATGGTTAGTTTGCAAACAGTCCATGAGAAGCCTCGCTGGGAGTGAGTCACGTTTCATTCATTGCTCATTCATTGGAAACTAGGTGCTTTCTGTTGTTTTCATTATTTCAGAGACCTTCACGCCCTTGCATGTTCTGGAAAGGAATTCTTGATGGTAGAGATAAGAGAACCAGGCACATGCAGAAATGGGGCCAGTTATTTGGCCTGCTTGTCATCCATAAGCTAGAGGGAAAAGCAGCTCCAAGGAGCTGTTTGCATACATTGTGCCAGATGACATTTTGCTCTCCAAAGCTTCTGGCGCTGAAGGATGTTCATATATTTACAACCTTTCTTAAGGTCAACTCTGCCGTGTCTCCAACGGAGACATTAAATATTAATTGGACCTCCATTCCAAAAATAAAAAACAGAATCTCTAATTTTCTTGTGTAATTAACACCTCCTACAAACCAGGTGTCCTTCTGAACTAGACTGGCTTGCCATTTGCAATTCACAACTCCGAAATATGCTATGTGCTTTTAAGACAGACACACAGTTAC
The DNA here is from genome assembly GCA_013399715.1 of Alectura lathami. Lineage (NCBI taxonomy): Eukaryota > Metazoa > Chordata > Aves > Galliformes > Megapodiidae > Alectura > Alectura lathami. Next base: position 55,695 of record VXAV01005972.1, on the reverse strand, counting down.
TTGTTCAATTCTGCATCCACAACTGCACATAATCATTCTGGGAAAAAAACAACAACAACAACAAAAAATCCTTAGATATGACATAAAATATGCCCTCCATGTGATCTAGTCAAGCCTTTCTGTTCGTGCAGAATTGTTCTCTTCAGTATATATAAACCTATCTATAAGCACTTTGCCTAGATGAGTCTGAGCATCTTGTCCAACAACACTTAATGCTGATAAATTTTTCAAAGATCTTGAATTCTTACCCATAGTTAGAAAGAGCCAGATCAGTCCCTGGTCCTGTAAGAAGTCTGTAAGGACCTTTGATTCCTATATACTTAATGATCTAATAAGCCTAACATTGCAAATAGCTCTGAAATGTAAGTTCAGTACCACCATTACTCATGTGAAAATAAAGTAAATGTGTTCAGTAATTACTGAGCTGTGCAAATGATTTACAAATGTTTATTAGGTGATAATTTACCCAGATGAAGAACATATCTGCTCTGCAATGGGAGTAAGGAATCCATGGAGTGAAAATCCATAGACTTCAGATCTTCATTGCCATCTCAGCTCAAACGCATACAAGTTTTCAGTATCACACAACACAAGAGAACTAGTTTTGGTTTTGCAGTTGGACTGAAGCACATCCAACTTTCCAGTCCTGGGCAGGCTGGGATCCAGCTCATACCTAACCCTTTTGAGAATCATAGCGTAATCTCTTCTTCACCCTTATTGCCTCAGAAACTCAGCCTGATTGACAGCCTCAGACTTTACCTGCAATGTAGGAGCAAAACAATAAAAGCAAAAACAATAATGGAAAAATCCTGTTTTCTTTAGATGTGGCAGCTCTATTTTTGATTAAAAAAAAAAAAAAGTTAGACTTTTAGTACGACTAGTAAGTGTTGCTTACGTAGGAAGTGGGGCAAGCAGACTTTCTTTCTTTTACTATAATGACAGATTCAAAATTCCATCCTGAATCTTGTCAGAAAGTACCTGAATCATCAGGCTTGGAAATAGTTTGGTGAAGGTGTGTTAAGAAAAACAAGCCAAAGCTGAATATCTCCTCAGTTACTTAAACTAATTAAATTGTGCTGTAGAGATTTTAAACTGACTGCATTGGGATGAGGACTTACCCAGGGAAGGTGCAGCTCTGAAGGTGGTGTCTCTACAGACAAAATGAATGTTTGGAGAGAGAGAGAGAATTTCTTTGCTGAATTAAATTGCCATCAGGAGTTAGTTGAATTACCACAGCCCAGCAGCATTTGGGGGCCTTGCTGCTATTGTTCTGGGGAAATGATGTTTTTGCTGCTACTCTTTAACAACTCACCATCTTCCCTGAGCAGACATAGGTGGGTTCCATCTCCTTCACACCTCAGAAGACACAGTACTGTGCAGTCCCTGCTGACCCACACATCTCCACTAGAGAACCAGATCTCAGTATTTCCAGCTTCCCAGCAGACCTGCCTGGTATTTGCCAGTCTCCCCTGTTCTAGCTGAAACCACTCCATGGCTTCTGGGCAAGAAATCCAGGTACGCTTTCCTGGAGGTCTACCTTCAAGTTAGCACGAATGTGTGGCAAGTTGCCACCCTGGAAATCTTTTGATCCAAACTAAACCCTACTGTCAGGACTGTATATCCAATTATTGTTTTATCTACAATAATTGGAAGGAGAGAATCCACAACATTGACCTCTCTAGTAAATGTTCCCACTGAATAAGATGCTTTTTTTTTTTTTTTTTATTTTCCCCCCCCCAAAGTTTCAAAAGATGGATGCAAAATGCATCTTCCCTCTACCTCCTCCTACCCCAGGATAACCAAGAGCATGGTGGATGAAGCGCTAAGATAATAAGATTTTTTCCTGCATCAGGAAACCAGGGAAACGAAACTGAGATCCCTCACTGAACGCTTCCTAATCAGTGAGGAAATCTGGACAAGCTCTTCTCTGGTGCGGAGAGGGTGGTGAGAAGGGAGAAAGGAAAAATTTACCTGCAGAGCTAGGTATGCATACCAAACAGAGAAAGATTCCTTCTGGTAAGGCTAAGAAATGCACATAAAATTCATTGCAGATTGAGAGGGAAAACTAGAAACAGAACTACAGTTCTCCTCACCCTTTCTTAGTTTCTGGTGTCTTTTCTTTTGGATCACATTGTAGACCTCATCTTCCTAATTCTTTACGGAAATTAAATATAAAAGACATTCTGCAACACCCAGAACATGCTCAAGACCATTCTGTTTTCTATCTAGATCTAAGCACCTCCAGTTGTATTGTGAAGTATGTGTATGGCAACACCCTTAATTGGCATGAATCAACTTCATTAATAAACAGCAGATGTTGCAGTTTTACTGTGTTCTGGTTTATACCTTTATAATGTGGTTTTAGGTTAAGAGCTTTAGAAGCTTATTCCTATAATAGCTTTAGAATTGTATTATTTCATTATACTGAAAAAAAAAAAAAAGCTTTTTTCATGTGTATATCTTGGAAGTGATAATTTAATATATGTAATTAGATGTAGCATGTTCCTTTCTTTTATTTAGGAAATCAAAGGTCAGCTAAAAAGGTCAGGTATCATTAAACTCATCTTTCCTCACAGATAAATGCTGTAGACTGTGACAGAAAACTGACTCTAAGATAACTGAAAAATTCGCATTCACCCGGCACCCTCCAGAGATATTTGATCCTTGTGTTGCAGGTGACATGAAAGATGGAAGCATCAGGTTTTTGTAGCAGCATGGGAGTGGGGAGGCATGTGAGGGCAGACAGGAAGAGAGTAAAACTGGAAAGATTCCATGTACAACTTTTTTTCTTTTTTTTTTTTTTTTTTCTGAAATATTGTATTTACACAAAATTGGAGAGAGTACAAATACTTTACTAAGAAGACAAAACCATTGTAGTACATTCAGTTTAAACACAGGCAGAACTATAGATGCAAAACACAGAGGCCTAAGGTACTCGCATGGCAAAAATAAAAAATAGCATCAGAAAGGCCCCGTAGATTAAAAGCAGGAGATAAAAGAACATTGTATTTGTTACACAGCATCACCTTTCCTTGACTTCATTGGGATCGCAATAAGGCGCTCTTCTTCTGTGTCGTGGATGATGGGAACAACCCTCTCTCCGTGTGCTGGCCACTCAAACACTGATTTTACAAATCAGTTAAGCATCTACTTAATTTTCAGCATGGGAACAGAGCCATTAACTTCAAAGGAAATTAAATTTGTGCCTAGTCACATGCTTATATACTTAGTTTCACCAGGAAGAGCCTTATCAGTGCTTAATAGGGTCAAGTTATTCTTACATAAAAAATAAGTGTTCTTTACCATCTTCTTTTACTTTTTTTTCTTAAAATATATTTTAGAATTACTTTAATGTTCCCCTTATGTACTTGATTAGAAAATAATATCTTATTGAATGCCATAGAATATTTTGATTCATGTCATATAATCAAAGGAATATTGTGCAAAAATAATTCCTACATTTTTTTCCAAAGCTTGTTTAGAGTTAAAAATAAATAAAAGAGAAATATACATATAATAATAAAGCAGCTTTGTGTTCCTGGGCATTTGGCAGCAGGTTGGCTTTAGTATCTCTCAGACATCTCTTTTTTATCTGTTAAAATAATCAGATTAATTGATCAATATAAAAGAAAAGATTGTACAATATTATTACAATCCACCCAATATAGTCAATACATGAAATAATTTACGCACTGTATATTCCTTTAAAAAAACACGTTTTAGCCTCTTCTTTCAAACCAAATAGCTTCTGAAGTAACATATCTTAAACTCAGTGGTAGCTGTCACTTCTACTGTCTGACTGGTCCTTTCTATTTTTTTTTTCAGAATAAAAACTTGTTTGAATAGGACTAGATCAGTGATGAAACTACAGTGCTATTTAACTAAAATCCATACATGTCTTTTTTTACTGTTGCTGCAATTATTGTAGTCACATACCACTGAAGTGCTAAATAGTAGTAACTCAGATATGTGGACTTTGGTTATGCTTGAAGAATACTGGCATATTGAATATATGTACCACTTCCTAAAGGCTATGTTACAATCATGATGCCTAGTAATGAAGAATAATAACAATAACAATCTCAGATTCAAAGTGCTGACCCATATCACTCACTTGAGGCACCAATACAATGAATCAATTAAAAGAGTTATTTGCAATGTTCAAAACTAACGGGGCAGATCCATGGCTGCCAAGGGGCATGCGCAGCACGGAGGACTCTGAACCTCTCCTTCCAAGCCGGGATTCCTGTGCTCCCGGAAGATGGTCGGCTATCATGTCCGATGTGGGATGCTCTGAGAAACACCAAGTCCTCAGATTCAAAGCATCTAAGCTTCTCCAGAGCCTCCAAAGACTCTCTTAAACCCCTCAAGCCTACTCTATTCCCTCAGGGACAAGGCCTTGCCATGTATCACTCTGGCTGTAGACCAGGGAAAAGCCTTTTGGGAAAGTCCACAAAGAAGTGCATTGCATCAATGCAGCTTCCACTCCCTGGAGACACTGTCAGCATGAGATGGAAAAGGCAGCTTTCCAGCAGTGGCAAACGCCTGTCTCGCTTGAAGGGGAGTGCTTGTCACGTTGTTAGTTTGTTCTGTGCAAACAGTAATCGTTTTCCGTGTCGAGAGAGCTGTTGTACCCTGATGACGGATACAGATCCCTTTTAAGTATCCTATTGACGATGTTGATCAGGACTTTTTTGTACTGTTGACGTAGAAGTGAGTAAACAAATGGATCTGATGCAGCCTTACTGTAGGTGAGGCACTTGCTTATAATTCCCCAGTAGTAGTTTATGGTAACAAAAGGAAGGAGCTCTATCAACCTGTTAAACATTAAAGAGAGATGGAAACACTTGAGTGTTATATTCACACTGAGTTCAGTGCTCAACTCATGCCTTATTAAACATTAAAGCAACACTTATAGTCTTACAGTACATGGTCCCTGCAGGAAAAGGGCCCTTATTAACTCCTTGAACTCAATAAAGGCAAATGGAACAGTCTAAACAAAGCCACGGGGAAACAATAATCATTCCTTCTATGGAAAGAGGGAAAAAGTGTGTTTTCAATGTTAATGCTCCCATACAATGTATATAAAAAAGTACTGCAGTTTATTACACACCTTATGACTTTAGAGAGTTCTGCTGCTAAGTGACAGTGGTCAAAATCTCAATGGTGTAATGGATTACGCCTCTCCCATGGCAAGTTGGAGACAGAGGCATGCATTGGGGCATCTGGACTCGCTGAACAGAGTGACACTTGAAATCTTTGGACATAACACCCCTGGCATCAGTCTGCTGCTTCTGGAAGCTGGGGGTCTCCTTCTACATACCATGTCATATCTGCTAACCTTTGTAGAGGTTTGGGATAAGTATGCTTAGTAGCATCTACTTACCTGTGAAAGTTTCTGTGTGCAGTTGGCTGACTGTTAGTTTGGCCAAAGAAAACAAGGAGACAATATTTTTATCATCATTATACGACCAGCTAGCTGTCTCCACACTTGTGTCTCCTGGCCTGTGCTTCACAGATGATTAGTGGCCTCAGCACCTCAGCTGAGATAGATGCATTAATCATGGATGGAGAAACTGCTGCTAGGTTAAACAGTTTTTCCACAGAAGTGAGAACAAACCTTCGGACTATTCCAGCAAGAGTCTGGAACATAGCTCATCTACATTGGGCAGACTTTGCAGGAAGGTGGAAGGAAAAGGGTAAGAAGTTTTCATTTTCTGTACATCTTTTGTGAAAACTTTTGCAGGTTCAAGAATATGTTATTTTGTTATATTCATTCCAGAAGAAGAAACAAACAAACAAACAAAACAAAAAGCAACGTGAGATAAAATAGCCCTTTTCTGTACTCAAAAATATCACAGGTTGAAAATGTAAGATTAGATGCTTTCTCAAGGCTTGAAGAATCTTTTTGTCTCTTTCCAATGTGCAGAGCTCCCACCTTGCACGGTGTTGAACTTTGAAGCTGTTCCAGTCCCCTTGCATAGAAAAGCTGACTTACCAACACTAGGACTGAACTTTGCAACAAGCTGTTGAAATTCTTCAGGAAAATTTCTCATTTGAATTCATAGAAAAGAAATCATTCCTATGGCAAGTACATTTAAGAATTAGATTATTTCTGTTTGAAGCTCATTGGAAAATTCCAGTGAATTCAAAACAGAGAGCACATGAAGACATAAAACATGAGGAATTAAGGAATGTATCAGACGCAGAATGTGAGAAATAAATAAATGCACAATGAATGACACTTGCTGCATGCTTTCCTAGTTTATCCCATTCTGTAGATCATCATAATAAGGAAATATACACTTTTTTTTTTTTTTTTTTCCATAAACACGCCGAATAAAAAGAGTAAGATATCTTTCAGTTACAAAATATATATATTAGTATGTGTCCCCTTTAATGCATTATGGGCACAAATGTAATTGCCTTGAAGTCAACAGAGAAAATGAATTGCACAGATTTTAACAAGATAAAGGGCCTGGCCAAAACAGGACAAACCTGTATATCCATCTGAATGCATCTTTGCAGAATATTCTTGATGTCGGTAGTGTTACAGCAAAAATAAAATTCATCTGTTGGCTTTCAGCGAACAGATGAATATGTCACTAATTATCATAATCTCATTCACATTTCTGAAATGAGGAGAAAACACTGAGCTCACAACACAACCTGAGTCACCAGGCCAAAGAGCAAGAAAACAGGAGAGATCTCTGCCATTGTCATCATAGTGATTGCTTCAGTACAACCCCACTAAAAATAGGAAATGAACGGAGAAGTGGTATGACAGCAAGTCCTCCAAACCCCGCTGCTATCACCATTAATTCAGTGCTGCCTGGATGCTGTCTTGCCTGTGAGGCACAGAGCCTCCAGGGTGTCCTTCAAATGCATCTCATCTTGGTCACTGTGACTGTATCTTGACACATGCATTTGCGTGAACCAAACCTCAGTATTCTCCCTGTTGACACATGCAGTACCCATTTGTCACACAGAGAAAATGATCCATCTCACCTTTATCAAATATAAGGTCTGGAGAAGGAAATCACTTTTAGAACTTTATAAGGAATTATTTTAGAAGTCTTTAAGAAATATGTTCACTCTGAAAACTGTTGTGATGTTGGAATTTGCTGATCTGGATAACATTCAAATGGAAAGAAGGTGGCAAAATCTATTTTACTCCATAAAATTGTATCTTGATTATGGTAAAAGTGAATAGAAAATGACTCAGAATGCACTGAACAGTGATCAATTAACCTTTTAACTCCATGATGTAAGGTTAATATTTGTAACAATCCTTTCTACTGAAGAAAAAAATGCAGTTATCCAGGCAATCAGACAGGAATCTCTTTTAACACCTAAATGGGGACTGAAAGAAATGTAATCCGAAAGGTTAAAAAACATCATCATGTTTGTGCACTGGCCTCTATCTGTCCCATGTATTGGGAAAACGACAATGATGATGATCATAAATGGCTTATACATACATGACTGTGTAAAATCAGCATGCTAAAGCTGGCTAACTTCTTTAAGTTGCTGTGGATGAAGACTGACAACTTGGAACAAACTCAAGAAAGCCTTCACCAAAGTGGTTTTGCAAAGACTAGTGCACCATGCTCAGCAGATGTCAGTTTTCTCCAAAGGTGCCTAAAAGCACAGTTGAATGGTGACCATTAAAAAAAAAATAAATCACTTGTGAAAGCTGTAGCCCATTTTATTTTAGAGATCAAAGGCTTAATCCTATGATTCTATGATCCTGAGGTGCTGCAATTCACTGTAGAGACATTGGCTTCCAGCTCACTGGTTTATGCAAGACTTAAAAATAATAACCATATGTTGTATAAAGACTACGCAAGTAGGGAGTAAGAATTACATATGAATGCTTTAAAAGGTGTAAATCACTAGGGTGGGTGCAAATCACTGTGACCAGTCAAGAAGCATGGCATTTCCTGTACATTCTTGAAGTCTAATAATTGGTTTTCCTGGGAACTAACTCTCCTAGCTCATTACAAGACCATGATGCACCATTAGCAATAAATTTGTAGATATTAATGTTTCCAGACACAAAGCATATCTGCCAAATTATCCACCTGGATACATTTAAATTCAGAATCTTAGAATCATAGAATCATAGAATGCTTTGGGTTGTAAGGGACCTTAAAGATCATCTAGTTCCAATCCCCCTGCCATGCGCAGGGACACCTCCCACTAGACCAGGTTGCTCAGCTTCAGCTTCTTCATCTTCTTCAGCTTATGTCTTATGTCACCTCAGCTTCTAATATCTGCAAGCTTTGGCCTTATGCCTTTAACAAAAAAAAAAAAAAAAAGACCAAAGCTAATCAGTAAAAGCAATCTGTTCTCTCTCTTCTCTCTATTGCTCAGGTTATGCTAAGAAAGAAGGGTGGTGAATGTTTTAAACCCCTTTCATCTCCCACTGGCATGTAATTAATTCCTGGTACTTGTCCTAAAAGCCTTTTCCTCTTGGCAGAGGCACCCAGACCTGGCTGCAAGGAGGAAAGAAGAGTTAGAGGCTGCCGGTGCTCTGAGCACACAGCTCTGGGGGCAGTGGAGTGTGTGAGTGTGGGCATTTGTTTGTGTGAGCATGTGTGAGTGTGTGTGCTCTACATGCCCCAAGTCTCCAGCAGGCTTTGCCACCCCCAAATTAGTTGTAGCCCAGCCCCACCGCACCCGCATATGGACATCAAAGGGCACATCAGTGTCTTGAACAGCACCCCCAACACACCCCATCAGGAGATACTAACCTGGTGATAATGTAAGGACCAAAACAGATCACGAATGACCCTATAAAAATACTGATTTTCTTGGTAGCCCGCTGCCTCCTTCGTTTCTGCTCATTGAGACAGCGCTGCTTCACACTGCAATGGGAAAAGAGCAGCCAAGGGGTTAAGGCAAGGGGTGAGGAGGGGAGGGGAAGGATCGCTCCCAGCCTCGGGAGCTGGGCAGGGCAGCCCCGGCCCCCAAGGAGGGCAGCCCCCGGGTAGGGGAGTGCAGTCCTGGCCCCACAAGCCTCAGGGTGATGGCACACATCCACAAAACAGCTCCCTGCTACCAGGAGCTTGGGCACCTGAGAGCACTCAGTGACTGGGGCTAGCCTTGAAATGAAGAAGGCTGCAGATGCACAGAGTCTACTGGCACTGTATGCAGTGTCTGGAGCTAGAGATGGGAGGGTTTGCCAGGCAGGAGAGCAGGAAGGGGTGCTGGGGAGGCAGAACACCCCTCCACCCTGGGGTACCCACCGCAAGAGCCCCGGGGCCATGAACATGAAAATGCAAGCATTACCTGGGATGGATATCCACTAGCAAAACCAGAGTCTGCATGGTTATAATGTCTATCCGCTTGCAGTGGAACCGGGCAACTTTCAACACCTTTAAATAGGTGAAACACAAGATCACCAGTGATAGCATGAAACTGGTGGAGTGAAAGACAATGGTGAACACTGTAAACCTTCTCCGTTCTGTCTCTTCCTTCAAGTGCAAGGTACAAGAGGCATAAACGCTGTTGTAATCTACCCACGAGTAAAACAAGGATACCAAGGGGAAGGTGAGAGAGTGGAGCCACGAGTAGCCCATCAGTATCACAGCGTCCTTATACCGCATCTTGCTGGTGTAGCTTAAGGGGAACACCACGGCAATCCACTTGTCGATGCTGAGCGCTGCCATGCTCAGCATCGTGTTGGAAGTCAGGAAAGTTTCCAGGAAACCCACCGCTTTGCAGATGCAGCCCCCGAGGGGTTGCTGGTTCCTCAGGATCCCCAGCAGGGTGAAAGGCATGTTCAAGACGGTGAGGAGCAGGTTGCAAAAGGATAAGTTCACCAGGAAAACCCCGGCGACCTGCTTGCGGATTTCTGTACTGTAGACGAAGCATAGCAGCACCAGGATGTTGGAGAGCAGAGAGACGACCAGCACCAGCACAAGGAGCAACGCCAGCAGCACGCCTGCCAAGTCCATTTCTCAGAGGGTCGCCTGGAGCGGGCGAGGGCAAGATGAAGGGGGCATCCGAGTCGGCACCGCAGCCTCGCCTGCCGCCGCCCGCAGCCGCCCGCGCATGTTGCCGGGGGAGCGCGG
>VXAV01005972.1:25659-45411 GCA_013399715.1 Alectura lathami | reverse complement strand
GTGGGCGTCGGGCCGCTGAGCCGGAGCCGGGAGCGGAGCTCGGGGTGCGCTGTCCGCGGTGCTGAAGCGGGCTCTTCCCCGACGGCCGCAACGCCCTCGCTTCAGGCCGGGGGCCGCGGTCCTTCCAGTGCCGGCGCCCTGGCCATGGCCCGCCGGTGCTCTCCCCTCTTTCAGGCACTGAGCATCTTCCCCCTGTGCCCAGCCCCTGAAATACTCCAGCCGCCGAGCCTCCCGCGGCGACTCATGCGCAGACGAGCGGCAGCGAGGCACAGGCTCATTGCAGGGATCGCGGAGTCGGTCTGATCCACTCCCGGACAGCAGAAGAGAGCAACAGGAAGCCCAAGTTTCCGCTAATGCGCAACTCAAGAAGGATCAAAGCTGGCAACCAGTTGTTGCTGGCTAGTAGTTTAATTGCTATGCTGTGCCGAGGCACACCAGCTCTATCCAGCAGACATGGAACCTGTAGCAGAGATAGAGTCTATGCACCTTGGAACGTTCCCCCCTTCCATCTGATTACTTGCCCTGTGTTCTTTTGTCTTTTATTTCACAGCACCTAGAGGAATTCCGGTTGCCCTCCGTGTATTCACACTGCACCTATTAGCTGGCAAAATGGGAAGGAAGTTGCTTAGCTAGAGACTTCAGTTTGGCAGCTCAGACCATTTTAAAGCCACAAATAGCTGAACAAGTACACCAGTTAGGGTGGTGCTGGCACATCCTATGGAAAGCTAAAGTCTCTCCCTTACTGTTTTTCATTTACGACAACATGTTAGCATGACAGCGTGATGGTAAGAAACCTAATCGGCTTGTGACAAAAGCTGAAGATTCAGACATGAAGGAGTCTAGAAATTCTCCCTTTTCACCTTTCAGGAAGGTGGATCACATGGCTAATGCCCAAAGATGTTGTAAATATTTATCTGGCAAATAAAATAAAATAAAACAAAAATAATTAGTTTTGGTGTATCAAAACACTGGTACAGGAATAAGCTGCCATGTCTAATCACTGTCATATTTTACGGTTGTTTGCCAGAACTGACATGAAGAAAAGGTAGCTCACCCGCTGTCCAAAATGACCATTAATAACTTAAGGATATACTGAATTGTGTATATTGTTCCTACAATGTAGTCTTGTCATGCAAGTGTGACCACTGTGTGAATAACTGCACATAAAACTGCTTGAAAGAGCCTGCAGGCAATGAGTTCTATTTTCAACAGCAGTTATAAGTTTTGGATCTGGCCCTAATTGAAAAGGTTGCTATGGTAAGTTGCATGTCTTAATGAAAGAGCAAAGCAGCAAGACATGAGATGTGTTGTTTGGAGAAGAACCAGTGCCATATTATTCCTCAGGATGGAAATAAAACTAATGTTTTCTTTGATCGGAACGCTGTCATTTTCAAAGTTACAAAAGAGCAGATAAATGGACAGTGCTTATGCTTGACAAACAAAAAATCTGTGTAAGCATCTGAGAAAAAAATATCTATAAAAGCATGATAGTTCTCTCAGAGTTCAGCTGTTTCATTTCCATCATGGGGGAAGCAACAACTGCAGAGCCAAACACACTATGCAGAGGATCAAAAAGGACTGAACTGTCATGGCAGAAGCTGGCTACATGCATGCAGAGCAGAGGTTTTGCAATTTCTCCTTCTCCCACAGCAGTAATTCCTAAGGTTCTCAGCAGTCAGAACACGTCTATGACCTACTATTTCATTCAGTATGATCACAAAGTTATGGAGCTTTTCTGTTAGCTGTCTGGGACTAGAGGCTGCCTGTGCAGTGATGCAGTGATGTCAGGTGGAGTAGATGCTATTTTACATCATAGCCAACATAAATGTGCTGTTCTCTTACTGTAATAGCCACCTGAGAATCTATTTCCTGTTGGATCCAGACAGAAGGCAACTTCTCTTTCTTTCTCTCTCTCTCTTCTAAGCACACAGACACATAATTTCTCTAACACAGACTGAATTGTTTCTGAAAACTAATGGAAAATGAGCACAACAAAAATATGAAAAAAAAATGGTGACAAGTAGCAGAAAGCCAGGAAAACAAACAAACAAACAAACTGCATTTTTTCATAAGTACAGTGGAATGCTGTATAAAATGGTCGCTTCTAACAATATCCTGGACTCGAACAACCCAGTAGAGATGACACTTAGATTTCTGCCTGTGTTTTCAGTGGACCTTTGCCAACATGAAAAGTTAAATGTGTATGCCTTCCTGTGGGATGTAGTTCCTGTGTTGCCCCTTTCCCATTTACAGACAGAACAGAAAACTCTCCATATTGGTTGCATTTCAGTCTGGTATTCAGATTTCAAGGCAGAAAGCAGCCACCTGTGTGAGTCCAGAAGGTGTAGACTTGCTGTTGTTGGCTTGCAAAAGTAGGCATCTGCCACCTTAGCCTCTGAAAACACATATATTCATACAGCCTGAATGCTCATAAGCAGACATATGTAAATCTAAATCACTGGAAATGCTCAAGTAGGTAAAACAAAACACATACGTTCTTACAGTATTTACTTTTATAACCAAGGAAGCTGTTCTGATTGAACCTGGGGACTCTAAGGCTTACTCTAATGCAAATAAGAAAAGGAAAAAGAAGTGTGTGTAGTTGATTATCCTTTAATAGACTATTCAGTTATCACAGATTAGGTAGAGTACTTGAGAATTTTATTCTGATAGCCTCATCACTCATTAAATCTACACATTCATCTGTTCTAAATATTGACCACAACTTAGTGGATTTAGTGGTTAATGGACTGTATTCATTGGAAAGAAATAGGGGATGATTCAAATTCCCTTTTAGTTTCACTCCAGGAGAGATGTGTCATGCAAATTTCAACGTAGATCAGAACTGAGCATAATTCAGTTCTAATCACTGTATTCTGCAATGGCCAGGAACACACAAGGTCTCAAAAATTAAATTAAAAGCTTTGCAAGTACAAAGAGCAACTCTTTCCCCTAGCTTGTCTTATGATAGGTAAAGAGAGGGAAATCAAATTATATTAGTCATTACAGGTGAAACTATATTGGTTATTTTGGTCATCATCACAGAACTGATGTTAGGAACAATTCTTTTTGCTTGCAGACAACTTGTTAAAAATGACCTATTTCAAAAGTGAACAAGACTGATTGATGCCCATCAGATGTTTCAATACGCTGTGTAAACAGTCTTGGTACTCATTGTTACCAATAAGCACATGGAAAAACCCTCTCGCCACCACAATGGCAGCAGTCATGGTGCTGTTGCCACATTAGTTTTAGTTAGTGAAGCTTTAGTGAAGCTAAAGTCTTTTGGTCTATCAAGATTCAGCAGCAATTTANCTTCCTTTTCAGCATCCTGCATTATTATGATTTGAACTATAGCGGTTTAAGCTAGCTATCCTTATCTACTGGAGTAATGCAGCTTTCATTTTTTATGAAACAATAAGACAAGTAAGCAAGTAGACAGTAGTAATATAATAACTGACAAGCTGCTAGTCTCTTCAGAAAAGATGCAAAGCCTTACTCATCATTTTAGTACAATTCTGTTATACTGTTCCCATGGCAGAATTCCAGCAGGCACATTTTCTACCTGTGGAATATCTTTGTCATAAAGATCTTCCTAATATGGACTAGAGCCAAGCTGAAAGGTCTACATATTCTTCCTATAGACCCCTACTTTGGAGGGGAAAAACACCTGGAGAACTAAAAAGCATGCATTTTTATCGTAACTACATGAAAATGGAGAACAAATGAAAGAAAAAGCTCAACAATGTGGTTCTGCAGGCTGAAATTACTTCAAAATTGCTTTAATATTACAATGAGGAATCTCACAGTTCAATAGATAATCCTGCAGCTGTATTAAAACTATGCTCTTGTAAAAATCTTCCAGATTATGTTTGTATTTATGCAAACTAGATATATTCCTAGAGTCTACAAAAACTGATCTCAGAATAATTAAAGCAGAAAATATTTGATTTTTGAGGATGGCACCAAACTTCAGAGAAAAAAGTGAAAATACCACAAGAATAGCCAGTTCTTCTTCATGTTTATTAATGGAAATGGAAGTAGAAAAGCACTGGAGGATGAAAGAAATCCAGCAAAATATTCACAGGATTCAAACCAGTTTCAGCTGAGCTGCAACTCTAAAAATGGATAAGTATGGGTATGTGTCCATATTTCCTCTTTCTCCAACCAATTCATTTTGTCTTCCTCTTTCACAGTACAAGGCTGCAGGTACAACTAGAATTCTGGATTGCAAGGTTCAGTTTTGGAATAAAGCTCGCTGGATTTTATTTTTTTTTATTTTTTTCCTAGAGTACAATGAGAAAATGTGAATGCAAAAAAAAAAAAATTTGCTGTTCTACTGAGCAACAAAATCTATTGATTTCAGTGAAGTTCTGGTTAGGAGGTAAACAAACACTAACTGTTTTTTACAACCAACTGCTATATGGCTATAATGCAAATCTGAAATATTGATGGAGGAATACTGTTCCCTCAAGCAAATGGCACAGAAACTTGAATTTTCTCTTCCACAACTCAGTGTCAGGTTCTTCAAAAACACCCAGGCAATGTCCTTTCTCTCCTTAGACTAGTTCTGTAACAGGGTTACTCTTGACATAATGGAATATTCAGGACTGGAGCCATAAACAGAATTTTTCTTTTTACAAAGATACATTTCTTCTGCAGTCTTAGGAAAACATAAAATTGTCAGTGGATTTCTATAAAATCCCAAAGTGAGAGAACATGTAGCCTCCTTCTGTTTTCACCTGTTTCCTAAGGATCTGGTATCTAGATAGGTTTTAATCTGAAAAGAATAAAGATTAAAGTACATTTTTCCTGCTATTTTTCCATAGTGCCTTACAAACACAATGGTTCAACCTAGCAGTGCTTCACTGTACCAGCTTGTTATAAAACTTATCAAAGCTGCAGGCATGTGGATGAAATTCCCAGGAGACTTCTACTGGCATTTTCAACAAATGTGACAACGTTAGAACTCCCAGGGGCCAGCAAACATTAAATAGCATTTTTCAGGAACTGCTGAGACAATTTATTTACTGTTGCAGTTAAGTTCCAGGAGCCAACATCAGAAAAAACCAGCATGTGTTCTTCTGTGTACTGTAATTTCTCCATTCCTGCCTTACATGCTCAGAATCCCCCACACTTCTTACACAGAAGGTCTGATTCTCCTTCCCTTGAGTTGATGTAAACCCAAGGCAAGTCCCTTAGACACGCTAGAAACCAAGGCAGTGTAAGTGAAAGTAATTAAACATAAGCCTGTAAAAGGAGTATGAAGCTTCTGCAATGAAGGCCATTTTGGTTATAGTTATTTATTGTACAGAGCACTCTCAGCAATCATATCCAGAAAACATTAACCCCACCTCCTGCTGTTGAAGGGTCGGTGTGATGGAGATCACTGCTGAGCTGCACGGGGGCAGGGACACGCAAAGCACACCTGCCCTTTGGATGGCTGCACAGGAAGGAGCACACGCACACAACCCAGAGCTGTTTGCTAAGCTGTTTGCTCAGGAGAAGTTTAAACAGACATTGAATCAAATGAGCAGAAAGAGCTAGGCTTACAGGATGAGCAAGCCCCTTTGGGTTGAACTGAAATGTTCCCAGAGCAGCCATGGCAGGACAAATTGCTCCTGTGTTATGGCACAGTGCTCCTTAGCTTTGCAAAGCCCCTCCTAAGGCACGGGTGAGTCATGTAACCCACTCCCTCATGGACGTGCAGCAGACCAGTCTCCATAATTCAGAACCATTAAACTACCACCCTTTGTTGTAAAGAACTGACCCTGCTTCCCCTGGCCCAGGCCTTGAACCTTCACACTAATCATTCTGTGGCAGGTTCTTTCTTGAATACCTGAAGCAGTAATTTGCCTTCCCCTTAACTCTCACTGCAGAGAGGTTTCTTCACACCCCCACTAACAGGTACAGCTTCTGTTGGTGAAGGTAATCAACTGGCACCATCTGCTTTGAGGAATAAATAGCAAGATATTTTCTACAGCAATTTTGTAATAGCTAGGCACTGTCCTCCCATCACACCCATCCCTTTCCCTTGCCTAACCACCCATTCAGCCACCCCCACATCAATACGCAGAAATATGTTCTTGCAGAAAAAACCTCTGGCTCAGAAGCTACTTCACTCTAAGAAATGGAATTGGCAGGTAATAAATAGGCCTGTGCTATGCTGCTTTCATAAAAAAACACTTTCTGGGGCTAAGACATTTAGATGTGAACACCAGGTTATTGTACAAACACAGCTATCTCAGAGTGTTTATTATCATGCACTTTTCACTGTGTGTTTCACTGCATGTATTAAAAAAAAATACCACCCAAAAATCCCCTTTCATTAGGGTAAAGAATGAAAATCAAGAAACTGCCAGGACAAAATTGACACTGTGTAATACAAACTCTGCACACTAGCATAGCAGGGGTTCCCACAGTAAGTGATGTTGCTTAGGAACAATAATAACATGTAGCCCCAAATCATCCCTTCCAGTTATTCGGGAGGAGAGACTCAGTCTCCTGTCAGAAGCACAGAAGCGAAGAATATCACACCCTTCCCTGTGTCTCAGTCTCAGCCTTACCTGGGATGGGGTTTCACCTGGACAACACAGAACAAATGTGTCCCTGGTCCTGCCAGGAATCCCTCCACAAACAAATGCTTCCAAAATCCATAAGATCTTCAGAGCCATACAGAAAAGGGGAACTGAAGAACATATTGCGAACAATGGCCCTTTAAATCCACTCAGCTCAACATCTTCCTTTGCCCATCTATGTGGAAGGCCACAGGAACATCTCATTGCCCCAGAACATGACATTGGAATAACCTTACCCTGAACTTTCCTATGTCTATGGCAGTAGGGTCTGAGTGAGCCTTGGACTGGACTTTTTCCTGTTTGCCACATGGCATTTTTTCATGTTGCATCCTCAAACTTTCGTCTTGAGGGAAGATGATGGGCATGTAGGTCTTTCGTAGGTGGTGGAAGAAGAAACGTCACTTGTTGCTTCTCTCACAGCTACTCAGAGGTACCAGAAGACTTCGCTTGTGCTGTAGCTGACTTTCACTTCAAAGCTCAGTGCAAATCAGTTCTCAGAATGCCATTTTTCTCCAGCTTATTATCAGATCCCTTGAGTTTTGTAGGTGAGAAGCTTCTGCAGTTTCTTTGGAGTTGCATTAAATATTATGAATTTATTCTGAATTCTGAATTATTATTTCTGGTAATTATGTTCGTTCTTGTGCCTCTTAAGGTCATTTAGAGTTTTGTCTCTTTCCTGGATAACTGTTTTCATCAACATAGCGGTAGTCTTGGAAACAGCAGAGCTTAGTAGCTAACATCTAGTTTCATTTAATGAGTTGAGCAAATAAAAATACATTTTTATGTTGCCATAAACAAAGCCCTTCTGGGCAACTGGTGGCTAGTCCTGCCTTTAGCTCTCCTTGCCACTCCAATAAAGGCCAAGTTGCTGGTACTTTTGACACAGCAACTTCAAAAGAAAAAAAAAAATATATGGTGTTCCAGGAGTCAGGAAAGCACTGTCACTATCTGGGCTGACTCAAGGATGGGATGGGATGGGGTGGGATGGGGAAGACCTTGGGTTTAATTCCCACATCTCAGATTACTTGAGTAATCTGGGGTAAAAATTCTACCCTGTTTTAACTCAAACAGGGAGTTGTGCAGAGGCCAGTAACTATATTTCTGGGTAAAAAAAGGCAGCTATTTCTTCTCCGCTATTTATTGAAACATTTGGAATGTTTTCGTTTTCATAGAATCATAGAATTGTCCAAGTTGGAAGGGACCTTCAAAGGCCATCCAGTCCAACTCCCCTGCAGTGAACAGGGACATCTACATCTAGATTAGGTTGCTCAGAGCCCTGACCTTGAAGGTCTCCAGGGATGGGTCATCCTCCACCTCTCTGGGCAACGTGCTTCAGTGCTTCACCACACTTACAGTAAAAAACTTTTTCCTTATAACTAGTCTGAAGATCCCCTTTCTCAATTTGAAACCATCTCCACTAGTCCTATAACAACAGACCCTGCTAGAGAGTCTGTCCCCTTCTTTCTTGTAGCCCCCTTTTAGATACTGAAAGGCTGCTATCAGGCCTCACCAGAGCCTTCTCTTCTCCAGACTGAACAGCCCCAACTCTCTCAGCCTGTCCTCACAGGGGAGGTGTTCCATCCCTTGGATCATTTCTGTGGCCCTCCTCTGGATGTGCTCCAACAGCTCCATGTCCCTCCTGCCCTGAGCACTCCCCATCTGGACGCAGCACTCCAGGTGGGGTCTCACCAGCGCAGAGCAGAGGGGCAGGATCACCTCCCTTGCCCTGCTGGCCACGCATCTTTGGATGCAGCCCAGGATGCGGTTGGCTTTCTGGTCTGTGAGGCACACTGCTGGCTCATGTCCAGCTGTCATCCACCAGTACCCCCAAGTCCCTTACAGCAGGGCTCTGCTCAATCCTTGCATCCCCCAGCTTGTACTGATAGCTGGGCTTGCTGCGACCCAGGTGCAAGACCTTGCATTTCGCTTTGTTGAAGTTCATGAGGTTAGCCTGGGCCCACTGCTCCAGCTTCTCTAGGTCTCTCTGGAAGACATCCCTTCCTTCAGGCGTACCGACTGCACCACACAGCTTGGTGTCATCCGCAAACTTGCTGAGGGTGCACTCGATCCTGCTGTTGATGTCATTGATGAAGACATTGAAGAGTGTCGGTCCCTGAACAGACCCCTGAGGTACACCACTTGTCACCGATTTCCATCCGGACATTGAGCCATTGACCACCACTCTCTGGGTGCAATCTAGCAACCAGTTCCTCATTTGTCAAAGAGTCCACCCATCAAATCCATATAGTTTCAGTTTAGAGAGAAAGATGTTATGGGAAATCAAGTCAAAGGCCTTAAAATTTGTTCTGATGTTGAAAAGAAACAAATTAAATGTCTTAAAATGTCTCACAAAATGGATTTCTGTCCATTCCTGATCAAAATATATAGAATTATATAGAATTATAGAATTAGCAAATTATGATACTTGTCATAGAATCATTGGATAGTTTGCGCTGGAAGGATCCTAAAACACTATCTAGCTCCAGCCTCCTTGCCATAGGGAGGCAGGGTAATCATCAGGTAACTATCAGGTTCCCCATATCTGCACCATATCCAGGTGAGTGAGGCCTGGTTTTGCTAGGAGCAGGAGTAGGTGTCACCCTGCTTGCTGGGTTGCAGAGTACAACCTTTGAGTGCTGCATGGGATGTAGGGCAGGGGTGGACCTTGGGAAGGAGTCATGGTGGACATAGAGGACAGAACATGCTGCAGAAGAGTAAACTCTGACCCTGAAAATATTTTGACATAACCAATTGCTGGCTTCCGCAATCAGGACACTTATATATTTCTCATTGTTCATGAAATATTTTATCTACTAAAACACACCAGAAACAGCTCTTTAAGTTTGTTTGATAAAGTTCTCCACATTATTTGAGATTATGTGCTATAATTTTCCAATTATTTTGCACAATGGTGTTTGGAAAAAAAGGTGCTGTTTAGCTTTAAAATATTTATGCATAACAGCTTAAAAGACAGCACTGCCTTGAAAGCTCTGTTGTATTTTATTTAATTAGATGGTGTTAAAATCAATAATCAAGGAATGTTAGGAGGATTTGTAGATCATAAAACCAAATAAAGGGAACTGCTGTGATAACTTATTCTGATATTCTGTCAAAAAATGACTATGCTATTATCTTGTTCGGACTGCAGCACAAATGAAAATTCAAACTTGATGACAAAAAAAAAGTCCTATGCAGGTAATCTGTTACAGGGGACCTACCAATTTGGTCCTGCCTGATTGCTCTCAATGCTAAAAAAGATTGGCATATTTCTGAACTGAATGTGTCCAGCTTGAGCTTCAGCCAGAGCATTGTTTACACCCTTCTCCACCAGTAACTAAACTGCTACTGTAAACTACTAACTGAAGTTCACCACTTTCCAGTCATTAATTTGAACCCTTACAAGTTCAGTATGTGTCTTTAAGAATGAAAGTCATAATTAAGCACAGCCTTCCAGATATAATCACAACAACCCAGACTCACCACATTGATTTTGGAGAATACCCTGTTATATACTGTATTTCTCAATTTAAAATTGCCTTTCATATAAACTGATTTTTATAATAATTAACTCACAAATAAAAACTGACAGCTTCATTCCATTACTTGATAAAAAAGTATGTGTTTTTATGAAAGCAATGATTGAAATCTGGCCAACTGGAGATTCAGCATCTCCAAATGGTGTTTTGGAATATAAGTGACACACAAGATAATCCTGCAGGCTATAGGGAACAATCTTGCAACAGAAACAAGAGCTGCAATATCATAAAACAATGTGTGCTATTGTAGAAGACTAGTATTATTGAAAGTCAGTGTTCCCTGCAGGCCTCCTGAAATGTAGGTTCTATTCCTGTTCCTCCTTGAATTTGATATAGAAACAGGATTGTATGTTTCAGTGTGATGAAATTCCTGACAATTCCAGTTAACAGCAAAACAACATGCAGATCTGACAGCAGTGTTTTCTCCTTTCTAGTAGGCAGGTGACTGGCTCATATCAATTCCCTATTCTCTTTCCAGTCTCAGCTGGCCATGCTGCTTTCCAGCAGTGCTCAGGCCAGCAGCTCTGCTGAAGCCTCAGTTTCCTGGTTCACAAAGGCACTCAGTAAGATTAAACCGGAGTGACTAAGCATGTACCCTACTTTTCCAAATGGGTCTACAGAGAAGGAAAATCCATCGTTTCTGGTCAAATTGAAAATTTAAAGTGCTTCCTATGGTTTAAGCAGCAAAACTCAAACAAAACAACCATGAAAACAAAATAAATAAATAAAAATGTTCATAGTCAAAGTGATGGATGTAGAAGAAGAATATATATTAACTGAGAAAAATAATATCTAAGTGACACATTTTAACTCTATTTGGTTTAGTGCCTTGTTTGCATTTTGTTTATCTTTTTGCAGTTTTGTTTATACTTTTTTTTTTTTTTTTCTGGCTTTGTTCTCTGGCCTTGGATGATAAAAGTAACAGAAAAAAGAACCCATAATATTTTAAGTCTTTTTTTCCCTCTGGGAGTGTATATATTTGGCCACACTGAGAATAAAATGCAGCATCCCAGCATCTAGTTCTCTCTTAATTGATTGCCTTTAATTGTTCTCAATTTATAGCGTTAGTGCTGGAAACCAAGGGGTGTCACATTCAGGGTTCTTTTCAGCTGGCTAAGCATTAATGGATGATTATGAACAAGAAAACCACTCTGCCTTGCCAGTCCAGGCTAAAAGCAAATTGGTTATTTGGCCAATGTAAGTGTTTATCATCCACATATCTGCAGATACAAGTAGCAGTTGCACTGTAACTGTAGAAGTGTATGTTGCATTAGTTAATGAACAAATCTAGACACTCTTTTTTGCTTTGTTCAAAGTTAAGTTTCAAATCTGGTTCAGCATCATTTTGGCAAGTGTATTGCTGGAGACCTGTTTGTTATGAAACTGTACACAAATAAGCAGTGGTAAGTGCTGTTCTCTGTTAACCAGCTGGTGGAGAGCTGGGCGCAGGATGGGGTAGCAAACAGTCAGAAGATGAAAAATAAGGCCATAATAAATCAAGACACTTAATTAGTTATGGTGTTTCTCATTACTTTGGGTTTGAACCCACTTGGTCCATTCATTTCATCTCAATGGAAGAGGAGTGCATTAAGATGTTCAGCAGAACAGCTTCATATTTTGACATATCAAACCTACATTTTCTCACTTCTTTTAAACATGAAGCAGTGAAATTTTGGTGAAATGGTTGTAGAAATATGTTATTAATTAGTATGCTCATAAGGTCAGGGATTATGTTAGTATTTGCAAAGTACATTAAGGCAGTCTCAATAGTATGACAGAATCACCCTAAGAGTTTATTTTAAATTTTAGGTATTCCAGTGGTTTTCAGTGAACCTGCTGTGGAATAAAATACCTCTAAATATTTTCAAGGAGGAAAACATGTAGTATCCTTTGTTTTTTTTAGAAACGTCTGTAGGCTTTGTTGTTTCCATCTTTACTTGCAATCAAACATAGTTCAGTTTAATTATTTTACTTCTCTAAATTCCCTTGGATGTATTTCAGGTAATGTGAAGAATGTAGTCTACAGGATATAGTCATCTTGGAACTATAGATAAAAAGTGTCTGTATTATTCATTGTATTTCTTCAGTGCCAAGAGAATACTCAAAAGAAGACTTGTCTGATTTTTTATGTTCCATAGAAAAAAGAAGATTCCAAGCAATAGACAAGATGTGCAAAAGGAGGCAGCAAAAAAATTCTGATCAGCATAGTTAATAGCTAACATCACAACATAAGTTCATTACATCACGGCTTTGTCTGTGTACTCTGAAATCACTGGCTTGTTTTGTTCCTGTATCATGTTGCAGAATTTTATCTAAATCACTTCTGTATAATTGTCAACAAACCCTTATAGCTTCCCAGTCACTTTCCTCCCATTGCATCTTTTATTTGTAGTTTATTTTTTTTTTTTAACTAATTTTACTTCTAATCTCTTAGCCCTGTATTTCTAGTATTTCCAGGATTTTTAATCTCTAGACATGAAAAAGATTAATAAACCTCTGAAAAATTATTCATACTTCAGCCTTTGCAGATTTAGATCTCTCTTTTCAGCTAATATTGAAGATGTTTATGCTTATAATAAAGTAAGATGTGATTAGTCGCAGTCACTGCAGTATATGTCACTAGACACGCCTTCAACACTGGAGGACGAGGATTCTTTATCTTTAACACGTGTTTGCAATCTGTCATGCTGTTTTCAGCCCACGTGAGTATGCTGCTATCCAAAACAATCAGAATTAATTTATCAGCAAGATTTCACGAAACACAATGCCAAGTGCTTTACTGACCTTTAAATACATAACGTGAGGTGCTGGCACAGGCTGCCCAGAGAAGCTGTGGATGCCCCATCCCTGGCTGTGTTCAAGGCCAGGCTGGATGGGTTCCTGGGCAGTTGGATCTAGTGAGCTAGTGGCTGGCAGCCCTGTCCATGGCAGGGGGGTTGGAACTAGATGATCTTTGAGGTCCCTTCCAACCCAAGCCATTCTATGATTCTATGAACATCCTCAATATTCAATATCAATAGTTTTCAAAGACATTATTGTTTAAGCATGGAACCAATTATCTTTCACTTGCAGTCTCTCTTTGATTTACAAGGGGTCCCAGATCAATTGGTGTCCTGTTGGAAAAAATGATGCCTACATCCAAAAAGAAACCATATCTGCAATGCAAGGGTTAGTCTTCTTAACCTTCCTCTATTCAGAGACTTTCTACCTCTGCTATAAGAAGAAAATGGACTGGTGGATCTTGGACTTATTTCTACCCAAGTTAATGTCTCATACTCTCGTAGGAAGAAAAGTAACAATTCGTGATGGACTCTTTTTCCATCTATTGTGAAAAAAGACAGTGATCAGTTAGGTTTTGGAAAAAAGAAATCCCATCAAAGGTGCTTTTGTCTCATCTACAGTACCTATGAACATTTCCATAACTTAAGTGGTCCCTTCAGAGAAGACAAAGAAAAAAATCCGTCAAGACTGGAGTGTCAGTGGGGGACATGCTTCACAGTGGATTCTGAACAGCACAGGTTAGAAAAGGGCAAAAATACTGTAACATTCCCCAACAGAAAATAGTACGTGTAAGGTCAGAGTTGTGATGGAGCAAAGCTATTCAACTGAGAAGAACCACTGTTCTTAAACAAAGAGGTCAAAAATCAAAGAGTTCAGCAAAAGTAACTTTTAAAACCCATTTGTCTCTTACTATAACTAACTCCATGTAGCGGTTTATTATCTGTGTGCAGTTTATGTGATGGACTCAACTCACATTTTCACAAAGTTGTCTTTGCACCACTCCAGTAGCGAGAGAGCGGGCTTTAAAGTAGAGGTTCAAGTAATCGTTTCATACTTCATCTTCCCAGAGCAGCAGAAAAAGATTTTGGCATAAGTGAGAGACAACACCATATTCCACTCTATTTTGGTTAGGAAAGAAAACGTTATGGAGACATTAATGGTGATTGGATTCAGGTGGAGAACTGGGGGTCCTGGTGGGCACCAAGGTGAGCACAAGCCTGCTTTGTGCCCTTGCTGCAAAGAAGGCTAATGCTATATGTGGAATAGCGTCCTATTCTGAGCTCACTAGTGTAAGACAGATATGGAGCTACTGGAGAGAGTCTAATGAAAGGCCGTGAAGGTTATGAAGGATTTGGAGCATCAGTCCATAAAGGAGAGGCTGAGACAGCTGAGACTGCTCAGCCTGGAGAGGAGGAGGCTCAGGGGGATCTCATCGATGTCCATCAATACCTGAAGGGAGAATGCAAAGTGGATGAAGCCAGGCTTTTTCGGTGGTGCCCGTGCCAGGTTAATAGACTGTGTGCCCATACACAAAAAGTTCTGTCTGAATACCAGGAAGGAATTCTGTGCTGTGCTGTCAGAGCACTAACACAGGGAACTGGAGACGTTGTGGATTCTCCTCTCTGGAGATCTCCAAAGGCCACCTAGACACTGGCCTGTGTACCATGCTCTGGGTGGCACTGCTGGAACAGGGGTTTGGATCAGATGGACCCAGAGGTCCTTGCCAACCTCAGTTATTCTGTGAGTCTATGACTATTAGCAAGTATTAATTCACTAAAACAAAGTTGTTTCCATGATTGTGTCTGTTTTGATAAGATTTTCAAATAAGGAAGTCATCAAGGTGTTCTATTTTTAACTTTTTTAGGTAGAAAGATCTCCCTCTCCTAGCTCTGCTGGGACTGAACTGTCAGGTAGGATGAGAGAGAGAAAGATTTAAACTTCTATTCTGCCTGACTTAGGTCAAGGATTTATCATATATCTCACTTACCTATCCTAATCAATACTACAGGCGAAGTTGTCTTCTTCTACTTTCTCAAAAAAACATATATATATATATATATTTTCAAGACCTGTCAGAATCAAGACAAAGGCTGAAACCTCAATTTGTGCTTGTGAGATGTTTGCTCCTTGGCCAGCTGTACCCATGAGCTATAATTAGAGGTACTCTTCTCTCCATTTACAGGAGTACTCATATCTGTTTTATACACTAATGGCTGCTGGATTTAATCTCCAAGTTTAGCACAGAAAATTTTCACTGCATATTTTCCATACAATTTTTTAATTACAATATTCAATAAGCTTTGTATTCCAGTATTATATGTTTTGCCCTTGAAACCATCCCCTAATTTTTGTCACGTTCATTACATTGCTATTCCAATTAAAAAAAAAAAAAAAAGAAAAAGAAAAGAAAAGGTAATTTTTGTAAAACTTTCAAGTACTGAGCATCAAAAAGGAATGCACTCAAGGCTGGGATTAGAAACAACAGAACCCCAAAATCATTGCTAGAGTTAGTATAAATCAAACTGAATTTCATGAGAAGTCAGTAAACTTCAGGTATCTCAGAAAAGCACATCTTTTTAAAAAAGAGCTCCTGAAATGCACTCGTTCATTTCAACATTATAGGTAAAAATGTGCCTTAGAGGAAATGCTGGGTTACTAGTTCATCTGTGTACTTCAGCAATGCAAATAAGACACAGAAGACACCGTTTCCTGGAGCAATGGTTTTGATGACCAGATCTGAGAGTAATGAAAAAAAAAACAAACAAAAAATAGGTCAAACTAATCATAACAGACCAAACTCCTTGACAACAGATATTATACTTGTTCTGGCCACTTCTATGCTGGGTAGGGAGTCTGACATCTGTCCATTAGCCCTTCTTTCCAAACCACTTGCCTCTTCTGGAATCAAGAGTATCCCCTCAGGTCAGAGTGCCAGGTAGAGCAGGTTTTGGGAGTTTTGCCTTGCTCTCTACTATGAAAAGGTACACACTCGGTGAAGTCTGTCTGACATCTATTTTCACCTAACAAATTTCCTGCTGTTGCAGGGGCCTGGGGCACTGGTGTTGTCCATCTTTTGGCATCATCTCTCTTTGTAGTTTTATGGCTCTGGGGCTTCCATGGTAAATGTTTTTAATTTTGATAGTTATTTGGGAGGTCATATTTATGGAGTCTACTGGACTTACATTCATACCAGCAGGTTCCTCTCAGTCCTGTCTCCACCTGATTATTGACTGCTGTGTGACATAAACCTGAAGAGAAAAGCATTCATACACTTCACTGCTGAGGATCTGACCTATACTACTTGCAAATTATTGAACTTTCAGCCACCCAGTTCACTGTGTCACTTAGACGTTTCATGGTCTCCATGAAAAACAGTTTTGAAGTTTCTTCTTCTCCTGCATATACCATCCTCAGAGCTCCAGACTCTCCTAATTCTCTGTATATTTTCACTTGTGATCATTCATCCACGAAGTTACTTCCTCCATTGAAAATGTCTTTTTTTTTTTTTTTTTTTGTTATTTANNNNTTTTTTTTTTTTTTTTTTTTGGTAATTCAGATTTCTATTACTGTTATTTCTCCCTTTCTATCTACTATTCTTGCTGTAATAATAAGCACACCCTTCTGAGTCTTACCAATTGGTCTCTAAAAACCAGCTCTTGGCATGCTGGGTTTTCATTAGCTGTTCACATATTGAAAGATTTAAAGCAGCTAAAAGACATTGGCAAGAATCATACATACTTAAAGATAATAATTCCAGTCTTTTAAAATCAGTTGTTTGAAAATGGGCATACGAACAGAGAAAATAAATACCTACAGTTATAATGTTCCTGCTTCTCTAATTTTACATTCTTCCCTTCAAAATCACTATCAATTTTATATTACTTAAACCACATTTAATTTTCTTTTTTCTACCCATGCATATTAAAAGTTCTTGTTTTTTTTTTTTTTTTTTTTTAATGGTAATGTCAGAGCATGTCAACATGAATACTAACACAGACCTGGTCTTGGATTTAAATCCCTGGCAGCTGCAGAGCTGCATCAGCCTGGTACTATGCCTGAATGTATGGCCTCCTTCACATGAGGAGCCTCTGACTATGACAGGGCTGCATTCTGCCTATCATTCCTCATCAATGACAGTAATATAAGTTATTCATCCTTGCATAGTTACTACTTTTAATAGAGCTACTATGAATTTAACTATGGGCAAGACTTTTATTCCTCTTTCATTCTTAGTTGAAACTGGCCAATGCAAACAGAAGGGAATTGAGAGACAAGGTAGCATGACAGTATTTTGTTCAGAAACAATGTAAAATATTAAGAAAAAGAAATCAGGTAAAACACCAGGAGTAGAGTATTCATTGTTTTGAATATGTTAAAAATAAGTCTTCATGTTTTCTTGGTTTTGCTCTTTCATTCTCTGGTTTGGAGAATTAACTCTAAATTTGGCAAAACCAGGAAAAAATCTGGGTAGGGAGAAGAAAGCAAGCTCAGTGCCTAATGACCCCCACATGAGTATCTGTCAAATACAGCCATCTTCAATGCTTTTGAAAAGTACATTTTGTCTTTTGCAGAAAGCAACCCCCTTTTTGTCTCCCACAATCTTGTCTGAGCTCAGAGCATCCCCCTAGACCAGGCACTTAGGGCAAAACTGGACTTGTCCTGTAAGGTATGCTAAACAATACTCTGTTGTAAATCCTGTTCCTGACAGTGCAAACAGGATCTTGTCTCACCCATGCTTTAAATGATGGTCAGCCAGGCAGGGTGCAGGAGGCAAGGTGTGTAATCTGGATGCTAAGGGGGGAAAAGCCAGAGCCCAGGAGAAAAAAATAAACAAGTTAGCAAAAGAAGAATAGTGACCCTATTTATTAAACCAATGTCATGCAAGATGACCAAAGGTGACAGAATCTGGATTAATTAAGACAGTAAGGAAAATATTTCTTATCAATTGGAAAGCCATCAAGCTAACAAATGTAAAGTCTCAAGTACACTAACACTGGGGTGAGATCAATTGCCAGTGCAGGAAGCAGTGGTTTCCCATTTCTGAAAATGCCAAGAAATACATGGCCACATCATGTTGGGAAGTCCTTTAAGGTCACACAGATTTATATATTTTTGACTGAAATTTCATAGCGCATTTCTTATTCTCTGATTAAAGCACTACCCTGCTCCCCCCTACCCCTTCAGTCAATCACTTTCTACCTTTCCTTCAGTCACTGATGTATAAGGGCTCCAGTGCGCATCAAAAGCCTCACCTCTGTGGAGTGATGTGAACTAAGACATTCTGCTTCATTTCCTCCATGCATAGATTTCCACTCTCTCTAGACATTTTCAAGATCATAATCACAGAGACGCACAAACCTTGTGATAGCTGTTCACTCCTTTCTCTGCAGTATTAGAAGAAACTCCATGGGTCACAAGAAATCATTTTTTTCTGTGTATAACTAAATGTGTTTCCTTTAATATGTTTCAAAGTTTTACCAATTTATTTTGGAAAGCATTTGGCAAGAAACTGAGGGGAGGTTTGCCCTGCCTCAGTTCTCTCTTTTTCCCAAGCCGCTGACTCCAGCCTGTGAGCAAACATAGGGATGTCCCCATACCTCCCAGGCCTTTACCCACAGAATAGACATGGGGCTGCAGCACCTGGGGCCTCACAAACCACGTCATTTTCCAGATGTAAAAAAGAACTCAGCATGTACCTCCCACCAGATTGGATCATCTGTTTTGTCAGCTGTATAAGGAGTTTCTCCCCTCTGCTACAATTTTTTTGAGAAGGCATCTGGAAAGCCGTTAAGGTTCTCTTTATTTATTTACATTCCCCAGTCAGTTCTTTAAAGGCACTGTTTAACTTCCAGAATAAACTATCAAGAGGGGTTATGGGGCTGACTGTAGATACTTACAGATGTGTATGGAGATTGTGAATATGTGTCCGTTTATATATGTCTATGAACACATCCTAAAGAATTCCTGATGTTTCCCATTTCCAGAAGGTGGACATTATATTCTTCTCATAGCCAGAGATGTGAGTTTAAAACAAGGAAAAAGCTAAGCAAAAGGAATTCTGGAAGACAAGACATCCCTATGGCACGCCCAGCAGCAATAAACACAGCCCTGGTTTGGTTCCTTAGGGATCAGGCACCTCGTCCTAGGTATCTTCCAAGGCTGGACACCTGTCCACTGGAGTCAGCATTCCGTGAGTGGACTGCTGCGTATGAGTCATTGCCCTTCTCTTGTGAGAGTCTGGGGATGAACCAAGATGAAATGAGCAAGTCCTCTCTTCAACCCTTGACTGCAAAGGTCAGACTCAGACCTGGATATTGACCATTTGAGAAAAGTCATTGAAATGCTCCGTTCATGTCTGCTCATAGGTGGAATGCTTCCCAGTTCCCCTGTGATGGAAATATAAAAACAAAAAAAGCTCTGCCTTTATTTTTTTCTCCCAGTCGCACAGCAAAAGAACAAATTTAGAATTAGTTCTAGACAATGTTTGCAAACATATAACTAAAAAGGAGGAGGAAAAACTAGATTATGTCTTCTGTGTTAGCTTAAACTCAAGAAAAGAGGAAGCTACTGTTTCTGATTAAAACAGATGTATGGCCTGGTCTCTGTCTTCTGATGTGAAAACTCAAGTTTAGCTTACCAAACAGGGATGTCTTCATTGTCGTGGGTTTCCAAATATTGAGATGAAGCAAGAAGACACAAGGAAATTTCTAAAAATACACATCCAACATTTTCTTCTTCGATCAGAAAAAAAATCCCACTCTTACCAGTAATCTTAAAAAGACTGTACAAATTATATATATATATATATTTTTGAATTAAAAATTTTGTAAAAGGTTCACTTGGAAATCATAGGCAAG
>VXAV01005972.1:4910-21733 GCA_013399715.1 Alectura lathami | reverse complement strand
CTCTGAAGCATGATCTTCAGCAGCATTTGTTTATATTTGAGGCACAAATATATTTTTCAGTTCCTGAATTCCTGCTTTCCAGTGTACTTTAATAAACTGTAAAATTAAATGAAGCCAACACAAGATGATCATAGAAATAAAATTAAAAACAATGTGTATCCTGTCAAGATGGCATGCAGAGCATCCACTTGTAGTGCAGAGGGCTGTAAGTGTCACGTCCATTTATTTTCTAGAGTCTCTAAGCTCTGTATAGAAAGAAAAGTTAAAGATTCTTGATTAAACAATGGCCTTTAGAAGTTATGATTGCTGAATAGAGCATGCTTTAAAGGTACAAATACTATCATGATCTTATCTAGGACATCCAGTTGGAGATAGGTTGCTCTATGCCAAATCTCAGCAGTCAAGCAAAGGTTTTGAATCTTCTCTTTCTCTCTGTGAAAGATTTTGACAGAATGTTGTATATCAGCCTAGGCTGATAGCCCTACCTGCCTTCAACTTTGTCTTGGAGAGGGGTGAGATGCACTGTCCTCCGCTCATCAGGAAGCAACTGGTTGGCTCCAGCTCAAGGACATAGCACTGCTTTCAAAAATGTCTACTCTTATATGCATTGATTCTCCTCATTTAAAAGAAGATTTACAATTTCTGTATTTTCTTCTGGTTTCTGATATCCTATAGTTGTCAGTAATCTTATCAACTAAAGTGTAGGATTGGAGATATCCACTCGCCCTGGAGGTACTCATGGAACCTGTGCCAACTCTTCTGAGCAACCCACCCAAGCCTGTCACAAACACACGGAAGCCAGCCCTCCTCTTGGCTTGGTAACAGAATGAGTCAATGGCATACAGCGGCTGTTTGGAGAGGTTTAATGTGCCCATCACTGGACTCCCAGCCAGTTTGTCTGGTTTTCCATGTTTCTTCTGTAAGGTTCACTGGTACAAGGTTAGCTCTCTGTGCAAAACATACGTTATGTGATCCGAAATAGCTTATTATCATTCTTACCACTGAATTCTTAATATAATACTATGTGGACTCAAATTTATTTAGAGAGAAAATAAAACCACTGAACTGCTCAAATTTCAAAGAAAGAGGAACAAACTGATGTATTAAAACTTGAACTTTCATTTTTGTGTCTTAGGCAAATGTACAACAGGAGCATATCCATTTGCCATTTCCTTCCAAGCAGAAGGCAATGAAATTATATAGGAATTTTGCTCTATCATGCTTTGATGTAGGTTCTTAAAATGTTATAGAAAATCCTTAGTCTGTGAGATGTCTATCACACTAGGTATCTTGAGAAAACCCAGCAAATCAGTCTCACAGTCTTGTAAGTGCTGTGTGATTCATGAGTAGGAGTATTTCTATTCAGAATAGATGATACCCTAAAACCTCTGGCGAGCATCTGTCTGGTGCTGGAAAGATACCTAGCTGCCTTTTCATCTTTGCTGATACCCAAAGTCAGAGTGTTGTGGTAGTTTGGTTTCCCACCCACCCAACAGGCATTGTGGTCCACATGTCCACCAGAGCAGCAGGAACACCACCAGGTCTCCCTCCAAAAAGAACAATAAAAAACAAACAAACAAACAAAAAAATCTAGGTTGCAGTTACTTTCTCCTTACAACTCAGCCAGTAATAGTAAAGCCAAGGAGGGCAAGATATGAATCAATGAGTTTTTCTCTGTTTTATGTTGACACTTGACAACAGTGTGGAAAAAGCAATGGAGAGGAAGCATATGACTATCTCCTTGTGGTAAGAACAAATGATTTCTATGGGCCATGAGTTCAAAACACCCCTTTGATATATCTGTGAGCGTTTTGCATTCAAGAGTCATTGAATTAAAAGATAAAAAAAAACAAAAATAAACAAACAAAAAACCAACAACCCGCCTTGGAAACAACTTGTGTGATAAAAACAAATATAAACCAAAGATAAAACCAGGACTCTTAGTGTCTTGTACTTACATGGAATACAAGCTACAGAGCCACTTTCCATCTATTTACCCACAAGTTTATTTTATCTGTTATGGCCCAGCATCTAAAGAAGAGAGGGAAAATACTGCCACCCATAAACCAACCTTTCCTCTGTCCATTCTGGGAGGATGCAGTTATGGGATTTTTCTCCTTCAGAGTGAAGAAGGACAGTAAAAGTACAAATGCGTGTAAGAGAGACTGTTATCAGACAGCACAGACAATAAAAAGAGGCATTATAAGGAAATCAATCAAACAAAAAACCAGAAATACAACCAACCATTATTTCTTTCAAACAACCAGTGAGGGCTGTTGCTGTAGCAGAGAGCTCAGCATGGATGACTGAAGACCTGAGTCAAGTTTATATCTAAAGAAATAACTGACCTGCCTACAACCATTTTTTCATACTATCTAAATTGGGGCAGATTCTTACCAGCTCCATGAGGATTCCAGACTATCTACAGGTTTTCTGCAAGCTACAGATAACATTTATAGATTATACATCTATGTATATACGTAACTATGTAAAATACATATATAAGGATATTTCCTACCTAACTCTAGATTTAAGACACTGTCTACGGAATTGATGCTTAAAACTGAGGTACTGCAATGTCTGTCACTTTTATCAGATTTTATCCTTAATCCACTGCACAGTTCTATTTATCCATGTCTGTTTCCTCATTCAAATGTAATAATCAAAGATAAGTGAAGAATAATGACATTTATGAAAACAAGCAACATTCCCTCTACGCTGCATGGAATATGGTGTGTGGAAATTTTTGTCCTCGTCTAAAGAAATCTAATAAAAGTCAACACTAGTGGAATAAATTCCTTAAACTGCTCTTCTTCTTACTCAGCAGCAAAATTGCACTAAGAGAAGAACAGTGAGAGTTTTTGTCTGACAGAACGTTTTTTCAGTTGTCAGATACAATGAGAAGCATCATTTATATACAGGTTGTAATGTGTAGACAGTGAATGAACAATTTGAAGTTGAAAACTTTAGAGTGGAAGTTGGTCATGTGGCTTTGCCAAAGGCAAAGTAAATACGGTCTTCAATTTTTATTATCTTCAGTTTCTTAGTCTAGTTCATGTATTCAGCTTTTTATATTAGACTCAAGATTAAATCTATTTATTTGAAAAATAAAACCTCTGCTGTCTGTGAGCTTGATGTAGGAATTACTTGCTAAAGGTCTGTTGCCTGTATTTTATTTATTTATTTATTTATTTTCATGCAGGAAATCAGAGTAGGTGATCACAATGGTCCTGACAAGTTTCAGATATGAATAGAAATGAACAAAACTGATATTATAATGGAAGATCTTATTTAAAAAAAAAAAAAAAAAAGCCTACTGGAAAGGCAAAGAAATGCAAATTAAAACCTAAGACAGTGCAAAATTTAATTTCTGAGCACCTAACTCTCCTAAAAACTTTTGATAATCCCAGCTATTTTTTCATGTCATTTGAAAATAAATTGGTTCCAGTTTTTGCACTTAATAATTTTCTCACAGAATAATTTACTTTTTCAAAATAAAAGAACGCCTACGTAAAACAAACCACTGTAAAATAATCAGTCAGAATTTTCATTAAATAGCATTAGGATTCTCTGCACAGCCTGAGAACATCTTTTGGCCTCAGGAGTGTTGAAATGTCATATCTGTCCCTGAGACCTCAGGGTGGGACCCGAGAGACACACGGAGGTGGGCTTTTGTGTCAATCTGAGTGTCACCAGAGTATAGTGGCCAAAATAGCTTTTAGTGCGGAGGTCATTCAATAAAACATACTTCTCACTGCCAGCTGGAAATTGCTACCCTATTGCAGGGTATTCACCAGTAAGAGACTGATCTTATTGTCCAGTGCACCTAGTTCAACAGCTGACCAAAACCTGAATCTTCCCTGGGAAATGTAGGGGGTGATTTCTACGAAAACCCATTATTTTATTTTGCTAGTAAGTCTAATTATTCACTTGCTAAATACTCATATATATAGTTTTTGAACTGAACATAAAAGCTTCATAGACCCAAACATTAAAAATTTGGCAATGTCTGCATATTTTGATGTCACAGTAAAAACAGGGAACACTGATGAGTATTTTCTCAATGATTAATTTACTATTCATTTCCTTAACTCATATTAACTTATATCCAAACCAGGGTAAACACAGCAATGCTAGGACCACAGGGTTTGATTCAGGAAATATTATCTACAGTAACGCTTGGGAAATAATGAGACACCTCAGACTGAAACCTCTGCCCCGGGAAACCAAAGACTCATCATTGTAATAGGCAGATTCTAGGAGCATTTGCATATTTACAGCTTCTGCTATTATAAACAAATTCAGAAGTGAGCTATAAAGGCTTAACCCTCTGTACAATAAAAATGGACAATCCCAGTGAAGGCTACAGTTTATTGCCTTTTCATTCAGTGATGCCTTTTACTGTCAAATTCACATTGGCTTCTCGGCATTTTTTTGCAAATGGAAACTTGCACTCGCAATGGAAACAGTTAAAAAAAAAAAAATTAAAGAAATGCTGAACAAATTTTAGATGGTTTCTATTGGTGAAAGATGAAACTGAAACAATAAGTCGAACAAATATAGCAATGCAATAAATAAAATGGACACTGAACATGTCAGTTACAGAGCCAGTTAAAGAACATGGAGGTTATATAATTAAAAAAATGGAGGTAAACATGTCTAAACTACATACTGATGACATAATTATCAAATAAAATTTTTACATTTTAACACATATATTTTCTCTTTTTCTAGAAAGATCCTGAATGAATCACTTCTAAGATGAGAAGTAAGGACAAAGATGAATACAATGAAGTTGATATCACAGGATCCTGTTTGTAATAAAATAATAGGAAAATGATGGCCAGGGACACACAGGTGCAATGGCTCATATTTTGATTCACACATTTATCACAAGATAAATGTGGTTCAATACTGCTGTAAAAGTCAGAGGCAGATTTACAAAGACGATCAGCTCTTTGGCTTCTAGGGTCATGCAGACACAACCTTGGCTTGCAGTAGTATCTCTCAAGCTTCACTGCTTCTACAATGCTGGCCCCCATGCATGGGCTGCAAGGGAAGCTGAGCTCTTCGAGCAGGCTGCCACTGTTGTGGGTGGTGAACACCTGAGAGTTTATGCAGCCATGAACATTTTCGAAAGTGTGGTCCCACTGATATGGTGCAAGAACACTTACCCCAAGAAGCATGCCAGCTGGCAGTGGCTCTGATTCAACAAAAAACATGACAAGTGGTGAAGATGTGCTGACGTCATCTGAGACATTGTCCCCAACACATATGTGGTTTGGCTGAAAGCAATACATGTTTTTAGAGATGCCATCATTCATGTTACGAATAATGTCATTTATATATTAACGTAAAACAAAATTTAGAAACAGCTGATTCTTCACTGTGTTCTTTTATTTCTTCTTCTTATTTTACAGTAATGGCAAATTGGTTTATGGTTTATAATCAGCTTTTAATCAATGTGCCTGTAAAAGTGACATTGGAAGTATTTCAAAATAAGTAAGATTGGAAACAGTGCTAAGAATATTGACCGATAATGAATGAAGTGATTTTAATTGTAGTCAAAATATGATCTTCCTTACCACCTAGGAACCACTCCAAAAGAATAAAGAAGGCAAGCTGAAAGCAATACATGGTGAGAGTGAGAGCCAGCAACCCATTAAACAATCCCCCAGCTCCATTTCTGTGTGATGCTGACCAACTTTCACTCTAACCACCACCAAGTGGTGCAGAAGTTCCTTTTACCTGGTGGGAGAATATTCATCAGGCCACACTGCAGGACTGAACTGTTGTTGTCAGGTGTGGGTCAGCACATTTAAATACCATCGGTGTCAAGGATAATTCATCCTTCTTCACAAGTTCTTGCTTATATTGATTTTAAAATAATAGATGGCAGATTTCCTGCTCTACAAAGCAAACTTCAGTATCTACAGCTATTAAATGACTGCTCCCTGGCACTCCAGAGGTTACAAAATTCTGTGCTGAAACTTCGGATAGGTCAGGAGTTGTATTTGAATGTTGTTATAAGATGTTGGAAACACTTGGCACACTCTGGCCAGTAAAGGCTGAGGGGCTTGGAGTTTAGCACATCCTTTTGAATTACATGCCCAAAGCAGGGCTTCCTGAAGTCGTGGGAAAAGGATGTAATGATATTTTGTGGTCCTTTTTGCAGCTATGTTCTTAGGCTCACAAATGCAAGAGAAATCAGAATTCTCCTCAGGGGAGTCATAATAGATTAGAGGATGATAGAACATGGAGGATGACAGTGGAAACAGAGAACCCAGACAGATTAAACACAGTGATCATGCCTGGAATATGTATGACCTAGAAGGTCATACAAGTAGAGGAAAATAGGAACTACCAGTGTAAAGGACTGTTAGATCAACACACAGAAATTTGGTACTCTAGATGCAGAAGCAGGTAGGAGAATAAGGAGTAATTCACATGGCGGAGAAGCATCTATGAGAGGAAAGACAGGAACAGTGCAGAGGGGCTGAGGACAGAAGAAAAGGTTAAAATCATACTTTTAAAGCAATGTGTCTGCACTTTATCTTGAAAAGAGCTAATGATAATTACATACAATTGCAACTGCTGTAGTTGCTATAAGTAAACGCACATTTACAGAGATGAGTGTACAAATTCTGTATTTATTAAGATGCTGTCCACAGTATAGCAAGTTTGGAGATTCCTGACTAACAGCAACTTCACAAGATGTCAAAATGACCTTGCTACTTCTTACTCATTTGTTCTTCCATTTTCAAAATGCCACTTCACTAGAGAGATGCTTATGGTTTTATATGTAGTAAATGAGTCAATTCTCCAATCAAAATCACAGTCTAAAGCACTTTCATGGCATCCTTCATGCCAAGCTTCATAGAGTTTATGTAATGAATTTTAGCAGTGACTTTCCTGGTGTTGTTCTGCTTGAGAAAAACTTTGAAATAGTGTGTATTCTATTAATGGAAACTTAGATAGGGTCAAATTTTCTTCCTCAGCACTGAAAACATTTTATTCCCAGAATGCTTCTTTACCTGCAAATTTAAAGTTTACTTTCCACTGCACATTTAAGTACACTCTGAGCAAACAGTCTAACCATAATAATAAACACACACGAAGAATTACTTGATACACCATGTGGAGGTTTTACCTGTGGTTTTGGTCACAAGAAGTCTCAAAGAGAGGCTCTGTGAGAAAAAGTTTCTACCTAAGCCAACACAACAGGCAAGCTAATTTGGCGGTCATAGACCCTCCCACTTTCTGAAAGAGCTAAAGCTTATCTTGTTTTACTATTCAGTCACCACTCACTGGTTCCTGGAAAGGCTTCATGTCTTCATCCCTCTGAAAAACAGAACAAAGCAATTTTAAACTTCCATCCTATGACTGAATTTCTGTATTTTTCACCTTTTCTTCTTCCCAGTATCCCTAGTCACTAGATGTATTTTTCAGTGATATATTCTTATTCTGAATGCTGACTTTAGGTTTTCACCAAAACTACCTTAATAGTTTTTGTTTGTTTGTTTGTTTGTTTGTTTCTGTTTTCCTGAAATAGGATGAGAATAGATAAGATCTCTTAGCACTTTGAGTCAGCTCACTTAACCTTCCACTGTATCTATAATTTAGCACTGTGGAAGATAAGATGATTTGTGACAAATAAAAATAAATAATTCATGCCTTCAAGGGAAAAAAAAATTGTAGGACAAGAAACACCATGCTTCTGAAAAAAAAATTGACCGAAAAAAATCTTGTTTCTCAAATATTTGCAGATATGGAACAGTACAAGTTCAGAAGTCTCAAAATAAGCAATCCATAGCCCATTAATTGGGATAGACCTCTCATATATAAAAAAAAATTTACGTTAGCAACAGCAAGACGTGTTGTATTTAGAGAGAATTGTTTACACTCTGCGATGCAAAATTCAGACTGAAATTACTACTAAAGCAACCAAATAAGTAGATTCTCTTGCACTCTCCCAAAACATTTCTGACTGCTGGTTGAAAGCCAACTGTTCTGAATTCTTACCATTAAACACCACATTAATTCCAGATCAACACCAGAAACTAATACATTATTTAAAAATCTATTGATTATTCATAATTTAGTATTATTTCTGATGTACAAGAAATCAAGCTGATTTTTCCTCTGGGAAAGTTTTCACTATTATTTTACCTGTTTTCTATGAAAGCTCTCTACATAAGGGCTGCAACTCATAAACATAAGCTCCGTATTCAATTACCTTTACTTATTCAGTATTAATGCAGATGTATTCAAAGGGAAATTAGCAGCTACTACCTGGCCTAAACGGCTTATAGTCTAGGGTAGATAGAAGGGTAGTTCAAAGGTAACAGCCAACATTTTCAGATTTTGCTGATGCGAAATAAATAAGCCGTTAAGATCTGTATAAGGATCTATCCATCCTACATACGAAAAATCAGAAAGTCCATATTTAATGTAATCAAAGTGTAGGGAAAGTCTAACAGTTTCTGCATGGGAACAGATTAAATAGGTCAGGAATTTATAAACTGGAAAAGATATGACTAAGGGAGAAGTACAACAGAAACATACATTTCAGATGGGAAGGAAAAATTAAACAGAATATGGCAGTTCATTGCCACCTCCTGTAGAAAGACTAAGTAAGCCTAAATGTAAAGACCAGATGGCATTAATTTTCTGAGGCTATACCAAAGGGAGCTGGAGAGCTCCTTGTCAGAGAGTATCAAAACTGCTAAAATTTTATCTTGTCTTAAGAGAAGACCACCAAATTCATCATATAAAACAGCATTAATAGGTTTTAAGGAAGGGAAAAAAAAAACCTACTGGAAATGAAAAGTAGTCTGCAGCAACACCATTGCAGGTCTGTCTTGTACTGATACGATTTTCTGTCAAGCAAGGAAATGACTTGGAAAATGTGACCACTAAACCTGAATTTAATGTGAAAGGCAGGAGAGACAGTTCTAGGTGTGATGTGACCAAAGCTGTCTGAGCAGTAATGATTTTTAACCTGAACATTTTGGATGGATTCAAAGGGATTTTTGAAAAGTAGATACACAAGATCATAACTTCAGCCCACTGAGCACAAGGAGTATGTCCATGTCCTGTAAAAGACTTTGTTTAAGTCACCCACTGGAGAACAGGAAGATGTCAGCATGTGAGAGCCAAGGCACAGGCAAGACATAGGTTTTGAAGGTAAAGGGAGCCTCAGTGGTGGACTGAAGACAGTCTGATTATGGGAGTTATTTTTAGACATTTACATGTGCAATGTCCAAGTGGATGTAACGGTCACTCCCCATGATGGCAAACTCTGGGGAAAAAAATGGGGATACCATGTAGATAGTAAAGACAGTGAGTCTCAAGAAGACAAAAAAGTCTTGTTTTGTTTTCTTTATTACACTAGATGACTAAAACAAATCCCATTTTAGCAAGGTAAAATACCAATGTGCTTTGCAGAACATAATCACTTCTAGATTCTAGTCATAAGATAATGGTTAGAGACATAAGTATTTTTTATACTGCTTAAGGAAATCATTGATATTTGCAGAATTATTTTATCCAAACTGAGACTGAATTTTTGAAAAATCAGCCAGAGGTCAATTCCTTCATTTTTGTGTCCAAGCTATGTATTAGTTGTTAGATAAATGCAATGAAGTGCAACCGGCTGCTGCTTCCCTCTGGCCACTGTGAATTATTAATTGTTGTTTATCTCAGAATTTGTCTGTCCTAGGAGTATTTCATTAAAGAAAATGACACAATGAGAATGAATATTTGTGATACCAAGTCCTCTACTTCCAGGCCTCTTATTCGGATACATCTGTTCGCACAGTAATGTAATTTCAAAGACATTAAGCTCTGTATTAGAACAGCTTTATGACTGTGAATCTCTATGAAAATGGTAATTCACAGGTGTGACACAAAATTGATTAAACCATAAAGAATGTACACTCTAGGCACAATTTTTGAAAGAGCATGAAACATTTCCAACGAGTTCAGCACTTCAAATCCTTTGACAATCCATTGGTACCTGAGGAAAAATTTAGACATTTCTTGGTTTTAAAACCCCACTATTCTTTAGGTCTGCAAGTTGTGTTCCTGGTAAAATTTATCTCTGTTTGAAAACTCAGGCCCACTGTATGCAGATCTCACTTACTTTTCTAAGAACCTGATTTAACACTTCAAAAGAAACAATATTTCAGTACGAGTTATTTTCCAGTGTTGAATTCATGCTTACTTGTGCTTCCATAAGAAGATTAACATGATGTAAAACACAGAGTACAGAAGTAATGAAATGTTGTTTATTTGCCAAGCCATTATGAAAAATCTATTGCAATCAAAGAAGGAAATATAATTTCATGTAAAGTTTTCCAAATGTAAAGGGGATGAGCAGCAGCAAAGTCAAAACAGGATGGTTCCATCTTAAAAAAAAAAAATGGTTTTCTTATTGCAGGAATGACAAGAAACTGGAGGAGTTCATCTCTGATTTATACTTGACTTGATGATACACCTTGGAAGTCCAAGACACAAATTTCATTGTCATGCATGAGACAGAAAGTGTCAGTTGCTAAGTTCACCAGGAAAATATTTCTCAAGAAGCTTTATCTCAAATACATTCAGGAGAAACCTTTTTCACTTTCTTGATGCCCTGAGAACAATTACTTAAGATATAGGACCATAATATTTTAGATCCCCCTAGCCAATCAGTTCAGTTGTTTCACTGTGATCCTGAGGTTGTTAAAACAGCTGTGTAACTCCCAGTGCTGAAATAGTCCTAGCTCCAGCTCAGACTAAGAAGAAACAGTAGACGCAGATAGTAACAACATCAGATCTGCTCTATGAGAACTGCATCTGCTAACTTTGTTGTATCACCTTTCACAAACTTTTCCTCTTGGAATTTTGTCTAAGATGGAAAACAGCAAATTAACTGCATAAGGAATACAAAGTCAGGAGAATCATCTTATCTTCCAACTCGTCATGTGAATAAAAGATTCAGAAATACAGATCATCATGGTTTAGTCTTTGCTACAGGGATATGTTGGCATACGCCAGTTTTGTTTCCTGCCTCCAGTATTTCTGCTGAAAAGTCACTCCAGAATCATGCTATTATAACCTACTTTTACTATATTTACCATTAATGCAAGCACAGACACATCTACCCATCAATATCCACGTTACCTTCAGCTTAAATTGCCTTTCATTCACACAACTGCCCCTTACTGCT
The DNA here is from genome assembly GCA_013399715.1 of Alectura lathami. Classification (NCBI taxonomy): domain Eukaryota; kingdom Metazoa; phylum Chordata; class Aves; order Galliformes; family Megapodiidae; genus Alectura; species Alectura lathami. Next base: position 10,521 of record VXAV01005972.1, on the reverse strand, counting down.
CATATATGCTGCCTATCTGTCCTTAACGTATTTATAGAAGACAATAATATCCCTTCTCAATCTTTGCATATCCATATTGTTAGGACAGATAAGCCAAGATCCTGAGTTGTAAAACCATTTTGTGCTACCTTATGTGCAAAATTGATGTACATATCAACTAAAAGCCTCTAGCCGAAGGAGAAGAATGGTCTAAACTAAACATAGCCTTCCATGCACCACTCATGCAGGACGGAAGTGAGGTCATTGCAGTCAAAGCACATAAGGACAGACAGTGAGAGAAGCAGACCCTGGAAGGTTTCATCACCTACAGCTGAGGGAACAGATTTGTGCATTGCTCCAGCCAAGCACATCTACAGGCAGGACTGAGAGACTTCAGATGTGCTAAAGTGCAGAGACAGAGACTGAAGTTGTCTGCATGAGGCACTGATGTCTGAAACAGCTTCTAAAATTGTATTGGTTCCCAAAGCCATATGAACCCTTCAATTTTGCTCTGTTATGACTTTTATTTTCATTCAACTTCAGACCAGCTCTATTGGGCTTACATAACAAGGTTTTGCTATTGGGGACTGCAGGAGTGCCCTCTGTGAGCAGAGCCCAGCAGCTGCCCCATGTCAGATCAGAGCTCCAGCTGCTCCAAAAGGGACCCTCTGTCGGCCAGAGCTTAGCCTTGCAGCCCAGGAAAGGCCCATGGTGGAGCAGGCTGTCCCCCTGCAGCCCATTGGCACCACCAAAGAAGATCTCCACTTGCATCCCATGGAGGAGCCCATGGTGCAGCAGGGGGATGTGGCCTGAAGGAGGCCACAGCCCAAGGAGAGACCCCGCAGCAGCAGGCCCCAGGCCAGAGCTGCAACCCCCAGGGGTAGGAGCCCATGGTGCAGCAGGAGGCCTGGGGGAGCTGTGGCCCATGGGACCCCCTGCTGGAGCAGCTCCCAGAGCAGGGTTTTTTTTTTGTTCTCATTACTCTAGTCTGTTATCAATAGGCAATAAATTGTATTAGTCTCCCTGTACTGAGTCTGTTTTGCCTGTGATGATAATTGGTGAGTGATCTTCCTATTGCAACTTTTGAGTCCTTTATCATCATATTTTCCCTTCTAGTTCCTTTGCAAAAGGGGACAGAGAAAGCACTGTGGTGGAGTTTAGCTGTCCATCAGGGTGAAACCACCACATCAACATGAATTAAATTGAAATGAGCCTCTTTTGCAGACTGTTGCATTAGTTTCCAAGTGTACTGACAAATAAAAAGTCCCTAGACTGTGAATATAGGGATGTATCTATAAGGAAGGCCATCTTAAATAGGTCTTAAGCAGAGGGCACTGAGCATTTTAGAAGATATTTCGAAAAGCCAAACATGAGAAATTCTGACACTTCACACCAGGAGGCTGATCAAAGGAAAAGCCTTCACCACTCAAGCACAGATGAAATGCAATGCACCATGAAAGAACAAACAGCTTGTAACACTTCTAGGTTAACCGCACAAGAGTTTTCATGGATTGAAACACATTGAAGGGACTACTTGAGAATTTCAAATACTGGGGCATATCAAAGAGTAAAAATGAAAAAAAAAATAAGAATCCAACAAGAATTTTAATGAAGTGGGGCATTCAGAACTGTCCTTTGACTTAGTCTAATTACCAAACATATGAAAGAAGAAGTAAGACAACAGGATAAAGTAATGGCTAAGCAAAACTGACAAAAGCAGCGTGTAAGATCAGACTCTCTGTTATGTTACAGTGCTAGAACTAAGAATGTAAGAGAGACAATTATTTAAATCCAAATTTCCCTCGCAGAATTCAGTTACTAAAACTAAATTACTAAAAAAGTGACCTAAATATGCCACAATCAACTCCTGAGCTTATGGTCTATAGTTTCTGACCAAGAGTGCTGTGGAAGACAAGCCAGTGCTGGAGGCCCCAGGCCTGGACACAGTACCCCAGATTGGATCTCACAAGTGTAGAGCAAAGGGGAACAGTCACCTCCCTCTCCCTGCTGGCCACCCCTCTCCTGAAGCAGCCCAGGATACAGAGTCCTTCTCTGCAGGGCTGCTCTCAAGGAGTTCTTCTCCCAGTGTGTACACACACCTGGGATTGCCCCGACACAAGTGCAACACCTTGCACTTGGCCTTGTTGAACCTCATCAGGTTCTCGTGGGCCCACTTTTCCAGCCTGTCCAGGTCCCTCTGGATGGCATCCCTTCCTTCAGGGCTATCAACTGCACCACTCAGCTTGGTGTCATCAGCAAACTTGCTGAGGGTGCACTCGATCCCACAGTCTAAGTCGTCAATAAAGATGTTGAAGAACCCCAGTCCCAAGATGGACCCCTGGGGGACACCACTCATGACCGGCCTCCGCCTGGACATAGAGCCATTGACTACAACCCTTTGGCTGTGACCATCCAGCCAGTTCTTTATCCACCAAACAGTCCACCCTTCAAATCCATATCTCTCCAACTTAGAGATAAGCCAAACTAGTTCGCAAATAATGAATAAAAAAAATACATATTATGAGAAGTGCAGAAGAATTTTTTAATTTTTAATTTGATCTTAGCACTATCTTGAGAATTAATACTGCTTTCTTTATGACTTATGTAATACTTTTGTATCAGTGGAGTCAAGGCTAGACCCAAATGAAAACAAACTTCGTTTTTCCAGTTTGTTTAATGTAAATAAAGAAGAATAAANTAAAAAAAATACATATTATGAGAAGTGCAGAAGAATTTTTTAATTTTTAATTTGATCTTAGCACTATCTTGAGAATTAATACTGCTTTCTTTATGACTTATGTAATACTTTTGTATCAGTGGAGTCAAGGCTAGACCCAAATGAAAACAAACTTCGTTTTTCCAGTTTGTTTAATGTAAATAAAGAAGAATAAATTCATTTTCAGGTCTCCATTTTACTAAGGTGGTCAGTGAAACACAGAAGTTGAATGTTTCATTATCAAAGGCACAGAACAGTATCATGTTGGCTGGAATTGGCTAAAGCAATTTCAGAACAACTGTTGGTGCTTATTAGGCCCCAGGAAGGATAGATACTGCACTGAAATACTTTATTAAGCCACTGGCCATGCAATATCTTCAAAAAGGGAAGAACAGCAACTGAAGAGAACATTGATTAGCAAATTATTTCTTAGCAAGGAACTAACAGAGTGTTGTCAAAGATAATCTTCTCTGACTCTACTGAAAAAAATTGTTCTTCTATAACAGGATAATAAGTCTTCGTGGAAGGCAAGAAAAGTAGATATCATGTATCTAGGTTTTGCTAAGCCTGTTACCTGGACAGACTTCCAGGGAAACAGGCTGTAAATGAAAATGCTAAAAAAGAGTTTGGTTACTGATTTCAAGAGAGTAATTCATTGGATTCACTGACAAAATTGAAAGCCTTGTCACCCTTTAAAACAGGGTACAATAGTTTGAAGTCTGTACTGTATTTTAATTTATAATCTGGATGATGAATGGTCAGAATGGCTATTAATAGTATAGATAATACAAAACTAGAAATGACTGTGCAGAGCCTGTAGGATTGGATAACAACTGAAGAATGATTTTGACAAGTTGGAGAAATGGTCCAACACTGGGCTGAAATTCAGCAAGTGCAAGGTTCTAAAGATAAAGTGGAGTAATCAAGTGGACAGGATTGGAAATAACTGATTGTGTAGCCATTTTGCAGAAATGTTTTTCAGAAATAGAGTGCAGAAAGAGAGGAAGTCCAGAGAAGAACAACAAGACTGAAATATCTGGAAAATATCGCCTCTGCTTGCAGAAAAGGGACAGTTGAAGGAATCAAAGTTGTTGGAAGACTGACAGGAAAATGTCAACCCCATCAGAGTTTATGAAGACTCTTTGAAGTCTCACAAGACAATTTGCAAGTCCCTTTTGCAAAAAAACAAAGGTTGTAATAAAGTGTTCTTCTTCATCTCTGGTAGACAGGACAAAGAATATTCAGAGAAGACACTACCAAAATTGTGTAATTGCAAGCACTGATTTACAGGGCATTTCAGTTCATTACTTGTGGAAGCCACAGAGTTTCCACCCCAGAGGTCACTTTAAAGGTTAGGCAAACATCTGTAAGGAATGATAAATGTATTGCTGATCCTATCTTTGGGTAGGGAATGACTAAATGACCTTTGGAGGTCATTTTTGTTTGATGGATCAGCTGTAAATTAAATATAACATCATTAGTTGGGGAAAGAACAGTGTACAGATCTTCTCATTCCCATATTCTGGGACTCATTGCAGTTATCAAAACACCAAAGCCAGTGTGGATGTATAGCATATCTGTTGTCTCATAGTAACCAGTCCCAGGGACTCTCTTGCTCCAAGAGAAATGCAGGATGATTTATGTGCTTTGAAAGTGAAGTTTTCACAAATTTCCTCATATTTTTCAAGAATAAAACATGCACGTAGACAAGTTCCATAGGGCAGCTGATAGTTTTAAAGTGTATAAGCTATCTTATCTCATAGTAATTTATTCATGTAGCCATACCCTTGTGCTCAGTGGAAATATAAGGTAATGAATTCCAGACTCACACAGAATAAATAATTAATTTGACTTGTAATACCATACTGAACTCTTTAACATGCATCATGCTGCTCAGAAAAATACAGCAGAGGCAAGGAGCACCTCTAGAAAGCCTGTATATGGAGGTCACCAATTTATTTCCACTACTCCTGTGTGTTTCTGTTCCCGTTTCTGTTTGTCAGCTACAGGTTTTTCCTAGCATAATGGGCTTCTCTGTTGCAATAAAGTATTTTAGTACATTTTGTTATACTTGCATATCAAATGCATTAGAAGGAATTTCACTTAGTGACTGTGACAAATTACACATGAAAATCAAAGCCTAATGTGCCCATCTGCTAGCAAGAATCACTCAAATCCCCAAATTTACTCTAATTAAACAGCTCAAAAGCCCTTAAAAATCTATGAATCTACTTGTTTGCTAAGGCATCATGCATGCAGAGCATCATAAAAATATTAGTGTCATTCATATGGGATATTACTTCTCTGTAAAGTGACCACCAGTAAATAAGAATACATACTACCTTAAAAACACACCTGAGAAATTTAGCAAGCATACTTTCCTCTTTTGTTCAAAGGGCTTTCTGACTGCAAGGAAGAGGCCCTCAGAATGATAAGAATTCAATACAGAACTTCTGCCAGGAAAGCAGCCAGTCTTTCATATGTAAATTTTCTGGTGTGTTTTGATTTTTACTTCTAAAAAAATGTATTGTTCCATGTATAGGATGAATATTTTTTGGAACAGTTACATAATGTTAAATTTGTCCTTGGTGAGTTTTTCTTTGGTTTCTTGAAATACCGCTACTTCATTTTAGGTCTTCTGAAATGACAGAATCATAAATGTCCAAAGGCCTTTATACATTAACTAGTTAATATGAGATGTCACCATGACTAATGAATGACTTTTTTTTTTTTTTTTCCTAAAAAAAGGTAGTACTTTCATTACTGGTTTTCATGACAGGAACCTGACATGACAGTACTAAAAGTTGCAAAGAAAAAGAAGAAGAAAACTTCTTTATTTTTTAAGACTACAGCAAGTCAAAAAAAAAAAAAAAGATACATAAAAAATGATGCAAAGATAAATGGATTATGGGGGAG
>VXAV01005971.1:0-27016 GCA_013399715.1 Alectura lathami | reverse complement strand
TGACACCGAGAAGCTGGTCAGAGGAGCGTCATTGCTCTGTCCTTAATTTTCCTTTCACAACTGAGCGTGATTTAATAAATGAGGCACAGCCAAGACCTTTCTCCCTTCTTATGCTCATCAAGCAATCATCTCCCTGTCATGCTTCAGCTTCAAATACCTCGTTTGCATCTGGCTGACCTTGGCTCTCCTCCACACAGGGGAAGCTGGAGGGGTGGGAATGCAGGGGCTGGGGCTGGCTGTGGTGGGGGAGCCATGAGGTAGTGACCAGTGCAGCTGGTGTGCAGGGGATGCTGTAGAAAAGTCGGGTGCTGTGCTGGGAAAGATGATGGCAAATGGATTAAACAGGAGGTAAAAAGGGGGAGGGCACCTGTTTAGCTGTTGTTGAAGAAAATGTGCAGAAGGAAAAGTGTTAAAAAAAAACAAACAACAACAAAAAAAGTGCCAGATACCATCATTAACTGCTCTGCAGGTCCATGGCTTCTAATAATTGGCTATGTAGTGAATGCTGGAAGCTTATATAAAATGTTCTTAGTGAATAGTTGGGTGAGACAAATGAATACTGCTTCTGACAGAACTCTTATTCTAATTTAAACAAGATCTTTATTTTTTTTTTTTCCTTCAGATAATAGCACATTGTATACTGAAATATCTTCTCCATTAGCTCCTGCAGGAACTGGATAAAGCTCTCATTCAGGTAAGCTTTAATCCAACATATGTCTGCATAGTAATCAGTTAAATGGGAACTGTCAAAGCGTTGAAGGAGTACGGCTGATGCCACCAGCACTCCTGTAAGTAGGATGGGTAAATTAGGAGTGGATGAGCCATGAGTTTTGTCAGAGCCTTTATAATATCTGACAATTTAAGGGGAACATTTAAACAAGTCAAGTTACGGGTCTGCCTTCATTGAGAGCCAAGCTTTAAAACAGAGTCCTGCTGAAGAGGACTTTGTGACCTGGCCCCAAGCAGAGTTTCAGATCCAAGTGTCCAACAGTTTGAGACAGTCCTGGGCTTGGGCAGGGCTTTATGGCCTTGGCTCTTGGGCTGTAAAAGCTCCTGTAAAATGAACACTGAAGTTACAGCTTCCACAGAGTCCTGAGGGCCCAGCTGAGAGAGGTCCACCAGATTTAAGGGACAGGATCTCAGTGTAGGTCATGTACAAGCACCGTCCAACCCCATTAAAGCACCTTTTGTGGAGGAGTTCCTTCCAAACACCAGTCTATCCACCTGACATGTACTGTGAGGAGGAACAAACTTTACAAGGCGCTTTTAAAAGAATTTCACAGACAGGTTTATGGCTGTGAAAACATTAATAACCCCAGATGGCTATTCACCAGCCAGCAGCCACTAAGCAATTACATTTTGTCTGTAGGCAGCCTAATGAAACCGGCAGTTAACGACCTAACGAGAAGAACTTAACCCACTGCTCCGCAGAGGCACTGCTTTCTGTCACCAGAGAAGTTTAGTGCTGGTTGATGCAAGGTGAAAACAGCCTTATTTTGTGGGAACAGTAGCACATGCTTTCTGTGGGGGAGTTTTGCATGTGCGTGCACAGATGTTGCCACAGTGTGGTCCCATCACAAAGCCAACGTTTCTGCAGGAGCCAGCAAGCAGGGAAACATCTGCTAACACAGCACAGGAAGATCAGAGTGATGTTTGTTGTTTGTGTTTCCCTCTGATCCATGCAGAATTCTCCTCTCCTCCCGAACACAGCACGCTGGTATCACAAACTGGGAGCTGAAGGGCTGAGGGATGCATCGGTGAACAAGAGATGGATGCAGAGCCCGTGACCTGCTGTTTCCCCTGGCTGCCCCAAAAAGTGATGCTGTTTGGAAAGCATCCACCTCCTTTATTGTGCTGCTGGAGTGCTCGGAGCTCTTTTCCTTTGTACGAAGCAGCCTGAAGGGTCACGCTGCTAACGAGCAAGCTTGTTCAATCCTTCCCTGGCTCATCAGCGAGGAGAGGACAAAGTCATTAGCCATCTGTGCAGGGGTAATTAAGCTGTGCAGCCTGGCAAGAAGCCAGCAGGCAGGGGCTGCACTGGCCACAGGGACCAAAGCTGATTTTCTTCTCTGGGGCTCAGCGCAAAGGGGCCAAGGGCTGGTGTCCCCTCGAGTGCCCCAAGCCCTGCAGAGCTGTGCAGGGGCTCTGACTCTGCTGCCCCTCTCGTACCCATCTGCTGGTTTCTGCAGCCTGGAAGGTGAAGGTCTGCATCCTTCTCTGCCCCAGCTCAATGTGGATATTGTGGTACTTGCAAGCATACGTGACCCTTGATGTGTGCCTTGATAAAACTCTAGATCAAAGGTACTCTGGAAGCTGCTGTTTTGGTTCTAATTCTGAGTTGCTTTAGCTACAGCTTTCCACTGGCAGTTAAAACATTGTTTTGTCATTTCTTTGACTGGTCTGCCAGTCTTTCGGTGCATAATGAACAGCAGCATCTATTTTACCTTCGTTATACAAATTATTCTACATTGTCTAGCCTCTCTAGGTTCTCTCTTCAGTGCTAATCAGCATGCTCACTTCTATATGCTTTTAATTATTCCTGCAGCAGTGGACTTTTCAGTTCTGCCACCCACATTTTAAGCCAGGTGCCTGTGACTCACTGCACTGCTTTTGACATTGAGCTGTTCTGAGTAGTAACCTTAGGATGTGCTCAGCCAAAGTTTCCCTTCCTCCCTCTGTGTACCTGCTATGAACACTCCTGCTTGCTGAGCCCTCTCTGTGGCTCAATCCCTTTCCTGCATAATTGGGCAAGTCAGGATTTAATCCCCTCTCAGCTGTGAGGTCTAGCTATCAAACAGCTCTGGGCACACTCTCCCACTCCTCTAGCCCTGTCCATGTGGTTTATATTCCTGGGCTTTGCACTTGGTATTTTCTCTTTTGAAAATTTGGCTTGCCTGTCTTCTAGGGCACAGAGCTCTGGCTGAGAGCCTTTGGGCTCTCTCCCCTGCCAGACATGCTTGTATCTCCTCTTTCTTCTAGCGTTCTTCCTCTTCTGAATGTTGTTTGGTTGAAGGCTTTGCAGGCAGGAAAGCATAGGAGGATGCTGGCTTGAAACAAGCTTGCCCTTGGGTGTGATGTGCAGCGACTGGTTTTTGGATAGTAGGCTCGCAATTTAGATGTTAAACAAATCTTCAGTCTTTAAGAATCCATAGCTGATCTCCTCCTACCTACGTGGGACTGAAAACACTGAGCATCTGGACTTTTCTTGAGCTAGTTCAACATGCTATTGCACATATAAAATGTGAGGATGTTTGCTCCTACTAGTCCTCTGCACCTCTGGAAGGTGCACATTCAGAACTGGGTGCCCAGAGGTATCTGGCTATATGCTTTCCCCAAAAATATAGTTAGATGGGGTATGTAGGACTCATTTGAAAGAAGGCAAGGAGGAACAGCTGGTGCTCCCTCCAGCAGGCCTCTGTACCTAGCAGCCTGGCACAGATGTGCTTCTGAAGAGCTTTATAATTTGTCCTTGTTATGTTCTATGTGTGATTTAACGAAAGAATTTTTAATGAAAGACCCTTTCTGTACTGTAATTGAGCTCTTAATCTTATCTGAAAGCAGAGAACAATCCCTTCAGAAATTGTGTTTGAGTAAAAGCTATTTGCATTCCCCGCACCACGGTGTCACTCTCGGGAGCTGCTCTCCATTTGAGAGAAGACAATAAGCAGATTTCTTTGAGTTAAAAGTGTAGCAGTGATGTCATATAGATCAGGTTTGAGAGGCAAACTGTCTCACTTTCCAACTGAGCAAACAAGACCTTTCCTGGTCCTGAAAAACAAGAAGTGAGCTTTCCCTTAGCATGCACCTGAATCTCTGTGCAGCTTGGTGCTCGACAAATGGCACAAGGGAATGTCAGCTGTCAGCAGAGTGAGGTAACCTGGGCAGGTAAGGGTTGGTAGGAGATAAAAATGGAAGCTTCGAATCAACAGGATCAAGAACAGAACAAGTGTGAGAAAGGCAATGTGTTTGGTGAAAATCTCCCCTTCATCCTTCAAAGATTTTACAAAAATCCATGGAAACATCCTGCTTCTGAACAACCTGATCTTCCTAAATTTTTGTGCTCAGAATTGTGAGATAAGAATGTTAACAATAGAAGGCTTGGCACAATGGTGACCCTGAGGTTTTTCATGCGCTGTTGGCTGCGGGGAGGCCAGGAGCCCCCTCTCCATGCTGATGGGTCCCTGGTGACCTGAGCACTGATGGACATTCCCCAAACACAGTGCTGGGTTGGCCCAAACCCAAAAGGAGTTTGTTGAACGGCATCCAGTGGCAAGGCGAGAAGCGTGTGGTGTTTGGCTTCTCCTGGGCAGGAGATGCCCTGGCTGGAAGCAGTGCTGCACACCGCTAGCGGGAAGACCCCGTGCGTTTCAGTCCCGTCACTCACCTTTCCCACCCACTTCCCTTTGTACTGATCCACTCAGCCCCGAGACCTCTGTTACTGCAGCAACAGGTACTGCTGAATCAGCCTTTGGTGTGACGAGCAGTGCATTTCTGCAGTCCATGTGTCCGCTGAAACAGCGACTGTCATGCTGAAAGTAAGAGATCAATTCCCTCTTTCCTGGAGAAGGAATTAAGGAAAAGTCTTCTCATTTTATGAACTGCGAGTACAAGGCTGAAGAGGGTGAAGGTGGTGATGAGGTTGTCTCCTGAGAAGGAAATTGGTCCATTTAGCAAATTGGAGAGAATGTTTGCACCTTCTGAGAAGCCAGGTACCAACATAACCTCAGCGAGTAGGCAGGGCTGGGCTGGGGACTGCTCTCAGCGGTGAGATCTGGATTGATTTTGGCAGATCTTTTCCCACAAGAGCCCATTTGCTAATGCCAGCTGCACAAGCAGGGCCTGGAGCATTGGCTGGATGGGGGCATCTACATGTTTGTCTCATTTTCACACCACGTTGCTGCAAAGCTGTTTGACGTTGTCCCCTCCCTTGTTAGCCTGGTGGCACTGCCCTTACCTCTGGTGCTCGTGCGGTGCCAGCCTGCCCAGGGACACTGCAATGGGAGGTGAGAGGTCCCCGTGGCACTCGATGTGGTGCTCCTTGGTGCAGCGAATGGCTCTTTGGAGCCCACGTTGTGCTTCCTGCCAGAAACAGGAAAAAAATGGGGGGAAACTCCTAGGGGAGCAGTGCTGTGGCCAATTCATGTCCTGGATTTGACCAGTGTGGGCAGACCTGTCACCTCCAGGAGCTGCTTGGATACCTGAAGCTGAGCAGGTTGGTAGTGGCCGTGTTCCTACAGCTTTAATTGCAATATTGATTGCCTCCTTTTCAGTTTCAGGAGACTCATCTGTCCTTTGGCTTCTGTTGCATTCTTAGTTTGTCTCTTTTTAGTCCCCACCTGTCCCAGGGAATACCAAAAAAGGTGAAAATGAAATGCTTGAAAGCAACAGAAAAAAGGCTTGAGGATATTTAAAATCAATTGCCCTCCCTAAGTTAAAGTTCCCTTTCCCTTTTTTTGGTGATTTTTTTTGTCCTTTTTATGTTCTCTCTCTTTTTTTTTTTTTTTTTTTTTTTTTTTTTTTTTTTTTGTCCGCTATCTGTACTTCTGCTATCTCCCTGACAAGCTCACAAAAGGAGCCCAAGAAACCAGGCAGCCAAGCAGATAAGGAAACAGATGTTATAGGGCACAAGACCAAATAAATACACACAGCTCAGGAAACAGGCACTGCAGAATGGTGCAAAGCTGAACAGGTGAAAAGGAAGGCAAAGGGGAAACAATTTCTGCATAGAGGAGAAAAAATGACCTGGTGAATTCAAGACTAGCAAGATAGTTTTTCTTCTCTTTAATTTTGGTAAAAGCGAAGCCCTGCCAGGCCTGCGGACATGCAGGAGCACAAGCAGCCTCTGCAGCCCTGCCTTGCACGTTTGGCCTCTGCTTTTCCTCCTGTTTCCTGGGCTCTGCCACCTGACGAATAATATGGAGACGCTCGGCTCCAGAAAAGCAGTCAGCAACGAGCAGTGGGTAGGGCTTACGAGCACCAGACTGGGTGACTGCTGGCCTGCGACTGTTGCTTTGCTTCCCATTTCTGAGTGGTTTGACTTATTTCTAGCCTATTAGGAAAGAGACAAGTCCTTAATTAAAACGCATTTAATTCCGGCCTCGTTATCCTGGGTCAGGTTTCAGTGTTCTTGTACTGCAAGCAGAGATGTGACTTGTACTTATTGCCATTAAAAATGCAAAATGCCACCAGGTGGTCGCTCTCTGGTACAGGCAGTGACTTGTGCCGCAGCGTTTGTCACACAGACGGCCACAAAATCATGTCCCAGATCCATTCTAATGCCTCCCTCATCCCTGTCTGCCATCACAAATGGGGTTGGGGACAAGGGGACATCATTATATGCCCGGGTTCCTGTGTCCTGTTTGCAGCTTGTGCCCTGGCAAAACACAGAGCTGCTCCCACTGACCCACTGCTTGGTGCTCCCCTGTCACTGCATCACGGAAATAAAATTCCATGAGCAGTACAGACCTTATCCCTCAGTTATTGAAATATGGTTGCATCCTGAAATGGTGAAGAGCATTTCTGGGCTGCTAAGCCTACGCTAAGGAAGCAGAACACTGCAGAGGGAGAATAAAAACACCTGCATTTGCTATTTAAATCCCTTTAACCATTGGTTATACCTGTCCTGATACAGACGGAGCAGCATTCATAGGGCTGCTGGCCCTGGATTTGTAAAATGCCAAGCACAGTTCCTTTAGTGCACCTTCAGATAACATTACACAGAAGATATTGCTGTCCCTTTGTCACAACTGGAACAAATCTCAGCGCAAACATCTTGGAGGCAGAATGCGTGCTGGGGTCCCAGGGTGGGATTTGTATCCAAAGAAGCGGGCGATGCAGAGCTGGATGTTCCCAGCACAGCAGCTCTGGTGCAGCCCCCAGCAAGGGGTGTCAGAGGAAACACGGCAAGGCAAAGCTAATCAGGGCTGGTTCATTTTCACGAAGCCACACGCACTCGCTTCAGACTTGTGTTTTCCTGGAATAATTCAACAGTAACACTACGGTTATCGATGGACCCCTGATTTGTCTGTAGTTCCAGGCCACAGTTTGTCTTCCTCTTGTGGTCACTGCAACCTTTCGTCTCCTGCAGTTTGCAGCCGGCCCCTGCTCGCTCCTGCCCTCAGAACCGTTCATTTTCTGCACTGGGTGTGTTGCTGGTTTTTCAAAGGAAAGCAAACAATGCTTGCTTGAGCAAGGGTAATTTGCAAGCAGATTTTTTTTGGACCAGGTCCTGCATAAAACCAGAATCCAATCTCATACCCATTTTTGCGTGTCTCTTGTTTTTCTGCTCATCATTGCTTTTCCAGTTCTTCACATTAAATTCTTCTTCAGCAACACCTTTCAAAACTTCAGCCACAGCTTGTTTTGCACTTGTGTTTGCTATGATACGTTTCCTTATCTTGGATCTCTTCTTAAAGTCTGTTTTTTCTGGGCAGACAGCTGTATCCTTTGAGCTGTAAATATTGCAATTCATGGACTTCCTTGACATTTTCTTGCCCTGAGACTCTGACTGAGGTCCTTTTCTGATATCTCACAAAACATCTGGAGCTCCCTTTCTGCTCGTAATCTCCAGAGCTGCTTTTGGCTCAGACAGGACAGCTCTGCCTGGATTCGCTGCTGTGCTGTATTCCCATGTTGTGCAGGGTGGAATGTCCTGCTGGAGAGAGAGCTTTCGTGGACTGGTCTGAGATGGCTCCAGCCCTCTGCACTTTGCCTTGCAGGTGGCCAGCCCAGCCCGTGGGAGCCTTTTTCTCCGCCAATGCCTTGTACTTTACCTGGAGAAGCGGTCTGACAGGACTTGCACTTTGGTTTCTGTGAATTGGAAGCTTAAGGTATTGAAAACCTGCGTCATTAAACCTCTGGCTGAGCTGATCTGTGGGATTTGGGATTGCTGTGGTGGCTCTCTGTTGGTGACTGTGGTACCTGGTTGCTCATGGCCAAGTTCTGGGGTGCTGGGCTGATGCAGGACTGGCCCCAGGACCAAGGACCACCACAAGCTGAGGACCATCTCCTGCCAGGAGGCATCAGTATGGTGATGGCCTTGGTCAGGACGAGCACACCGAGGATGGTTTCCAACACTGGTTATGGCCATGTTGCTGCCAGATCCACCAGAAATCCCCTCCCACGGGCAGAGCTGTGCTACAGCCGCGTTTCTCCAACGACACTAGGGACATTAACAGAAATGGGGTGCAACCTGCCAACTCAGCACTGGGATGGAAGACTGTGGTGCTGTCCTCAGATGTGCCAGGTCTTTAGCTGCTAGCTACAGCAGCGTTTGGGAGATGAGGAAGCCCCCATGCATCACCCTGAATCACAAGTCTCTGGGTCCTGCAGAGCGCAGTGTCCCTGTGGCAGAGGCTCCGCTTGCAGGACCTTGCTTTGTTCGTGAGCATCCCAGCAAAGTGCAAGGGCAGCTCCGGGCTCCGTCCCGTTCAGTACCCAGCAGGTGAAGAATGAAGCAGCTGACGTGCATCCTAACCAGGGAGAGATGTGGAGGCAGGGCAGGAGGAAAGGCAAAATCAGTCTGAAAGATGCTTTGAAAGGGAGAAAACTTGCTGCCAGGCTTCCTTCCGAGAGCAATTTCACTCTCCCTTTTTCTCCCTTTCTCTTTCGGTGCTGTGTTATTCCTCCGTGGCCTGAAGGCTGCAGGCATTTCAGATCTCTTCAAGTCCTTGTTTCAAAAACAAAAAGGCCTCCAGAATGTTTTCTTCTAAGGCTCAGCAAATGGGAAGTGCACAATGCAGCCGTCTCCAAGCCTCTCTTCTCCTGTCTCAGAGAGAAAGGAATTTGCCAAGCCCCAGAGCCTGACTCACTCACTGTGTGAGCATGAATTAACCAGGAATGTTCGAGAATTATTCCTGAATAATTCATGAACCTGAATTAATCATGCATTTTCATGAATTATTCATGAATAACTCATGGAAATGCAAGGTTTATTCATGCTCCAAAAAACCCAAGGCTTTTTCTCTTCTCTTCTGCCTTCTCTGCCTGTAAGAAACAGACCTGAAACAAGCCAAGGAATTTATATATTTGTACGTATATAGAAAAATAGCAGGAATAATAATGCTGAAACAAAGCAATCAGGAAAAAAGAAATCGAAAGGGATTTTTTTTTATTTTTATTTTTATTTTTATTTTTTTTCCTAAAGTGCAGTGGGGACAGCAGGTGGGAGCTTTCTAAGCCAGACAAAGGAGACCTGACAAGGAACTGTGGTGAAGGGACAAGCCCAAGGCAAAGGACTGTCCAGTCACCTCCTCTCCTGGAGCAGGCAGCTGAGATCTGCATAGACAGGAGACATTTTGCAAGACTCAACACCTGGAGCAGTGCTAACCAGGCAAGGACGGGGCTCTGTTGTATCAGGATTTTGATTTCTCTCTCTCTCTTTCTCTCGCTCTTTCTCTGTTTGTGCATTTGTGTAGTTTTGTTGCATTTGGAAGGTAAATGAGCAACTGGTATGTGGGGCAGGAGGGAGCAGCAGATATGAAAAAAAGTGGTGTTTTTTTTTTTTTTTTTTTTTTTTAAGATGTTAAAGAAAGGAAAACCACTTTAAAGAACATTTGGGGGGCTGGGGTTGTTTGCTGTTTGGAATATGGAGCTCTGTAACACAGCTGTGTGTTTGGGAGGGGGAGGTCTCTGCTGTCCATCTGTCCCCAGTTTGCTTGGGCTCTCTGTACCCTTCCTGGGGCTGGGAGAGGGCTGTCTGCAGCCTCCTGCTGCAGAGCATCCAGCCCCACAGGAAAGGGATGGGGGGAGCGAGCCATTGCCATGGGATTGATTAACTGGAGTATGGGGCTTCCTTCCTTACAAAAATAAGCCCCACAGCGTGTGTCGTTCAGCACTGGAGCAAGCCAGATGTGAGTCTGTGCCAGCAGGACAGGGCTGGGGAGCGTTACAGCTCCTGCTAGCAGCTTTGCTGCAGCTGATGGATGGTGGAGGGGGGGCAGGAGCAAGTTCTCCAGGGTGAACTGAACCTCGCAGGTGAGGGAAATCACAGCCAGGCTCAATCTAGTGGGATGTGGAAGCAAACCAAGAGATGGCAATAAACTGGGTTGTAGCTGCCAGTCCTGCCAGCTTGTCCCTGTTCCACCGCTCCCCTCCCTGCTCCAGTTCCCTGCCATCAGCTCTGGGCACTGTGGGCATCCTGCATGCACTACCTGGCACTAGGGCTCAGCTCCCCAGAGCCCTTTTGGCCAAACTTTGCTGCAGATGTGTTGGGATGAGGCTCTGCCAGGGCCTTTAGGAGCTCTGGAGGTTGGTCCCTGCCTGGTTTGGTGCCCATCTGTGATGTGTGGGGTGAAAAACCCGGAAAGAAATCATCCCTGAGCTGTCTCTGTGGCTCAGGAGGTTTTGGAAGTCCCTGCTAGCCCGGCTGTTTGGTGGCCAAACACTCCCACAATTTCAGCCACAGCTCTAGGGGAACAAGCAGTGTGTCTCAATGGGCCAGGCCCCAGGGGAACAGGTCCTTGCAGTTTCGCTACTTGGCTGCCTCTGATGTCTCCTTCTCTGCCTCAGTTGCCCCATGTGTAAACTGGAGGTAGTTCGATGTTCTCCTTATCAAAGCAGTTTGGCATTTATTGAAGGCAATAGCTGTGCAGACAAAGGAACGATCATTTCCTGGAATGCTCCTGGGTCTTTTAGAGTCTTTTCTCTGTGCTGCCCTGATTTTACAGAGATATGATCCTCCTCTGCAGCAAATTGCCAGAGCCCAGCTGAGGTCAGTTGGGCTGTGCTGGTTTGCACCACAGAGGAACCAGCCTGCCCCTGCTTGGTGGCTTGCCCAGGGCCTGCTCAACGCATCCCGCGTGTGAGCTGGTCCTGCCATCCCCAGGTGACACAACATACAGCTGGAGCTGAATTTCTTCAGATTTAAAGCACGCAGGGTTGTGCCCAGGACAAATCCTCGGGGAAGGGATCTTGGACAAGTCAAGCACAGGAGGGGAGGAATAGGGAAGGAGAGACAGCTGGTAGAATATATGCAGGGACAGGTGTCTATGGGGCTCACTGCCCCTGGCAGAGCTTCATTCCCTGAGCCTTCCTGCTCCCAGCACGCAGCCCCGATGTCGGCCAAGCTCTACGTGCTCATCAGCTGGCCCGACGGCAGCCGCGTCATCAGCATGGAGAACATCAAGGAGCCCCGCAAGCCCTTCCACCTCTACGCCGTGGGCGAGCAGGTGCTGGCCCGCTGCCCCGGCTTCAGTGGGCTCTACTGGGGCATCGTGGAAGGCATAAGCGGTGAGTGGCACAACTCTGTCCTTGGAATTCATGATTTGGGGCTGCTTGGGAGGGAATAATTTCGATGATGAAATGTTCTCTCTTCCTACAGAGCGTAAAGATATTTTAGAGAAGAAGCTGCTGGAAGATAGACAGCTCCTGGAGAAGTTAAGTCAGTAATGTCCTTGCTTTGGAGCCTTTAATATGGTGGGATGAGGGTTTTGGAGGGGTTGAAGGTTGCACCTTTCTGCCTTCACTGGGCTTTCTGGGTGGGAGCCTGCTGGGTGCGTTGCTGTTCCAACACAGATTTCACAGTCCTACTACCAGGGCTAAAGGGCAGCAAGGGGAGGTGGGGATGTGCAGCCCTGACACCCCACTGAGTGTCCGCCTTGCTTTCAGAAGATGAACCAGCTGTCCACAGCATGATGCCACCCCAGCCAAAAAAATCCAGGAAAACCTTTCCAAAATGGACCCCGGCAAATGCGCCCAGGAAATACCCCAGCGACAGGACTCACCCCGGCAAGCTACTGCTGCGGGCAGCCGAGGCCAGCCTGCCCCCCTGCGGTGCCAGCAGCCCCTCTGTCACCAAGGAGAGATGTGCCATGGGGCCACCCCACCCAGCCAGCGCCTTCACCCCCCCGACCGCTTTTGTCACCCTGGCTGTGCCGGGGACGTCCCAGGGTGAGGAGGACAGGGCTGGCACTGCTACCCGAGGTAACACTGGGATGTTGGCTTTCAGCCGTCTCCTGATGGGTGGGCTGGGCTGGGGAACTGCGCAGCTGCCAGGAGGCCCCTGCTTTGCTCCAGGTCTATAGGGCTTGAGGTGACATTTTCTGGTCCTCTCCACCTGGGAGATCTCCTCAAGGAGGAGTGTCTAAAGGGAGATGCATGTGCAGCAGCGTACGGTGTCTGCTCTACAAGGCACCAACTGTTTCGCCGGGGTGAGCAGCTCTTTCTCCATAAGACAAAAACCCATTCCAGTCTGCCTGAATAACTGCAAAACACCCACAAGCCTTGTCCCTCAGGTAGCCAGACCTTCAGTTTTGCCTCTCTGATTGCCAGCTTTTCCATCCACTCGTGCATGCACCAAGCTGTCATAGAAATACCCTGGCTACAGAAATACCTGGATATAGAAATACTTGCTGGCTACCAGCAGTGTCCAGAGACACACTGGCTCTTCCTGCCTTGCCCGCTGTGTCTTTCCTGATGGAAACAGAAGGATCCTTTGAGATAACTCCTTTTTCTAAAAACAAAATTCTCTTTGCTTCATCCTGGAATGTAGGTCTGGATCATTCTGCTTATTGCTTGTGTTGCCATGCAATCTGGCAGCAGTGCTTAGGAAAATTTGTTCTGGAGACAAAGAGATCCAGGTTCTGCCTTTGTCAACAGCCAGCTTGTTCAGCTTGTCCCCCATCCCTGCCTCTAGATTATGTTGCCCTGGCAATGAAGAGGAAGTCAGATGGCATCTTGCCCCAGTGCCAGCAACACATCTGTCTGAACAGGTAACGACTGAAAGCGAGCTGGGACGCTGAATGTCTCAGACCATATCCACTCATGTCATACAGTGGGGTCTGCCCACTCTGGTCCCATGTCCTGGCAGTGCTGGCTGAACAGATGCTAATGTAGACGTAAACCCAAAGCACAGGGGACAATGGGAGTTGGTGTGGGTATGCTGATACTGCAGGGCAAGCATCTCCCGTGTCCTCTGGAGCCCTGGTCCCGTGGTGGGTCCAAAGGGTGCTCGCCAACGTCAGTGTGTAGGGCTTTCTCTGCATGGAAAGGGATGCTCAGGAGGTTGTCTGCATGAAGAACCGTGGGTATTTCCTCTCAGTCCATTTCAGTTTTGCTGTAAATGAAGCCCCAGTTGACTTCGCTGTCAACCCTTGAATTCCAGATAATGCTCATCAGGAATGAGCACAACAGGAGCGTGAAGCCTGTGGCAGTGCTTTTTAGCTTGCTTGTTTCTTCTAGCTGTGAAGAGGGAAAGCTGGATGCTTTGCAAGAGACGGATGGCTTGGAGAGAGTTCAGAAGAAAATTGGTCCTGGTGAAATGGAAAGGTAATTAGCAAAAAGAGGCACTTGTTCTTAACTGTATTTTCCTCACTACAGGAAAGAGCACTGAGACCGCAGCCGGGTGACAAAATGGTGCAATTTTAGAACCAAGAGCTGCTGAATCTCTGTATAATCAGAGCCAGGTGTTTCTTCTGTTTGTAAAGCTCTGAGTTAGAGAAGCAAGAGGGCTCTAAAACAGTGCAGAAACTACAGAGAAACCATCAAAATGACACCTATCATGTCTGAGCATGACTGTGCAGCTTTCTTTATTGCCTGCTACTTCGATGACAAGTTCCCAGTGAAGGAATAGCTGCTAGGGACAATTTTACTGCAAAGAAACAGGTGCCAAAAGTCATGTTGCAGTACTTGCATTGTCATTTCCTCCATGCCCAGTGTTTCATGCCATTAACAAATGCCTCCTGGGATTTACAGGGCAGATGTCTTTCCCTAAAACTGAAAATTGAGCACCAAAGTCGCCCCAGGCTAAGTGTTAAACTCCAAACATTTCTGACCTTCTGGAAAGCCCTGACCAGGTCATTCGTCACTCTTGCCTTGCTCCTCACCCAGCTGGGTGGGCTGGCACTCTTGTCCTGTGCCTGTTTGCAGGAGCCACGTCAGCATGCCTTGGGTGGAGGCGGTGCAGCCTTCAGCAATGGCCATGGTGAAGATATGCCGTGTTCCCTCTTGCCATGTTGTCCTCTCTGGGCTTAATTTTCCAGGGAGAAGATAGAGCAGCTGGAGAGGATGGTCTTGGACCTCCAGCAGGACGTCCTCTCTCTGAAGAAGAAGGTGCAGAGGCTGGAATCCCTGTCCTTCCAGGAGGAG
Organism: Alectura lathami; assembly: GCA_013399715.1. Taxonomy (NCBI): domain Eukaryota; kingdom Metazoa; phylum Chordata; class Aves; order Galliformes; family Megapodiidae; genus Alectura; species Alectura lathami. Next base: position 12,931 of record VXAV01005971.1, on the reverse strand, counting down.
CCCCCCCGGCAGCCCTGCGAGGTGGTGGAGCTCTTCAATGGCTACACCAAGGAGCAGCTCAGAGAGGCCATCCGCTTCGACCAGAAGATCAGCACCGCCTGCAAGACGCTGCTCTACAAGCTCTTCACGTCCGACTACATCCAGAGCCACTCCATCACGGGCCGCAGGGGCAACACTTTCCGGGAGGCGAAGCCCATGATGGACGAGCGCTGCATCAAAATCATCAGGGTGCTGCTAAAGCAGAAGTTCGGGGACCACCTCAGCGACACGGTGATCACGGAGAAGATACAAAATGTGCAGAAAGCTCTGAGGCAGAAGTTTAAGACAGAGTGTCTCTGATACGGGGAGGATTTGGGGTCTCTGGTCGCACCGTGCTCATCGGTGCACCTGAGCATCCCTCCCAAAAAGTTGTGTCTGCACAGCTGTTGCGTGGCTGATTCCTCCCAAGGTGCTGAACGCAACACAAACCGTTCACAAACGTCTGCCCGCAAAAATCCAGAGGGAATTCTGCCCAGCTTGGTCCAAAGTCTGCGTGTCTGCTCGCACTTTACCGGTCCCTTCCGCTCCGGTCTGTGTACAGACCTCAAGGTTGCGGCTGGGTGATGATCGGTCTGTTTGGTGGGCACACTCAAAAGCATGAAGTTTCCCACTGGATCCAAGAAAGCAGCGGCTCCAGCTGTGGAGGGACTTGGTGGCACCCAACACGATTTCTCCCCACGTGGCCCAGATGTCCCCTCTGCCTGGGGACAGCACCCATTCCCTTTGTGAACGCGTGTGACAGTTTCCTGCGGTAACAGAAGGGCAGACTCATGAATGCAATGCCATGAAACCCCCAGAGAAGGATTATATATTGCTCTCTGTTTCAATGTGGCTGTATGGAAGAAGTGTCTGCACTAACAAAATCTGCTAAACAAGAGAAGGTCTCCCACGGAAATCACACGGCGTTAATTTTCCTTTCAAAACTTGATAGTCTCCACGGAAAAATCCTGCACGTTTTTGTGAATGGGGGCGGATGGGGGCAAAATGTGGCCCACTGCAGCTACACCTTTCCTTCAAAGATCAGACACATTATGAATGCTGTCATTATTATGTAAATACAGTATTTATATCCAAGCTAAGAAATTCCAGATATAATCAAGTTTTTTTTGTGTGTGTTTTTTCTTTCCTAAACATTAAAACTTTTTTTAGCATTAAAAAATAACATGCTGTCACCAGTACACCTAACAGAAGTGCTGCAAAATACCAAACATTCCCTTTAAAAAAGGTTTCTTGGACAATATATATATATTTTTAGGTTTAATTTTGAAATTATTCAGAAAAGGAAGTGTCAGTTGTTTTGAGTTAAAACATTTGGTCTAATTGGTGTGTTTTTCTATGTTTTCAAGTATTTAATATCTTCACAGCTACATGAGAAATAATAGTGCAAAATAAATGTACTGAAAACAAGGAGCTGCTTTAAAAAAAAAAAAAAAAAAAAAAGGAAATGTGTTATTTTCAGAATTTTCCTCCCTGCCCCCTTTTTTCTAATTGAAAAACAAAATCATTAAATAGAGTTAATGCCATGAAGCATTTTGATTTTGGGGGCAGAAATGCTTGCCAGTGATTTTGGCACTGCTTTCATCAGATGTGTTTGACAGTCATGCTGAATTGCTGGAGTCAGTAACTGGAGGCATTCCTTCTATTTTCCCAGTGCGAATGCTTTCTGCCATGCTTGTGTATCATTGTCAGCATGGACCTTGACTGGAGCAGCAGCTGAACCCAATCACCTGTGAGTGCTGCACCTGGAGCCACGCATGCAGGTGGTTTTTAATGAGTAAAACTGCCCCAAACACCCCTTAAAATGTGCCTGCCCTTCCAGAAATGTATTACTTTCCTGCTGCAGGCAGGACCTCAGGCTGGCCTCACTGCCTGGGGAAGCACCCCAGGAGCTGCTCTGAGTGTTGTCTGATCAAAGGGAGGAGCCAGGAGGCACAAGTGACTGGATTCTACCACGCTGCCTTCGGCCCCAGCCCCTGCGGCTTTGTGCACCCCCCTTGCAGTTCGGCTTCCAGCTGCTTTCCGCATCCTGGTGCGGTGGTGAGGATGCTGCCCCAGACCCACTGTCACTCCGTCCTCCAAACCCTGCGTGCTCGTTTTGCCTTCAACCAACCTCCTGGTGCTTTGTCAGATCCCTCGCCAAGCTGCAGCATGAAAGGCAGCCCGGCAATGTTATTTATTAAAATATTAAAATACATGCTGCTGCCTTCCTCCCCGCCGAGCCCCCTCCAACGAGCTGTAGATCATTACTGCGAAAGGAGGCAGAGAGCAGCCTGTGGGGACAGACTAGCTGCAGGTTCCGATGGCTCCCCAAACAACATGTCTCTAATTAGCTCCTCTGGAAGCAGATGAGCCGGGTGGCCTTTCTGTTAAATACCCCCAAAGCCCCCAAAAGCAGGGATGGTAGTATGGGCTGCTGACTGCTCCCCAGCTCCATGTGCAGCAGCCTCCGCGCTAATGAGCTGATGCTCGAATGGTCCCTTCCAGGCAATAAACCTTGTCTTCAGCCGCTTCTGAAGGCTTTGATACGGCAGAGAGTGCTGAAGAAAAGCAGCGCAGGTGGCTTTGAGTTAACCTTCGTTTGTAAGGTATTTGTGAAGTGGAGGCAGCGTCTGCAGGCTAATTGGGAGCACGCAGACACGGAGGATCAAGCCTTGCTGTGAGGAAGGCGATGCTCTCCCCTCCCTGAACTCTGGCTCCGGTTAATCAGCCTGAGAGAGGAGATCACAGCGCAGGGATGGGGCATCCCCTCGGGGATGAAGGGTCAGGGAAGATGGAGGAGGAGGAGGTTTTGTGCCAGAGCCATTTCACTTGGGGACCTTCAAAACCTGCATCTCTCTAAGTGATGAAGGGCAGCTGGAGTGAATTGTGTCACCTCTCACTATAAAGAAATCACTGGGAGAAGCCAGGCAGGTCTTTCTGCTGAGGTGAATCACTCAGGTGAAGGTGTAATGCCTTGCTAGTAGCCATTCTCCCGTTCAGCTTCTGGGCGCTCTGGGTGCAGCAGGACATAAGCAGCCAAAGCTGGGCTCAAAATGCAGGCTGGGCTTCCAGAAAGTGTTGTAGCTGGTTCAAAAGCAAGCAGAAATGGGACTTGTCCACCTTTACAAAATGCATATCAGGTGTGAAACGCTCAGTCCCCAGCAGGAACCAGAGCAGCAGTGCAGTGCAGCAGTGCTGAGCTCCCTGCGTGCCGTGTGCTTGCACCTCTCCTGTCTCCCTAGGAACCAGCCGAAAGATGTGTGCTGTTCCCTGGCAGCAATGCCACCAGCAGCGCACAGGCTTCAGGGAAAATGTGAACCCTTCTAGCCTGCTGTGTCTCAGCTGAGCCAAAGCATGAGGCTTGCGCCCACTTCAGTTGCAATGCCATTTGCAGTGCTAGGGTAAAACAAGGAGCAGGGGACTGGGAGTCTCAGCCCCTGGGTGTCTGCTGCCCATCCCACGGCCCTGCTGCAGCATTGGGTTGTGGCAAGCTCAGCCACAGGTAGCACAGCACAGAAGGCCATAGGGAGCTGTGTCTCGTGCACCATGGGCTTCCCCAAATGGGCACAGGTGGGGCAAGAGCAGCTGGGGGAGATGCTGCTGATGGGAGCTCACTTGGGGAAAAAGAACAAACTGAAAAATGAAGAGGGAAGTGCTCTGGTGCTCATCCCCATTTAGTTCAATTTTATCTCCTTGACTCTGCCAGGGGATTTCCATCGTCCAGCACAGGTAGATTTTAGTTTGCCATTTCTTGGCTCATAAGAAACACACACCACGAAGTCTCAATATCTGCACTGTGTGAATCCCCTAGAAACTGTACCACAGATTAATGAAATCATGCAAATGGTGAGATTTTGCTAAAGGAATAATGTTAAAACGTAACCAACTCCTTTCTTGGGCTTTTTTCAAGCTTTGCAAAACCTGGCTGCCACCAGCTCCCTCAGATGCACTTGAGAAAATCTTGTGACGCAGAGTTAGTGGCAGAAGTGTGTTGCTCTTGTGGCTTCATCTGGTGTGAGATGCTCCACCAGCCAGCTGGGATGTGAACCTCGGGCAGCTCAGCTGCGGGGCAGTGGAATGCTGAAATGCCAGGCTTTGGTCTCTCACCCTTGAAGCTCTCATGTCCTTATGGTCTTCAGCATACAAATAGCATCACAAGGAGTTCTTTTGTTCTGGTATGTCTCTGGCTTATTTGCCTTTTAAAATGCAATGAAAGGAAAAAATGCATGTAGAGCTGTGGTCTCACATGTATACTGCATTAGAACTTTTGATGTTTTGTTTTTTTTTTTTACAAAAGTCACTTTTTATCATTTTACATTTGTCTCGAAAGCATAACAGCGTATTTTCGGAGAGTATAGCCACATACCTGGTGGGTGTGCAAATATATCAGATTTTATAACTTTCATCTCTCTGCTTCAGACACATCCTCATTACACATGATTTTACTGGTGCTTCTCTGTCTGCAGTAACTGATTACATTATTCATCCTCATATCTCTCTATCTGCCGAATCTATTCAGAGCCAAATGGAACTGGGGAGATCGTTATTAAAACACAGAAAGCACAGAAATAAAATTAACCATAGCACTAGCTCTCTGTGTGCTGAATACACTGAGGAAATAAAAGGGCCTTCCACTTCTCATGGAATCTGGGTATGAATTGCCTTGTAATAGCTTAAATGAATTGTATTCAGAGGGCAAAAAGAGAGAAAAGAGAGAGCTCGGTGCCCTCCGACCGTGGGCTGACTGCCCCCATTGCAGCGCATGGAATCCTGCCATAAAAGCTCCAGATCCAGTGGCATATTCTGCTCAGAGCTTCAGGACTTGTGAAACACTTGAACTGCACATCCACCAGCAGCTAGACCCCCTCTCGGTGACGTACGATTTCCACGGAGGCCACCGGACCCCTGCCCACCTTATGCTGTGGGCCCAGCCATGGCTTTGGTTCTTGGCTTCTCAGCCCTGTGCTTGCCCCATTCTGACCCTTCTAGTGTCCCAGGGAGGATTTAGGGCACAGGTGCGGTTTCTTGGCTTCTTCTCTTTAGCACCAGAAGATGAGGGTTGGTGGGACCATGCTCCAGTTCAGCTTCTTAGTAAAGCCCCAGTGCCCCCTTGTCAATGGCATGCCATCCCAGGGCAGCTTACTCCTCCAGCATCCCCCTGCCACATCAGCTTGGAGGCACACTCTTCTTTAATTGTGCATTTTGCTGGGTGGGTGTTATTTTTCATTTGGCAGATGGAGTTAGCTGGAGCGATGTGGACCGAGTGCCTAACTCAATGAGGAAGAAATTAGCACCCTGCACAGCCATGGTGCTTATTGATTGCTTCTCGTAAATACAAGCGGCGGAGCCCAGTGTCGGGCGTGTGAGGGAAGAGGAAGCTGCAGAAGCAATGTACTCCTGCTAATGAATAATCGTTAAACTCTTGTGATCCAGAGGAGATAGGAGTTTATTATTATTGCCATTAATTCTGGCAGTACGGTGCCCAGAGACACAAAAGGTGGAGAGAGATGAGTTTGTGACCTACATACTACAGGCTAGATTTTATCCTGATAACATGAGAGACTCAATCATTTCTTCAGAGAGAAGACAGACAAAATCACTGACTTCAGTGGAGCAACATCCATGCTGTTAAATTTTCAAAATGTTTACTGGCACGGTGCTGGGGAAGGGTCAGGTCCCTCTTCTGTATATCTCACAGTCCAGCACTCACGCCTTTGCTTGTGGGCAGGACTCCCCCACTGTGCTAGCTCGCTCCTGCACAGGGAGGCCATGGCCCCATCCCATGCGTTGTCCTGCTGAGGTTTTCACACCCTGAAGTCAGGAGCGATCGCCAAAAGCGAAGGAAAGACATAGAGAGCCCCCTCCACCCATAGCACAGGTGAGCCAACAGCCGGAGGTTTGACGCCATTCCTTTGGAGTGTTTTTGGCCAGGTGTTAAACACTGTCACGATGAGCGAGCCCCCATCTTTTGCACACTCCTAGAATTACTGACCATCTTCCTTTGTAACTTACAGTGTTATGGGATAAGCCCTGAGCAGGAAACCTCAGTGCCCTCCTGGAAGATAAAAAGCAAAACCAGCTGTAAAATGCCAATGAGAAATGTCTGCCTTTGCCTGGACCGAAAGGGAGATGCAAGCTGCCGTCAGCTGGCAGGTCTTTGTGCAGCATATTTCCTAATTCTGGAGCTGAACCAAGAAAAAGTTGTTGGCTTTGCTTTTCCTGGAAGCACTGCCTCTCTGTTCAGTGCTATTTCTCTGTTCCCTGCCTTAGAGTGGAGGAGACGAGCATCGGTGTGCTCGTGACACTGCCAGTGGGACCCTTAGGGTGAAAAATGGAACCAGTCAGTTTAAGGAGTAGTTTTGTTAGAGGAATTTTACATCTTATTGTAATCTTGCCATTAATTAAACTAATTCCTGTTTATGTAATGTACAATGTTGGTTTAGCTTATACTCAGAGAAGTATACTCCTGTATTTCCAGGAGGAAGATGCGTCCCCAAGAGACCCAGCAGCACCAGGGACAGACCTGCCTTCTGGTGCATGATTTGGAAGTGGAGAATATCTGTCCTGTTCTTTTTCCCCTGTATCTTCTACAGGCCATAACTTGCACTTTTGTTCTTGCTGAGTTCACAGGGCTGCATTGACAAAGGTCACCTAGGAGCCAGAAATGCAGGCTGAGCAAGGGGGGCATTTCCAAAGCACTGAGCCAGGCTAGGTACGTGACAGCGCCTGCAAAGCTCACTCAGCATCTGGCTTTACTGCTTTGCTCCCAAATGCTCTTGAAAACGCCCTGGTTTTGGGAGCCAAGTCCATTCTGCTAATACACAGGAATGATAGCTTACAGATTCCGATGGTTTGCCTGTTGTCATCGGGAATTTGCAGCAGGCTCAGATCTGGTTCCATGCTCATTAAGTGAGCACAGACAGTAAGGAGGGATGGAAAAGAAACGCTCAGTAGTGAAAGGTCTGTTTGGCAGGCAGTGCTGGGTTTATTTCTCCATTCTGCAGAGGGAGGCTGGTGCTCAGAAGGGCTCAGGAGCGACATGGAGCTGCTTCTGGTCTCTGTAGATACTGGTAAGCTGTGCTTGCTTCTTTTTCGCAGCTTTTTTTGCAGCTTTTTTTCAGCTCCTCTGAGTTTCCCAGTCCCAGCGCAAAGTCAGGTGAAGTCAGTGTTGGCAACAATAAATATCTTCAGTCTAACTGAATTTGATGCCTGGACTGAGGGAGCAATTCAAAGCTTTATCTACCCACTCTTCACTCTGAAAAATAACCCACTAACCCTGCCTGCCCCTGCACAAATCTGTCATAAATCCGCAGCAATCTTTGGTGACAAATGGCCTGAGAAGCAGGAAAGGACAAAGTTCATGCTCTTTTGTGAGAAGAAAGATAAGTTAATTCTCGATTAGGAAAGACAGCAAATGGAGGCACTTGTAGCTGCATGGACATTGTCCTGATGTTTCTTGTTAAAATTAAATGCCTAACAATTACAGTTACCATAAATTAGCTACAGCTCCAGGGCTTACACACCAGAAACTTGTAAGGAGAATAAACACATAGGAGGGAAGCCACCACACAGGCTCACTTTGAATTTGCAGTGCCTGGTTATTAAGAATATCGCATAGCAAAACTCACCCGCTACACCCATATGGTGCAGCTTCAGCAAGCTCTGTCTTTACGCATAACAGCACGGACAAGTGGATGGGTCTCCAGATGACAGACTGAAACACAACTGAGCGCAGAAGTTGCTTTTTCATTTCCAGAGCTTAAATCTGGGTGATGTTTCTGGAAAGCCACCAAATTGCCGTCTCTTCCCATCTGCTTCACAGGAGCGCAAGGTCTGATTTTTGTTGCTGAAGTCAGTGTGAGTTTTGCTCAATGCCTTCAGCCTGCAGTAGTTCAGATCCAAGACAAAAAATTTATCAGAACCCAGTGGGATTCATTTTTCAGTCCCTAGTTTTCATGCTGAAAACAACAAACCATTGGAAAAATACAAACATGATTTTTCCCGCAGACAGAAATGAGAGAGGATGCTGAGAGCCCTTGTGTTGTTTGCTCACTTTACAGCTTTGTGTGCAGAAAGTGAATTGGCCAAACCGTGCTTGAAATGTGCTGGATACATTTACAGGCATGCAAAGGAGACAAGTAAATCTTCCTCACCTTGGAATACCCTCCCTCAGACCTTTGTGTTTATCCATTTAACGCAAGGGCAATGCCTTTTCTGGCTCGTCTGTGGATTTACCCTGTGTAGTTCTCATTGAGCAATCCACTTCACCAGGGTGAAAGAATCAAACAGGTTTCAGCTTTTCCCCTGCCCAAGCCTTCCCTGTCTTGCAGTGTTAATGGGTGATAATGCCTCATGATTTTTTTCCCAGGCTATTGCTGCTGAAAATTGCTTTGGTGCACAGGGACTCCTATTCACTGGGTTTAACAAGAGCGTTCTGCAAAGCACGGGAATAAAGACCAAGCAAGTGTTGTGTGTAGAAATCCTGTGCTGGTCTGGCCTTTACCTGATCTCAGAATCAACTTTTAAAGACTGGTTCCCAGCCCGCCTCCCATCCGGGCGCATTACAGAGCAGCAGCAGCTCCTTGCACAGTGTGCAGTAACTCACGCACCCCAAAGGCAACAACTCCCCCCCAAACAAAGACGGCTTTGGGAACTGGAACACAGCCAGCCTGTGCTTTTCATGACCAGCAAAGCTTGGGTCTATACAATGAAAGGCTGGAGAGCTGTTGCACCAAACCGTTTATCTGCAGTGAGTCTGCGACAGAGCAAACCCCAGCCTCTCCCCGAGGCTGCAGCATTGTCCCCAAAATCTGCATCATGGCTCATCGCACAGCCCCGTGGGGGGCTTGGAAGAGGACTGGCTGCGCCAGCGGCACGCTGTGGCCAGATTCAGACCCCTAACGGTTCTGTGCAGCTGCTGTCCCGTAAGTGCTGTCAGAGCAGTGAGGAGCAGAGGTTGTACTGCTGAGTGCAGGCATCCACCTTCCCCGTTTGGCACCGAGGAAAACTGTTTGGCTTTTTCTGTGCTTCAGCATTTCCCAAGGGGGCTGGGTGCAGGTGTCTCACAGTGCTGCAAAGTACGTGGGCGAGGAGTAACTGGCCGTTTGGAAGGATGCTTCGATGCTTCGAGCTGTATCCCAAACTTCGGTGGCACCTGGGACTTCTGGACTCATGGTGCACCACTTCTGAAGGGATGGCAGCTCTGGGTGTTGAGCAGCCTTCAAGGGAACAGAAGCAGCTCACGGTGCTTTTGTTGACCACAGGTACAGCTCTGGCTGCACTAAATCTGGAAAGTCAACAAGTAGGTTAAACAGAACAGTTTAGCTCTCAGGGCTGAGATATCCAGCCTGGGGCTTGCCACAGAGACCATAACTGAAAGAAAATCTGGAGTTTCTGAATCTCACTGGATTTGGAAGCTGCAGAGGGCCACAGACGGGGTGATGCAGTGCACACGCTGTGTCTGCGTGCCCACCCTGCCACCAGAACTTCACCTTTCTTGTGAGCGTCTTGTTCAGTGCTACCATAATTATTAGCACTTGCTTCCATCAAAATGCAATAAGCTTATTACTGATCTGTTAGACATCCTTTCCTTTCCTTTCCTCTGCCGACTTTTCTGTGCGGAGAAGGGTGAGTGTGTTTGGGTGGATACACGTGTTGCATGTTTAAATGGGGTTGGAAATATCACTGAATACTCCTACTCCAGAAGGGCAGGGCAACAGCAAGTGAGTGCTCCCTTTTCATCGACTCGGAATAGAACAGCTCAGGGTGCCAGCCCCCATTTCTCAGAAACAGTTTTACCTCTTTCTTCCCTGGACATAAATGCACCTGTTTTCTTCTGTTTAGAAAAAGAGGTGAAGAAACAAATCCTCACTTATTCCCACAGTTCAACTTTGGTAAAATTACAGCTTAGAAAACTCTACATATTAATGGTGTGAATCACTTAAGTGAGGTACATTATGTTTTCAATTTCCATGATGCTTTTAGTGTAGGCAACTTATCAAGGGCTGCTGTTTAATCTGTTGTAGCAATCTTGAACATTAAAGCCAGGTTATTGCACAAAGGGATGTATTCCTTTCACTGGGGAGGTTAATATCACCTGTGATTATATCTGACATTTGGGCCTGGCATATTATTTTTCATACCATGTCTGAACGTAACTACCCACTCCTCGCATGAGCAGTGTTTGGAGTGGGTACATTTCAACTATCTGCACACATCCACAAGTGTCATCAGAACAGCCTCATCACTGTAAGTAAGAAAAGACAATTTAATGAACAACATGGGGAGGGCGAATTCAGGAAATGAAATTTTAGGTAGTGGGTAAGCATGCAAAGGCAAAAAAAATGTTGTTGTGCAAGGCTGCTTGAAGAAGCTGCGAGAGGGGAGAGGGTGCCGTGCTGCTTGGAGGAGCATCTCCAGAACACTGTCACTGAGAGCATCTCTGAAGGAATGATGGTGAATGCAGACAGCGTGGCACTTGCAGGGCATCACTTCATAGCACGACCCCCGAGAATAGGGGACAGGGCAGCAGCTGACGTCCCAGACCGAGCAGCACTTCAAAGCCAATGGACCCCGGCTGGCTGTCAGTGTAGAGGTGCTTGAGTCTGAGCCTGAAAGGGCTCTTCATGCCTGGAGATGGGAAAATCCACTTTGAGTCTCAGTGCTGGCCTGGTGAAGATGCTAATTCTCATCTAGGTAAAGTGCCTTTCATTCAGCAGCCAAGGGAGCCTGTGTCACGGGTACCAGTGACTCACCCGAGTCTCTGTGCGAGCTCCTCTGCCAGCCTCGGCTGCTGAGCTCCTTTTTGAACCCACTTGCTCCCTTTTGGCTTCGACAAGAGCAGACTATTGGTGGTGAAGCTCAAGATGCAATTCCTGAGCACGAGTAACTTGAGGATCTCGCTGACACAAAATACCAGCAAGGCGTGGAGCTGAGCCAGATCTTAGCAAAACCAGGGCCTTTCTACTCCAAATGTCAGCTCCTTGGTTCTCGGTTGTGAAGTTGGCTAGCCACTGGTAATGTGTGAAAACAGCACGACCTTGATGTAGCCTTTGGAAGTATTTTTAATCATAATCTTCTTTTGTTTTTCATCACAGCCCTATTTCTGGCTTTGTTTGTTCAGATTTAGAGCCTTAGTTACGTCTTAATGAACTGCGAAAGCAGAGCAGAGGACCGAGAGGGAAATGAGGAGGCAGCAGTTCAGGAGAGGGAAAGAGTAAGTGGAATCAAATTACCACCAATTTCTGAGGCATGACAAAGTATCAGTGGATTTTGTGGGGGATTCAAAATACTAATCTTGAAAAAATTCTCTTCCCAAAAAATCAATGTCATCAGACATCATTTCCACAATCCCTTCCTTTGATTTATTTTCAAAGCCAGCTGATAATGCTCCCATAATCTCTTCTGCTTTCGTCTTTTATCTGTTCCTAACACAGAGACTGCAGTGGAGGAAAGACCCCAAAGAGCAACAGCAGCATCTCTGGCCTTCATCTGAAGCAGCACAGGCAATCTGAGACCAACGGGACTGCGCAGGACCGAAATATCAGAGCAGAGCAGCTGACAAAGGGACAAACGCTGTTTCCAGGCTCTCTGAGCATTGCTTGGGCGAAGAGACCAACCCAGGGGATCAGAGCCACCGGCTCTGGCCAGGTGTTGTTGCAGGGTGTGCGTGGCATGGCTTTGGGAAGTTCTCGGGATGAGTTCAGAGCACAGACAACCTTCTCTGGCATTTCAGAGGTAGTCAAGTGGATTATTTTTGTGTGTGTGTGGTTTTTTTTTTTTTTTTTTTTTTCCATAAACACACCTTTGGGCTAGCTGACAGCTTCGCGTGCATCAGCCCCAGTTTTTAAACATGTGCTATGATTTCACACAGCATTGCTCAGGTGGAGCTTTTGATGGAGAAGAGCAGCTCTGGCCAGGGGAAGCGGCTTGTGAATGCACCTCGTGGCCCCTTTTTCTGTGTCCCCAAACACATGTGCATCTGCCTTCAGACCCAGCTCTAATGGGGACTGCTGTACTTACATTGTGGTGGGTTTTTTTTTTTTTTTTTTTTTTTAATGACTGCAATTTCATTTAACATTGCCCCTGAAGAGCTCTGCAGTGTTTTTCACAGCTCCGAATACAAATGCTCCTTGAGTCTTTCCCCTCAGTGTTCCCATTGCTGTCAGGAAAGAATATTAGAAGAATGTGTCCCTGCCTTCCACTGTCTCGTTTGGAGACTGTGGTTCATGTTTTACAGCATCCCGCTCCCATTACTGCCAGCTCTGCTTTCCCAGGGCTCACTCTGCATCCTCTCCCACAGCGTGGGGACTAACGAGTTTTTATGAGCCGTGGGTTTTGTGCCCATTATCCCGATCTGTCCCCTTTCATGTCAATAACCTGGAACCCCCATCCTCCCCCACATCACTCTGTCCAGATGCTGCAGAGCATGGGGGCTGCATGCCTGGGGGCTGGCCCACCAGCACGTGCTGCCTGCAGATGCAATGAGTGGAATTTTCTGGTTTGTTTCATCTGCTTCACTTGGGCTGTTGTTTTCACTAAGCTTCAATGTGAGACCCCTCCTTCCTTTCTTCCAGTTATCCTTTCACCCGTAAGTGGATGATTTTAAAAAATGGTAGTGAACTGAATGTAGAGAGAAGCCAGATCAATCAGCACATCTGGAGAAACCTCATCTCCTTTGGAAATGAGGATGAAAATCTGGTTGCAAGGATATCGAAAGTGCAAGGAGAGGATTCACCCACAAACAATGGCACAAATAATTCGTACCCAGGGATGCTTGTGAATGCCATTTGATTAGAGCTCGTCAGCTTTGTGGGGTGGAACAGCTGGGCTTGTTAATGAAAATGCCTTTCCTATCAACATGCAACTATTTTGCAAGGCAGGATCATTTGAAGAAAAACAATGATTTATGGGG
>VXAV01005970.1:134048-147780 GCA_013399715.1 Alectura lathami | reverse complement strand
CGCAGCCCCCGCCGCCGTGCCCGGCTCGGGGCCGCGCACGAGGGGAGCGGCACCGGCGACGCCTCCCGGCCGCGGAAGCCAGAGGGAAATAACCGCACGCTGAAAGAGAGCGCGGGGTGCAGGGTGCCCCTGGTGGGCGGAGGGTCGCGTAAGAAAGCCCTGCAGGCAGGCAACAATCGAAACCGAGGGGCTGTACCACTGGCAGCGTGTTGCTGTAACGGGATTGTTCTCGTGGTGAGGTATTTGAATATCCGATTTTATTCACCTCGTGCTCTGAGCATGATCAGCGACTCCAAGGAACCGTGAGCGCTTTTACTCTCTGAATTTCACAACACAGGGCTATTATTACATGATAACAGAGGGTATTACAGCAGTGCAGAACGGCAACGTTTCCACGCTGTGAGATCCGGCACTCTGGATCCTGCAGCAACCACAACCCCAGTCACTCACAGGGATCTATCTCATACCCAAGCCCCAGAACACAGCCCCAAGGGCTCTGCACATGTAAGCAAAAAACAAGCAAATGCAGGTTGTTTTTTTTTTAAACCTCCTGCAGTAAATCTCTTACCTGCTATGTCACACCCGCTACAAGGTGTTAATGATGCTTACAGGTGAATATGAACTCACAACAAGTGGCAATTAATACCCCGAAATGCCTTCTGCACACACTTACCAGCTTCAGGCACTACTGCCACACATTCCGTTCTCAGTTATTGCTGGAATGAGCTGCCCACTTCTCACACCAAAGGTTAAAACATGCTCAGAATTGGAAGGCTAAAAAAGACCACTGAGTCTGTCAGCCTCTTCTGCTTCAAATGCTATGCTGTTTCAGAAGAGAATTTCTCCACATTTTTCTCCTTTTATCCAGCCCTTTTCTTGGGGACAGCAGTACCTGGTGGCACATTAAGGACAGACCAGAAGAAACAGTTGCTCTGTCTTCTGCTGCTTCCCCTCTCCAGGCATTTACTGCTGCTGTTAAAGCAGGGCAGTGATTAATGCGTTTTGAGTTAAACACTACAGTGAGTTTCACCCAAAACTTAGTTATCCTCCCACTGGACAACAGTTTGTTCTTCGAAGCAACAAAGCCTTCAAAGAGATGGCCAGTGGTGGAATCGATGCAACAGCTGACTGCTGAAGGGAAAAGTTCTGGCCAGCTGTGGAACTGTTGGACAAGCACGTGTTACCAGAACCTCAGGTCAGACGTTCAGGTGGCTGTACCAGTGATTTCTAACAACGTGAGCCTATCTGTACAGGAAAGCTCCAGGGCTCTCCTAGGAGAACTTACAAAAAGATCACGCTGACAGCTGGAAATACAGGAAACTGCAAAACTACACGCTTAAAATCAATGCGCACTGGGATCAGCTCTCCAAAACTACGTTTCCTAAACACCCGCAACATGAATTAGAAAATTTTACATTCGTATGATCCCCAAAACTGTAGAAAATACCATCCAATGTCACAACTCTCTACATATTGAACTCTTCAGGTTACTAAAAGAAGATCTGGTCTTCAAGGACCAGCAGACTGCACTGTAGGAAACCCTCAAGCAGAGCCACAGAGATCGCTCTGTCAGCTCAGCTGTGGCCTCTGCGTGATAAAACCCAAACCAGGAGCAAGTGGGTCTTGACTCACAGCCAGGTGTGCGCTGCTGCTCCAGGTGATGTCTTTAACAGAGGAAACAGTTCTCTGGGTTGGCAACAGTCCTAATTAAACTGCAATCCACAACACAGTGTGTGACAGCAGCTGTGGGAAAGATGGATTAAAGCTTCTACACATCATCCCAACAGGTCTGTGTACATCTGAGCTTATACCTGTAGTGGGGAGGTCTACATTTGAACTCCAGATGTGCTATAACCTTCCTGTGTGACTGGAAGGACTCCTGAACTTCTGACTTTATTTCTTTAATATAAATTTGTGAATTTCAGGATTGTTAGCTTATCTTGACAGAAAAGATTGCAATTAAGCAATTCGATATCCAGTATCTTACTGTATTTCATCTTAAAGCTTCACAATAACACAAGAGAAATAAATGAACCTTGCCCAAGCCTTTGAACCTCCAAAGATGGCACCAGATGCTGCAGCTCAAGTAAAAGCAGAGCGCAAAGCACTTAGACCTGCAGTACTACCTTTCTTTTAACTGACCTCTCCCCATGTCTCAGCATGGCCCGAGACTATTTGGTTGTTAGGACCCCCTCCCCTCCTTGTATGTATTTATTCAAAAAAAAAATTATTTGAAGCAGGAATTATTTGGGGCAGCTTCTCCCACAGCTCTCAAGACATTGTTCTCTACAAGACACAGCAACAAAAAGACATTTTCAGAACTGGATGTCATGGGTCTGAGCACTGCAAAACATCAGTCACGATCCTGTTATGAACACCCCTCAGCACCGCATTCAAACCACACGTTCCAGGACACCAGCCATGCCACCACAAAAAGCTCTCCACAGCTGCTAAGCGTGCATCTCACAATGCCTAGACCCTCACCACACGCTGGCCTCCAGTTAATTTTACTGCTTGTCTCTTATGCAGAGAGAAAACAGCTGTGGCTCTGCAAAGCTGTATGAGGAGCAGCACCTACAGACCTACACAGATCCTCCAAGGAGGCGAAGAAATAAAAGGCCTGCACTCCTGGAAGATGCCGGTCTTTGGTTTGCAGGTCTGGAGGAAGCAGCTTCCTTTCCAGGAAGCTCCTGGAGGCTTGAAGAGTAAGCACGCAGTATGATGAAGAAACAAGAGTATGTTCTTGCAGTTTGGTAATTTTACAGGGCATTTGGGAAGCAATCTGTTGAAAATCTGTCCCTCTTTGTAGTCTTTTTTTTTTTTTTTAATACCTCAAATACAGATTTACTCTGACAGAACCTTTTGAAAACACCTTAAGAAAAATACTTGAAGGCAAACTTTAAATACCCAAACTATGATACTGGTGCACTTTTTAGAAATAATTACATACTTAAGAGGTGAAGTAGGAACAGAGTATTTCAGAAAACATTTAATATGAAACCTTTTGGAACTTCCATCGAATACAGATTTACATAATTTATCAGAACACTTTTTCAGTTCAGACAACAAAGTGCACTGCCAGGTGAAAAAAAATACATTTGGAGGAGTGCTTAAAGTGTAGGAAGTGAAGGGATAGGTGACTCTTCACCTGAGAAAGTACAATGACCGCCCTGAAATGTCTTATTGCTATTACAAAATGGAGTTTTCATGGAAAAAACCATACTGAGCAGCACAGGCACGGGCAGGGCACTGCAAGCCAACTGAACTCCAGCTGAACACCTGGAGTCCTGAAGCCATGGCATGATACAGAATATACAGAGAACAGAATGCAAATCCAGGAATATTTACTACATTTAACAACTATGATCACCCTTTAAACTAGCATAGTCAATATCAACGCTTAGGGAAAGAGAGGGGAAGTCTGCCGCCTTCACAGACTACGGGTCACAAGAACCAACTCGCAAAATGTTAAGGATTTTGCATTTTCACCTTGTGCCAAATCTGAACTGTGTCCTATGAATATTAGCTCACTGCAAATTTAAAATGCAAATTTAGGCTCCAGTTTGAAGCACATGTGAAGAACATGCTTAAGTGCTTCACTGAAATATAACCATTAAAACATTAATACAGAAATTCAAGTAGATAACGCAGGGTATTATCTACAGCAGTCCTTGAAATAAACTGAGCATCAGTAGGAAACAACGCATGAGGAAATGTCTTGATTCTAGTCAGCAAGATCAAATCCAGCTCACCACAGCGATGGGTAAGAAGCTGGGACCATCCGACAGGAGCTTGGTGACCTTCAGCAAGCTAGCTGTCCATCAGAGCTCTTCGGGGCAGGCTTCCACACCGTCTGCCACAAGAGTGACAGCGGGCTCCCTCCTCAGCAGAATCTAGAGACACAGCTGGCACAAAGCCACCAAAAGCAACGCCAGAGCCAAGGGGAAGCACGGTGCAAGAGAGCTGCAGGGAAAGTTTGCTAAAACTTTGCTACTGCCTGTGGCTGCAGTTTAGCAAGATGGATGTTGCAACAGAGATCAGTAGCCAAATTCCATTCCCGCTTTTGGGTTTCGATACCGTGCGCGCCCAGAAAGCGAAGCGCTGCCGCGCCCGCAGCAGCACTGAGAACAGCACCCCCTCGGGCGCGGTGACCTGCACCAAAACGTGGTGGCCATCCGAGAGTCCTTTTGTGCTTTGTATCAGTCTGACCTAGTCTAACGTGGAGAACTTGGTCCGAAAGAAAAAGTCACTAGTCAGAGCCTAGCACACCGCGTTATGCTGCGGAGGAGCAACGGAAAAGTGTTCTGAGCTGCAATCTAAGCTCTAAGCCAAAGGGACAAAGACACAATTTTAGTAGCTTAGCAGAAGCAGAAGAATGGAAGCATTTACCCAAATTTTAATGCACAAATCAACTACATTTTTTAAATTTGATTCAGACTTAAATAATAAATAGGTGGGCAAAATATGATGCAAGACTCAGTAAAAGTGAATTTTTAATAATTTCATGAGCTCTACTTAGAAAACAGGACTAATAATGTTCACAACCGTAAATCCAAACCCTTCACACACTTTTTTCCTCAACACAGCAGTGAACTGTAAACCTGCGTTTACCGGTTATCTCTTCAGTTATTTTAAATATTAACTCAAGTGTTTCCTCCTTGGCCATTTCAATTTTTAGCACCAAAATTAGCCCAAAAAGAGGTACTGGTACAGCTCGATGTGGTAAATGAATTGTTTACATATAATACTTTATATATTATACACACATACTGTACATTCACACGTCCACACAAACAGGAGGCATATTTAAATGAATATATTCTGTGTTTCAATTTGTTGTCAAAGACTTAGGAGCAATGGAAATAAAGCAGAAGGGGTAATATTTTACATAGTAGGCAACTTTAATGCTGTAGTGCACTTTATAAAAAAGTCCAACTCTCCCTCCCAGCTCAGCAGCTTTTTTTTTTTTTATATCACTATTCAGAAGGATGCAGAAGTTATTGCCTAAATGTTATTCTATACATTTCCATCGGAATTCTCAAAAACACTTGAAATTGCTAACTAATTTACAACTTAACTATTTTTCTTGTTACAGCTTTAACTCATTGGCAATTTTGGAAGCAATGTTTTTAAAAGCTATGGATGTTCCCGATATCCGCTTAAAGCGCACTCCGTTCAGGGACAGTCTTGGCAGTTTACACACCTCCATCTCCCACTGTACAAGGTTTTCCGCGTGCCCATCTCCATGGACGCAGAAAAGCAAGAAACGCTCTCTTTGTTCATAGTCACAATTATTGGCATCCAGGACCTTTCGGATTTCCCTCATCATGTCACTGGGATCCATGGAGCTGGTGGTTTTCATGCTCCAGGTAAAACGCAGCGAGCGAGGCTTGGCTTCCTTGTTCTCGTCCTTCTGATCCACAGCTACGTTGCGGCTGAAAGAGAGTGATGGGTCAGTTAGTGGGGCGAGCCCCTTCCTCCCAGCTCGGTGTTAGTGAAGCAGA
Source organism: Alectura lathami (assembly GCA_013399715.1). Classification (NCBI taxonomy): domain Eukaryota; kingdom Metazoa; phylum Chordata; class Aves; order Galliformes; family Megapodiidae; genus Alectura; species Alectura lathami. The sequence goes on along the minus strand of VXAV01005970.1, from coordinate 142,276 downwards.
CTCACACGCAACACGCACGACTTGTACAAGAGCTGCCATGGGGCTCTGGCTGCGAGCAGCACCCCATCTTCCTCGCTGCTAAACAGGCACACAGTAAGGATAAAGCATCAGCGTTCGGGGCTGAAACCGAGGTCAAGCTTGATGGGTGAAACAACTGGAAGTCACTTGAGTCAGGAACATGAGGGAAGTCTCACTGACGTAGAACTACACACATCAGCTATGACTTGAATTAAAAAAATAAACTGATTAGGGTAAAACTGTAAAGCCATCTTCCTGTAGAATCCAGACTTCAGCTTTTGAGAACATCAGATCAGGGCAACCTGATCGAGAGAGTGATAGGACAACGGAGAAAGGTTTTAAACTGAGAGAGGGGAGATTTAGGTTGGATATTAGTAGGCAATTCTTTCCTCAGAGGGTGGTGAGGCCCTGGCCCAGGCTGCCCAGAGGAGCTGTGGGTGCCCCACCCCTGGAGGTGCTCAAGGCCAGGCTGGGTGGGCCCTGGGCAGCCTGATCCAGTGGGTCAGGGGTTGGGCTGGGTGGGCTTTAAGGTCCCTTCCAACCCAACCATTCTGTGGCTGACTTTAGGTTAGGTGCTGCTCCAAGCCCTGTTCTTGGGCCACATGGCACCAGCTTGGCACTAGAAGTTTCTGGAACATTCAAACAGCTGCTTCACAACTTGCGACAAAACACTCCTGACAAAACGGTGCTCGGCCCACGTCAGAGGAGCGCTGCACCATGGGAAGGGCCCACACCAGCACGACGGTGACAAGCTCACACAGAAAAGTACGGGGGGTTCTCAGCATCTCCTGTGCAGGAGGCTGGAGATCAAGGGCAGGAAGAGCCCCTGCACGCTCCAGCAGACGCTGCCAGCAGGAAGGACAGGGGGCCCTGCCGGGGGTCACCCACCTATTGCCCGGGCCCAACACTTGCTGCCCAGCTCTGTATGGGTTTCACTGCAGCCTTCCTGCACAGGCAGGTCTTGGAGATGTTCACTGAAGAACAACAATATTGTAGGACTGTGGGGTAATCTTCAACAGGGAGGAAATATCCTGTCTTTAAGCTGGTCAGTGATTTGTTTAATACCAGTAACTGATACAGGTAAAGTGATGAAGGCTTTTGCTGCTAGAAGCTATGCAAGTAATTGCCTTGGAGGCTGAAATGCAGGAGGGTGAGCTAGAAGTCACTCCAACTCTTAAACACATTCTGACATGGTTAGTGAACAATCTTGGTTACGAGGGTTCCTATTACTGCCAGAGCTTTAAGAGAGAGAACACGAAATACTGAGGTTGCATTTCCCAAGTCTGCAAGGGTATTTTCTGGTTTGAAGTTTTTCCCTTGGTAAGGAACAATAAGGTTATATAGGACAATGAAAGGAAATGTTCCAGAAATTTCTAGTTCATAATGATTCCTCTACTTCCAATGAAATCTGTGGTCGTGCAGCTAAAGAATCAGGAGTTACATTTGGACCATTAAGAAAAAATACGACAGATCTGCTTTAGGTATTTCTGCATGCTGTCAGTCATCTCTTCAAATTGACTCATCCCCAGGGCAAGAGACTTTAATACACTGACCTTGAAGCCGTAACATTTTCTGAAAATGCTTAACCTAACTGACCCCAAACCGTATAGTTTAGGTCTCATGTTGAACTTCAAAGTTCAGTTTACAATTAAGTCAAGCTCTCCTTTAAAGAATTTGGCAGTAATTTCTGGTTACATGATGCTTCTCCCACATTTAAGCAGGCAATTATGAAAAAGTTACACAAAAAGCAATAGCAATGTAAAGAAAAAGATCTATTACAAAGATAACCTATTTCATAATTTTACATTCTATTAAAAAGACTTCCAGTAACTGCGAGAGTAATGGGATTATGCTGTCAAATCCAGCTATGTGGTTTGCCAGATGTTACAAACATCAGCAAGTAAATTAAAGAGTATTTTGTTTTAACTTTAAGGTTTTAATTTAGTAAAGCTGCAAGAACTGGCAAAGGGGATGGGGGAAGAACACCAACTTTTATTCAGTGGTGATTTTATTTTAGAAAGGCTTTTTTACTTGAAAATAGTTGGCAGAATGAACAGAAATTTGCTAATTTCTAGTATTTTTTGATATGAAGATTTGAGGAAGAAATGAACATGGAGGAAGAGTTCAACATGAAAAATATTTTAACTATGGTGATTTCGGAGATGAAAAATATCTTAACATCCTTCAGTGGTTATCCCACACATCTGCAGTCTCACTAGACACCACTTACCTACAGATCTACAAGACAACAGCAAATCATAAATACTAAAACGCAAAAACACACAAGGGGAAAGGCAACAGGAAAGATGAAAGTTTAGAAACAAGACAGTCAGTGCTTTAATAGCTGTTCTGCAGACAAAAACATTTCTTTGTTTAGTTTCAAAGCCTCAAACAAAACAAAAGCTGCCGCCTGAAGCCACTGTGCCACATAATTGAGGGGGAAAGGTTCAAACTCATCTAAGCAATGTTTTAAACAAAAATTTTACCCTCACCTTGAGCCCTCAAATCTCCCGTTCCTCTCATATTCAGTTGGGAGCCTCATTGAAAAGAATGCAGAAGCAAAAGGAAGTGGGAAAGAGAAGACAAATCTTACACTACAATATACAATATCTGAGCAGTTGCTAAGACACCGTAACCATACCAAAGTTGTGTTAAGATACAAAGCAACAAAGATGTAAGGAACTTTTAGATTAGAACAAATTCAGAATACAGCATCTTGCCAAAACAAAAGAAAACCCATTAACTACAGTTTTTTAAAAGACCCTTAGCTATTTGTCACATTGCATGCATACACATACATTTACATTGTTGAATTCACTAAATAAAGGTGAATATCTAAGGCAGAAAATGTTCAACTAAAATTACAAAATGTATTGAAAATTACTTTATCATTTACTAAATATCTGACAAATGGTAAGTATCTGCTAATTGTTTTAAGCTATTTATATGTAAAAAAGTCATCTGGGAATAAAATATGTATTTGAAAACACGCTGTTTATGACCAGGTCCAGTCATGCTGTGATCGCACACACACCAAACGTGAAGAACTGGACATTTAAGCAACACCAAACCATTTAAAGCAAAAGAACAATGTGTGTATACATTTTAACAACACGTTTGAGGTAAACTCAAGATTTCTCATGCTGTGACAGTTACTAGTCCAAAGAAAGCTAAGCTTTCCATCTTTTTGCACCGCTTAAAGCTACTTTGCTGATCGCTACCATATCACTGCCCAGCATCAGGCAGAATTAAGGGGAAAGACATCTCCCTCTGCCTGCCTACGACTGCAGTACCAGGGCTCCACGTCTCAGCATTAATTCTGCTCGTAGCAAAGCCATCTTTATCTCTTTATCTCTCCAACCTAGGACATGGCTTTACCCAATAAAGTAAATGTATTAACACATTTTGGTTGACAGGAGTCTAGGGATAAGAATGTGGAACAGCAAGATTTTTTTTTTTTTTTTTTTTTATACACGTGGTATTTTTATCAGGTTGTGTGAGGTGTTACAAGGCTTCACTTCCTCATTTCTTCCTTTTGAGGGGCGGTGAGGAAACAGGCTGTTAAGATCAGTGGGAAGAGACATCCTTGCTCCATGCAGCCTTGCTGCAATGGAACACTGCAAGCGTGCCCTGAGGAGCACAGTGACGGCACCTGTTGTGCAGTATGGAGGGTATGAGTTTGAGATCAGTACTGCTCTGTAAGCGCAGGTAAGAAAATGCCACGTCAGTGGCACAGCAAACAGCAAGATGGGATCTCAGCTAGGAAACATTTTCCACTGACTAATAAAGAGAAGTAACAAGCAAAAATAAGGAAGATGGTGAGAAGAAAACAACTGGCAAGTCCTCCCCTAATTCTAGCACTTACAACGTGCTTTACTGTTAGCCATTTCCTTTGAATTTGAACACTCGGATACAAAATTACAACTTTCTTAAAGGGGGAAATTTCCGGTTGTTCCCCTCAGTAACACTGGAGGGCAACGGACTCGGGGGCTGCAGCCCTCCTGCAGTCAACACCATCTCAGATTTCTGAAGTCACATTAAGCATTTAAAACATCAGCAGCACTGATGATCTTCTGGGTAGGCAGATTAAGATCAGGTGCTACTCTGCTGTGGTGGATATCAGAGAAAGAAAAAGATGTATGAGGTCTGCATGTACAATCCATGAACTCACTCTTTACAACAATATTGTAAGATTGAGACGGGAGAAGGTTGGGAAGGAGAGAACCCTTGTTCCAGCTGAACAAACCCACACCTTTCAGATGTGGGAAAGACCTGTGAGAGGCCCATTTTAGTAGGGAAAGCAAACAAGTGTGAAATTAAAAGAAATTAAGAGTATTTGAACTTCAGAGACTACTGTGTTCCTAGAAAGTGGAATCTTGTTAAGAGCTGCAAGCATTTACAGATCATTTCCATTTTTTATTTTTACTTTAAACTTGCCAAAAGTTGTAGAAAATGGGAGGATAACCAATATTCCCAACAATGAATAGTCTGTTACTGGCATCTGTTCAGAAAAGTTTGAGGAAAAATCCCTCTCTAATGATATTCTCAGACCTTTTTTAGGCTGAGCTGTTCAGGTTCTTTCTCAAACACTAGTTTGAATCAAGGAAAGACTATTAGTTACAAAATATGCACCACCTTGAAATAATAAACACTACTTCACTGAAACCTCTTTGACAATCCTTACTTTACTGTTTTTCCATGCATCAGTGTTCCATTCATTTGGCAACAGGAACCGCACTCAGCGACTTACGCTCTCGAATATGAAACAGCAGGCCAAGAGCAGGAGAGCTGTGCCAACCGTTCTGGATGCTCCTTCCTCCATGAAGGAAAGGGTTAGCGCTGAGTCCTACAGCACAGCACTCATGCCTTGGGAAGGTTCACTTACTGCACTGCCAGTATTGTTTTGGTGGCTCTGCAGTTCAGATGCAGCCCTCAGGCCTTCTCGCTGCCAATACAACTGCCACTTCTGCAGGAACCGCAAATTGTTGGCTTCTGTTCTAAATTTTCTGCTTTTGCTTGTATTTTTACATAAATTAGTTTCATGTTCCAAGATGCTCCTTGGTCTTCAAAATGGAAGAAATATACAGAAAACTTACATTCTCATTTGTCAGGGAATGCCTATACACTATCTCCTTTAATTTTTTTTTTGCTATATGGTTTGTGAAAGGCTTTCTAAAGTAAGAATGTTTCCATATGTCTGTCCCGAGTTATGCTCTGTTTTCTGTTCTTTACATCTTTGTACACTTTGTTAAAAATCCAACTAAACACAAAGAAAATTGTCTAAAAGGATATGGAAAAACAGCAAAGAGAGCAAGATTAAAATAACATTAATTTATGGAAATGGAGAAAAGACACATCAGTAAAATCCAGAACACAGAAAGTGATTTTTGCTGTCAGAAAGAAAACTAGCTTTCCATAGTATGCAGATTTGCAAGCATAGTGCATGGCACAATATATATATATATATATACACACATAGAAATATATATATACACACACAAATACACACATGTATATAGTAGCTCCATGCACTGTGTGCAACATTAGAACTAAGAAGTTCAAAAAAGAATGACTAAATATCTGCTTTTGTTCAGCTCCATACCCTGGGCTGCATCAACAGAGGGGTGGCAGCAGGGAGAGGGAGGTGATTGTCCCCCTCTGCTCTGCCCTTGTGAGGCCTCACCTGGAGTGCTGCACCCAGGCCTGGGGCCCTCAGCACAAGAAAGATGTGGAGCTGCTGGAGTGGGTCCAGAGGAGGCCACAAGGATGCTCAGAGGCTGGAGCACCTCTCCTATGGAGACAGGCTGAGAGCTGGGGTTGCTCAGCCTGGAGAAGAGAAGGCTCCAGGGAGACCTCGCTGTGGCCTTTTGGTACTTAACCAGGGCCTACAGGAAAGCTGGAGGGGGACTTTTTACACAGGCAGATAGGGACAGGACAAGGGTAGTGGCTTTAAACTGAAAGAAGGTAGATTTAGATTAGATATAAGAAAGAAATTGGGGCCCTGGCACAGGCTGCCCAGAGAAGCTGTGGGTGCCCCATCCCTGGAGGTGCTCAAGGCCAGGCTGGGTGGGCCCTGGGCAGCCTGATCCGGTGGGTGGCAGTCAGCACACAGCAGGGGTTGGGCTGGGTGGGCTTTAAGGTCCCTTCCAACCCAACCATTCTGTGATTCCTCAAAACAACTTTGCAATACTATTTGCATGTGGGTTACAGCAGTTCTTTCACTGTCAAAGAAAGTGAGTTTAGGTAAGACTCTCAGCATATGAAGTGAGAAGAAACTGCCAAAAAAGTAACATTTTCAATTTAATTTTGTACCTACATACAGCATCAGGTGCGGGGGGATACGATGCACATGTAAAACAGAATTCAAAAAGCACAGTCTGGTCCTGTGTAGGTGGTGTAAGACTCTGCAAATCCCTTATTCAAAATACATATTCAATGGAAGCTGCTGCAGCTACTTCCACTACAGTCTAAAATTCCTGACCAGCAGTCAAAGGATTTTTTTTTTTTAAATATAAAATAATTAATTAAAAGTTGTCTTTTTAAAGTATCAAAGTTGAAGACTAGCCTTCTAGTTTAAATCTGAACTTCTCCTAGCATTTTTCCTCTTTTTTCAGAGCAACAGAATACCAAACTTACATGCATCCAGTTGTGGAGGTTACACAGATCACAATGAATGCAAATACAGAGTCAACAGCTCTTTTCACAAATTGATACGCGCCCTGCAACTCACTCTGCATGATGACTGAGAACTATTGCCTCTGTTCAGTTTCATCTGTACACTGTGCTGGACGGTTCCTGTCCTTAACAATCAGTTTGTGCATGTTCCTTTTCTCAAGCCAGCTGTGACAATGCCAGCGAACCTAACCAACGTCACTTCTAAACATAGTCATGTTGGGAAGTGCCCTGATAATTACTGAAGTGGAATGGAATTTATTCCTTTAGTCAGGAGTAGTACCTTTGGAGTATGTACAGAACAAACCCAAACTTAAGCAGCTATTAACATATTTCAGGTATCCCTGATTTAAGCATTTCCTTGAAATCGTCCAACTGATTTCAGACTGGAGTCACACGCCTAGCCTTGTAGTTTGAAAGTTAAAACAGGTGACTTATTGGGACTGTCTACCTATTTTTGATCAACAGTTGAAAAACAGAAGTATCACCCTTTAAGTAGCTCCTAGGTAGGATAAAACTTAACTGAATATTACAAAAGTGTACTGGAAAATTTACACATGGATCAAAACTGTATAATCAACTTTAATAACTCATAATGGATCAAAAAGAGATAGAGCATTCCCAAACTGTAAGACCAAATTAATTCCTTTAGGCCTGAAATGTGAATAACACTTTTCAGCTTTTTCCTTTTGTTACTAAGTTAGCATAGATGTTGTACTTTATTTGTAACTGAAGTGCTGTTTGCACTTCACTGCAACTCACTTCAAAGGCACCCCATTTTAAAAGAAATGCACAATCATTTCATCTTCAATCTGCCATACGAACAAGCTGCTAGACTCACAGCCGTGTTCAGTTTGCCTTCTACTGTATCAGCTACAGACAACACATCACAATTACTTTTTTTTTTAAATACCACAGAACAGAGAATTGAAATTTACCACCACTTACCTTTATTTGCTTGTAACCTTATGTTTTGTTTACATTTTCATCACTGTTATCAAACACCTCATTCTTCAAACATAAGCATGCTAAGTGTATTAGTACAAAGAACAGAATTACTTTTGTACTACCAACTCTATCAAAGAAAGAAGAATTCACAAGGCATGCTTAGCATCTTGTTATTCAGGTGCCACAGATTCTTAGATATCATCATGAGTTAATGGATTTATGCTATGCTTTCCTCTCAAGAAAGAAAGGATTTAGTTCTCAGCAGAAAGTTTAGTTTTCAGAAAACCAAGGCTAGAAAGCCAAATCTGTTGTTAATTGCAGGAGCCACTTGTTTTTAAATATAAATGAATCCTACCTTTTGATAAACCTGAATGACATGTTTCTAAAAGAAATTAAGCCAAAATAATAATTAACAAAAAGTTTTGTACAAAATAAAGTGAAAAATCCATTCAGAGTGAAACATGCAAAAGACCTCATTTAAATGCACAATGAAATTACACTTCAATACATTCAGAGATTAGGCAATCATTTAAGGTCTGAAGTACTGAACTTGTTCTCCTTTTTTTTTTTTTTTTTTTTTTTTTTTAATT
>VXAV01005970.1:116957-134011 GCA_013399715.1 Alectura lathami | reverse complement strand
TTTTTTTTTTTTTTTTTTTTTAGTATCAATACTTCCAAACTTATTTTTTGCTAGGAAATGCACAGCCAGTAGTTACTATGAGTTAACATACATACTGGTTTCAAAACACTTCAAACCAAAAACGTGCAAGGTCATATAAAAAAAGATGTTTGCATTTGAACATAGTTCAAATAGAAAGCAAAATCAGCAACTCCAACTACTATTAGACCTTGAGTACCTTCAGAGTTGGGTTCCTTCCTTCCTAACACTGTCATCATTGTGCTAAAACCTGTCTCAAATATTTAGCTAATTTAGTGACAAAATCTGTAACTACTGCCTACACCGGGACATAAGTAGTTAATGATCAAAAGGATTCTGATCTCCCATAGAGGAAACAAGAATCAAACGGCACACTTCAATGTATTTATTTTATTTAAAGAGAAGAAACTGTGTCCCTTTGATGGGACTGCCCACTTCCTAGTAGTTTGTACCTAGGCCAACTGCAAGGGGTCCCGTCAGTGCAAACTTAACCATCTGCAGCAGTGCTATTGTGCTACCGTTGCTTGTCATTTAATCAAGTACAGATGGAATGTAAGCTATTGTGTAGAGTACTTGGAGAAAAACTTCTTAAAGCAAACTACACTGCACAAATTGAAAGCTGGAGGTAATGACAAAAGTTTCACTGCCGTCCAAACAAGCAAGCCTCACACTGAATGAAAAATAGCGTGTTCCAGCAGCACAACCCAGAAGCTTACATGTTCATAGTTTGAGTGTCCACATTTGGAATGCCAGATGGAAAACTAAGGGTATAACCAACACGAATACAAAAAGAAAGATGTGCCACAAGGATGTGTTTGATTAAGACTTCACTTGACAAAAAACAGAAGATTTTAGTTAAAAATTTTTTTTTAAATCATTTATCAATAAAGAGAAAAAAGAAAGGAACTTCCCACAGCACATTATTTCCCAGCAGTGTCAGCTGAGAGTGCTGAGCAGGGTAAAATATTTACCTGAAGACTAGGCTGTTCTGTTTCAATTTTTCACAGAAACAACTTCATTCCCTAGCTGAAATCGGCTAGTTGTGAAAAACTGGACTTTGGTTTCATGTTATTTTGTAAAAATAGGAGATTATGAAGAGGATTTTGGGAACGGGGTATGTACAGTCACAGAATGCACAGGAGGAAAATGGCTTGATGCCAATATGACAAACTGAAAATAAAAGAAGCAAGCCAAGATTAGAATGATCTATACAAAAAAATTTCACATGATGACAAGGGTACAAAAGCATGGAGATTATCTTAAAAAAAATAATAACAAAGAACCCTCGCTTCTGCATACACAAGTTGTGGATATCTGGGTGGTCAGGAGTGCATGATATATGAACCCACAGGGTTTAAATTTATGAGGAAAATGGTGGTTTTTCCCCTTTTTCCCCTCCTGCCCCAGTTTTAGGGTTTGTAGGATTTAAATTAGTTTCCTTATGTATTTGAAACAAGGAGTCCAATCAGAACAAAAACTGTCAGTACAGAAACAAGCACCTGCTTAAGCCAGGCTTTGACTAGACCAACAGATCTTCACACCAACACCGGAATCTGTGCATGAACTAAATGTCAAAATAGGATTAAATCTGTCAAGGCCTGACCAGACTGCTGCCAGGCTGCCTTAAGATGACCTGTGTTAGCACTGCTCCCAAAAGAAACTGTTTTCTTCTGCCCCTGCTTTTTCCCCTGCAGTGTTTCTGCCTGTTCAGAAACATCAGTAGCCCACAAGACTGTGAGAAACACCCTGAGCTTCTAACACTACATTAAGTAACAGGACTGGGATCCTAGTTTGTGCCTTTTACTGAGAGACCGTGCACAGCTTTTGAACTGAGCTGTAACGTGGCAGCTCTGCAGCATTTGTATCCCAGACATAACGATTATGAGCTCAGAAAAATCAGCACAGATCAAGCTGTGTCAGTTTTTATTCCTAGTTGATTCTATTGCTAAGAACAAATGGTTTTCTACACTAAAAAAAAAAAAAGCTATTTAAAAAAAAAAAACAACTAAACCCATAAGCAGGTACATTTTAAGTTGAGGTATGGAAAGAAAACGTTCCCATACAGCAGAACCACTTCCAAAGGCTTACCTCCTCGTGAGCTTTGAGGTGAGTTTGCTGAAGAGATTAGTGGAACCCCTGGTCCGGGTCTGCGAGAGCGGCGTGGCTTCATGGGACAGGCTGGGCGAGGCCGGCGGCCCGTTGTAGGTGGCGGTGCGCCGCTCCCGGAGCTGCCCATGGAAGGTGCTCCGGCTGGCCGTTCCCCTGGGGAAACGGATACGGTCAGGGGTAGTCGCGCTGCTGATGCTGTGAGTCGAGGCGACGGGAGTTCTCTGGTCGGGAATAGTGCTAGAGCAGGGAACAAAAAGAAAGGCTCTAGGACGACTTTGTAGAGGCAGGAGAATTTTTGCAGAAAACACAGAACACTAAGTTCTACAGTAAAGCATAAGCAGACACTTTTATCTAGGCCGGGGTTGGAAATATCAACACTACCACAGCACTGTATGGAATTAAAATCCGCAAGTTAGGATTAAAAGGCTGCCGAAACAGAAACCTACACAGGCAGAAAAATGCAACACCAGTATCCTGGAAAAGACCAGATAAACTAGGAATTCAGTGTTCTACTGAGAAGACTGATAAAACAATAGATGAGTAAAGTTTCCCTCCAGGAAAGAGAAGCAATAGGTAATTTTAGTATCGCTCCCTCCACATTCTACACATCTTTGAAAAACTTGCTAATTTGAAAATAGCCTACAGAAAATTCTCCGCAAGCGAACGGTTCCAAGCAGTGAAGTCCTTCAGAGTACACAGATTACAGTCTCCCAAAACTTTGACAATAGGGAACGTCCAATACTCTTAACGCTAAAAAAAAATAACGTTCACACTGCAGGATTATGTCACAGACAGCCTGACACACCACGAGACAAATGTAAACAAGACTAAAAATGAGGAAACACACATCTTGTGGGCAATATATACTAGAACACTCTAGGACTAAAATTCCACAGCACAAAGTTAAGAAGCAGTGGGTATAAGTTAGTTTCACAACAATTTCAGGTTCTTACATAGGCCTGAAGTTATCTGCGCCATTGTCTATTGGAGGCAACATCATCTTCGTGTGCACAGAGGCTGACATGGACATCGACTTCTGATGTCGCAGCCGAACACTGGAGAAGGATGTAGTACAAACTGAAGCAGGGCTAGCTGCGTAAGCGAACATTTCTGTCAGGCTGTGAGGGGGTGTGGGTTCAGGCAGAGGCAGAAAGAAGAGCATGATGGACCAACAACAACTACTGCATAGAAAAAAAGCAAACTTTTCCTTCTGTTAACCATTTGTGAAAGAACATGAACTCTAATGGCCCTCTTCTACGTAAACAGCAGTAACTACACTATGCTCCTCTCAAAAAGCATCCTCACCATACGTAGCCCTTGACATCTGTGAAGTGATAATTCTTACCAATAGCACTGGTTAGTGGTGACACCCTCCTAGACTGCAGTGAAATAACCCATTTTCAGAAGTTACCCATGTTTAGAGAAATCAATGCAAGTTGGACAAGCGTTCAAATCTTATCGACATCTAATACCTGAGGGACCTCACGGGCACAACCAGAAACAGTGTCATAACATTTAACAAGTCTAGAGAGGTGCAAACAAAAAAGCTACTATTGACCAGCCTGTACTTATGGGAAGAAATGAGTAATAGTGGTGTGCTGTGCAGGTATGACTGCTAAAGGGCATCTCCTTGCTTGACTATGAGCCTCAAATTCTTCAGTTTCACATTTAGGATTTGAAGGAAGGTCTACAATGCAGGCCAGTAATCTGTCAGCCATACAACACGTTAAGGTAGGAACAGTAGTTCTTTTTCTCTGGGTCAAAACATTCTTTGCATCCTTCATATTATCTAGTAATGAAGGAAACCGAAGAAGTCTGAGAGATCACATTTTATATCAGACCTTTAGGGCTACAGAACCATGTATCACACATCTGAAGTTTCCTTTTAGAGTAAATCAATTGTAATTCCAAAATGTTGTTCGAGGTTAGGACATCAGCAGCTGTCTGTGACAGTTTCACGACACTGCATGTTCATTTCCAAGTTACTTCGCTGCTATACACACTGGATTTCAAGCCCTGTTATCTCAGTCTAGTATGTCAGGCTTTAGAGAGGAGAATGCTAGGTCCAGCTACAAGTACCAGCTAACCCATTTCTTGGGCTTAGCTCTTAAAATACTACTAGAAAATACCTTAGAATTCAGACATCAGAACTCCTTGCTAAAACAGTTATTAAGATCTACTCGATTTTGTAGATTCTGGAAAGTTAAAACACAAAAAGAACTTCACCTGAGTCATGCATGCATCTCTTCACACTGCTGAATCCAGCAAGATGCCAACTACAGTCACTGCTAAAACCAAGTTCACAAAACAGACTAGCTTTTACATTATAACAAGGTATTAAGAAATTCTAAGGAAATGAACATTCATCCCAAAAGCAACACCCAAAAGTGAAGTAATCCCAGATATCTGGTCACTAACCACTCAAGCATTTCACGGTTCAACCTTCCTCCCAGTCTGTTGTAAAAGATAAAGCAGAAAGAATCTAGTTTTACAACACATCATTTAGCCTTATATACCTTTAGCCATCTACCTCCAAAGATGTGTAACTAAAGGCATCAATAAGGTACCAGAGCACATACTAAATCATGAAAGTTCTTCTGAAACTATGTTGGAAATCAGCTTCCTTGGATTACCAGCCTGGGAATACAGGAAAAGAAAGCTAAAACTTCATCAGTTAGTGCCAAGGCTTATTAAAATCTGAGGCTGTTGTAAATCAGTTGTGTTACAAATGATTTAAAGCAATTGCCTATCATTACGAAGAGTGTTTCATGAGTCCCCAAGTGCATTAATTAATGCTTAGGCTCTGGAGGAGAGCCAACAGTCATCTCCATCAGAATGCCTGTGTCAGCCACACAATGACTGGAAGTAGGGACATGAGATTCAAGAACTCCTTTCTGTCAGTCTGGCACGGGGTTTTCAGGACTGCTTTCTTGACATCAAGTCTGCTAACTGACTATTGAACCTTGAGAGTTAGTGCCTTCTCAGAATTTGTGTAAGATGCAAACAGAACAACTAACATTTTATTAGTTTCTCCCAATGCAAGTCTCCCAAGTTTTCACTGGGTCACAGTATCCGACTGGCTACAGAAAATCCGAAATCCACCCTGTAACAAATCATTTAAAGTAACTGCTCCTGCCTTTACTCCACCAACAGACATTTCAAATGTTCAGAATGCATTTTTAGTGAAACCATGGATTTTTACTAGCCTAGGTTCCACTTCAGAGCTTGCTTCACAGAGGAAAAAAAATTACAACTTTCGAAAGTTACTTTTTTGCTAAGTTGAAAGAATATTAGAGATATTACAAAAACACACCTGAAGAAAGGCAGAATTCATTCCAAAAAGCCAGTCCCATCAACAGCCCTGTTTGCTTAACCTGCATTAAAGGTCTGCATTTCATGCAATCAGTCAAGCCTTTGCCCAGTTAAAGCAACAGAAATCAAAAGATTTAGTTCTGCAGATCTCTACAATAACTGAAACTGTGACAAAATGAATGTGCAGTTTAATACTGAAGCATTCCAGACAGTGAGAAGTCTGACTCTAAAACAGTTAGCCATACAGTCTTATTCTCTTATCTTGTTTAACCCTCTATAAAGAGCAAAAGAAGTACTAAACAAAAATACTTGATAAAAGCCACAAGGACTTGTTTCCTGACAGTCATAAAATAAAAGCTCAGATACTTCAAGCGATCCAAATGAGGTACAGTTTGCAGGATAAGCAAATGATATTTTGATGCCATACACTGCATAGACAATAAAAGGTAAGTTACATGAGGATAACCAACTACGGAAATAAAACAGAACTAATATAGTTGCCAAATACACACTGTCAACATCGAGCTTAAAACCATTACGTGACAAACCAGAAAGACAGTAGTCTGCTGAGAAACTCAAGGCTGGGGAAAAAAAGCAACTCCAGAAGACAACTTGAATACCTGAATTTCAAGCATTCCTGGTAAATAATAGCTTACAAGAAATGTAATAAAGAAATTTTCAACAAGATATTGCAAAGATAACAGTTTACAGATGAACAAAAATGTAATTAACAAACCAAGAAATCAGGTAATCGAATCTGATCAAAACTACTCTGGAGAGAAAGATTGCTTTTCAAAGTGAGTTGGGAATGAAAAAGCTATTAAGATACGAAATGAAATAAAGACGGTGAACTTTCATCTAAACAAGCTGGGTAACATTGACAAGGACTGACCAATGAAGGCTGACACAGACACACTACCAGACAGTACCAGCTGTGCTGTACTTCACAAGACAGTTGACCGCAGGCCCAGCTGGCCAGCTAGACTTTTGGCTCTCTTCAAGCTTATACTTGACTTTTTCCTTATCACTTTCAGTTTGCAGAAAGCTAGGAGGAAGAGACAGGGTCAAAATCATGTTGTTTACCCTAGGCTCCAGAGGTCAAACAGACTTCCCATTCAGTGGCACAACTTCATCACTCTTCCTAAAAGACTTTCAAAAGCAAGGGAGAAATTCTGTGCAAAAAGTACAGATCTTTCACCAATTTCAACACAAGCTGGAACAAACACGTATTTTCTTCCAATACTTTATTATATATCCCAAAATTGGAAAAGGGTAGGGAAAACTAGGAAGAGTAGGGGAGAAGGTATATACTCCTCCAAGCTTAAGCATTTTTGTTAATTACTAGCTATCTCAGCGCTCTCCTGGCAACAATCAACTACTAAATTGTTACCACCTTTTGAGAACAGCACAATTCTACCAAGAACAGTTGGCTGGAACTTAGAACACTTCTGCCAGCCAGGAAATTTGATGGTATCCTTCACAAGCCTTACCCTACAGTCTATGTTCACCATTACTTATTTTCTGCAGCTCTCCTCAGTCCTTGGTACACAGAAAGGGATGGCACTAGATGTGGCTGTGGTGCTAACACGAGTTAGGTGACTCCAATTCCACTGCATGCTCCAGTCAGGCTTTCAGTAAAGTAACAGTAAACCTGTTATTTCAATGACTCAGAATACAGATATCAATGCTTCCCTTCTCAAGATGAAGTCTGTAAATACTGGTAAGCCATTAGACTACAAGGATATCAGCACTAAACATCATCAGTCCAAGACAACGGCCTGCCACTGTTTCATCTTTGCTTACGAAAAACTTTCTCCCTGAGATGTTACAGAAGATATTCCAAATAATCACAACCGCAAGTACAGTTTAGACTGAAACGTAAAAACAGAATGGCCCAAGAGAGATACTTTGGAGTCTGACACTAAATAAGCCTCCTTCTGCAAGCTTAAGTTACTGACCACAGGAGTTAACCACCTATTTAAGATGAAGGCTGTATGTAAAAATGAAATGTATTTGACCAGACTACAGAATCTACATTCTGTGTATAAGGACTACATGTATTAAGCATAGAAAAAAAAAAAGAAAAACAAAGCAAAAATACTTGCAGGTGTTCCACAACCAAAGATCCGTACTCACCTTTAATGATTACACTAGAATATTACTGATTTTTAAATCAGGCATTACATTTTTTGTTTGGAAATGTGAAGACAAGGGACGTACACCATAGGAAGACATTTCATATACCTGTTCTCCTTGCCATTTTGTATCACTGAATGCCTATCAGCAGTGGTTCTTTCACTACAAACGTATGTGTTGCGCCGTGTCATTGCTCCAGGGGCAGTATTATTCTACAAATCAAAGACATAGGCTTGTTACTCCCCACAAAATGCTTTTCTGAGGTTAAAGCTACATATAATTGAAGGCTGTTTTACTTCATGCTACTTCTACACAGTTATAAAACTTACAGCAAGTCAATAAGTTAACTAGTTAATACATAAACATCTCCCAGTATTTTTAAAGAATAATGCAATTTAAAAAAAAAAATCAAACAAGTTGTTCTTGTATTCATGTTGATGGCCCAAAATTACTACAGCTTACAGTTTTTAATTACCAATGTTCTGGATTACAAATTCTCAGCACGTACATCATTCACCTACAGCTGGACAGTCTACGTCATTATAGCCTGGTTTTGAAATACTTTACCACTTGTAGATTGTGGAATTTCCCTTTAAGTTAAAAATCATACCCTTAAACAAGACAAGAAAAGCAAAGACTTAAACAGACATGGTAAAATTCAGTGGGAAAGTAAACATGGACTTATTAAACAGTAAAATGCTATGGAACACTACACAAGTTTTGAAAAACAGGGAAGAGTAAGTCAAATTAAAGAGACAAATTGCAGAGAACTTTAATAAGACATTTAAAAAATATATACACATAAATACAAGCATAATACATTGAGGACAAGAGAACCAGGGGAACTTAAGCTACAGACCTTATTTTAGAGGGGAGAAAAGAAATAGAATTACTTTGCCTCTGTCTTTACAGAGAAAGAGGGTGGAGATATGCCCAAGTTGGCGGTCAATTTTCCAGGAACGACTGAGAAGCTAGGTAATTCACAGATAACAGAATTATAAAATGTTAGATGCAATTACTGTAGGAAAATCATGGTGGTCCAGATAAACATGCACCCCCAGGTTGTAGAGGAAGTACAAGCTGGCAAGCCTTGTATTTTTTCCCCACCCCAAGAACATAACACAGACTGCATATGGTTGGGAAGTGGAAAAAAACTCTAAAATCTTTCTTTAAAGAAAAGGATCACGGGGCAAAGCAGGAAGCAAAATACACTATTAACTTTGAACATCACTGCTGGGGAGTGTCTTGGAGGCTTGCTTAAGGGAACGGCTGGTCAGCACCTGGATAAGCACATGTTGAGTAAGGATGGCCACGAAGAGTCAGGCAGGGGACTTCATGCTCAACTAACCTTTTGGAGCTCTTTGAAGAATTACTGCTATGATAGGCAAGGGAAAGTCAACGGACTTTTAAAACAGCATTAAAGGAAACACGTCACAAACTGGTCTCACAGTAGAGCATCATGGGAAGAAGGGTAAAAAAAGAAACTAAAATGGCAGTTCGAGCACAAAAGGAGAAAAGCCAAACCTTTTCTGTTTCCAAACCTGAAATAGAACTGTTAAGTAAAATATTCTTCACAACAAGCAAATACTCCTCCAGTGCCTTCTATACACACAGCTTTTGCTGCTTTAAGGCAAAATGTTGGCTATACAGTCAGCGAGTCTCAAATCGTGCAATCCCTGAGTTGCAGATTTAACAATGAAGTCATCTTGTCTACTTAAAAGACAAATGACTTGTCACGTATCTTCATGTGAATGTACAAACAGAACTGGAGAAGTGAACTGTGCAATCTCCTGGCACTGAAAAGTACTAGGGAGGTATACGGTATTTCAGATTAACAAAACTCCTTGTTAAATCATCAAATGTATGCAGTTGTCTCCAGGGCTCTGCAGGATTCTTCACCAGATAGGGACAGGCACATGCCAACCATCACAAATTCTCCTTCTACTACTCTCCCCTTCCTTTCACTTTATTCCTTACATGTCCCTCATCCACAATTTTTTTTTTGTTTGTTGAAACATTGATTCTCCAACTTTGTACAATCACAAACATGGGATGAAACTCCCCCTTCTTTGTTAAACTAGCTAGCAATGAAGGCTGCGTACCTAACATGAAGTTCTGTTTATCTGTTTGCAAGCAGACATACTGTGCAAGCCACATTTGCAAAGCAATGGTGCATTCGATTGTATATTCATATTGTTGTTTCTGCATTCCTGGAAATATCAGAGAAGAAAGCACCTAGAACTGCTAGCTTTTTCTGGTGGCAATTATGCATAATCACAGATGGCTTCCTCCTGTCACCCTCAGAACATTAAACACTTGTTTGGCTTGAGAAGGCACCACAGTATGTTTTCATGTCACACAATGGTGCACATGTGGGAAGTCAAGATAGTCATCTGACCTGGATCCAACTTCAATGAATTCTTAAGTTTCAGAGTGGACATTCTAAGTTCTGGTCTTCATACCTGAAACAAGAGGACTCTAAAAACGCACTTCCCCAGCTCTTTTTCTAGTCTTTGTCTTCTAGGATGGAAGGATCAGTACGCTACTTTTTGGCTCAGATTTCAGGGGGCATGATAGGAGATCTGAGCATTTCAAGCTTTCACATTTCAGTTTTAGCGAGGATGCAGCCTTGGTGTGGGGACCTTTACGCTTTGTGGTGTACAACCCTTCATGGTTTGATTTAGGAAGCTCTCCAGCTACATTTTTTTTTGTTCAACCAGTCTGTAGCTTACTGATCTCTGAACACAACTAAATTGCACAGGTGCACAGCACAGGACATCCGGAATTGGTGTCAGCAGCATCACATTCCCTGTTGAAATGATGAGACAGAACTGAGCTAAGTGCATCCTCATGGCATTGGGTGCCTTCTCTGCAGGTGGTGACAATGCAAAGGTACATCCTGAGACTTCTGAGCACATACGCAAGGTCCTGTTCACATCATAAAGCAAGAATTTGTGGTACAGACTCCTCTCTCGCAAGAGTCAGTTTTGTGCCCGCTGTTTAGATGGATGATTTTCACCTTAGGAGACAGCAAGGCGAGGACTGATGAAAAATTTTCAAAAGAATCAGCTTCTTACTTACAATAATGAACCAATCTATTTACCATTTTTTTTTTTTTTTTGTCATAAAAGTTTTTCCAAACATGTCATCCATTCTCTCCTTCCAGTTTTTTAAAACCTATACCAAGGGTTCTGGGGCAGCCTTATTAGGAGGGAAAACCCAAAGCTGTGAGTAATAAATAAGGAATTACTAGTTGCTGCTAACTATGCATCCTCTGTAGCAGGTCTTCCTTACTAATTTGCTGTTTCCTAATGGACCTGCAGCTTACTGATGCACACTTCCTCAGCCTGCAGAACTGTTTAGTTTGGAAGAATTCACAGTTTTTCAACTTTAGAAGTACAGCTTAGACTCATAACTCCAACAGTCTTCTGCTCTACAAGCATAACTTTTACCCTGAAGTGCATACCTGTAAGTTTTGTTGTTCAATGAGTAGCACACAACTGGCTGAAGGCCCCAACAGTTCAAAAGAGAACAAGAGTCTCCAGTGAAGACCAGTTCTACTGCTTTTGCTCTGTCAAAGCAGTAATTATTTTTAAACACAGTATTTATCCTCTCTTCAGTAATTTTCTCATCATGTTACTGTTTTTAGGACCTAAGTGCTCAGTAAGAACAGAAACTATTTCCACCTCAGACTTTTTCTGCTTCAGGACAATATGGTAGCTCCTTTTTTTTTTCCCCCCCATCTTCTAAATGCATACCAATAGTATTGAGAAATAATCAGTTCCAGGTGCTATGGAAAAAGTCAGTGCTCCCCTCCATCCTCAACAGCCAGAAAATAAAAGACTAATCTCTAGCAGGAAAAAAAAAAGAAAAAGAAAAAAAAGAAAGGATTTTGCAGTCTGAAACAAAGCACTATAAATATAGAGACAATTTTAATCACAAGTCTGGTTACACGTTCAGTTTGTAGCACTGCTCGTAAAAGATCAGAGCTGCACACTGAATCAAAAGCGATAAGCATCCTAATGCTGTGAGCTCATACTTTGCTTCCATTACAGTAGTATGAAATTGGAAATACTTCAGAAGCTAAATGTAAAATATAGAAATAAAATATACAAATTAAACATTACAGAACTCAAGAGCTGTTATATGAAAACAGATTTTCAATTTTGCCTCACCGGGAAGCACCAAAGTAAACAAGCTAAAGCCAAACTGAACAAAGGATTTTCCACAGTTTTTCCTTTCTATTGCCTACTGCTTGACTCTAAAATTCAGTAGTTATGCATCTCACTTTGTTTTTCGGTTGGAAGAAAGCCCGTATGGACAAAGATAGGCATGTGCTTTTAAGCACAGGCTGAAATATACCTGGTGAACAGTTTTCAGAGCTACATCTACTTGAAAATCTCAAAATATGTAACTATGATGTGGAACAGCCTGTTTGGGAACAAAGATGAGCTGGCTCCTTAAACATATGAAATTGGAAAATAGGATAATACAAACAGCAATCTCTGTCTTCTCTATGAAAGGCCACAGAGCAGCTGGGGATATCAGAAGTAATATAACTCATGCTAAGTTTCAGGAGATGGCCTTACATTTCCTTCTTTTCCTTTTTTAAATGATTTTTTTTTTTAATATGCAAACTACTGCTCACTAACAACTACTGGTGCTAATTCCTAATACCTACTAACTACCTGAGGAATATTAGCAGGTAACTTGCGTAGCTGACTGATGCAGGGAAGAAAAAGGCAAGAGCATGGAGATATCTACATTTACTCTAGATGAAAAGTAAGATCAACACCACTGATTAATCACAGGTTTAGCACATCCCCCCAAAAAAAAACATTTTGTGGTTTTGATAAATAAGTGTTTCTACTTACACTAGGAACAGCCGAACTTTTCTTACGTTCGGGAATATCAGCCTTGTTTGGATTGCTGGCATTTCCAAGCATTGGACTAGCTGGTGCAATTCCTCTTCCTGCAACAGCACTACTGCTAGACTTCCTTGACTGAATTCCTTCCTCTTTGAGGTCGCTGTCTGTAGCACTAGTCTGGCTTCTTTTGGGATATGCCACTACTGGGGGAATCGATGGTCCAGCTTAAAGAGCAAACAAAACAATCAGGAAAAGGGGCTTTATTCTCAGAGGTCCAGTTGCTATTCTTCTCTACAATGGAAATGCATTCATACTTATGAGAATGAAAATAATGAACACTGGGAATCAGAGATGCAAAAAGATCATTCTTTCATTATTAAAATGTGTGTGTGAGAAGATAGTAAAACATTGTGAAAGGAAAAAACTTCCTGAGCATTTGTATTTTCATGTTTGCTTTTTCTCTTTGGAGGGGAATCTGAAGCAAATTTTCAGCTTGTTAAAGACAGGCAGGGCCATAACAGACAATTATTTGAATTTATTAGGTGAAGATATTACTTGATTTCAATTAAAGGATTCAGAATTTAATGGAGACTTTTGGTGTTCAAATATTGACACTGGTTTAGCTCGGGAGAGAAAAAAGAAACAAGAACACTGAAGAACCATCTTAAAGCCATTTAGCAAGAAACCGACTCATTCAAATCAGTGGACTCTTCACCAGCATAAACCCATTGCACACTGTTCAAGCTAATATCTGATAAAAACGGATTTTTGAGGCATGAACCTGGAAATGCAATGCCATGCTGCCAGCAGTACTAATGGCCTGCAGGCTGTGTTCAGCCTGAACAGCCCAGAAACGGCTTCAGTTCGCCACTAACCTGCCCAGGTGTGCCAGGAGCAACTGGGAGGAACAGAAAGCTGTTCTGGCACACCTGAGAGTGAGATAGCCATTTAACAGTCCAACCTCCCAGCTGCACAAGTAGGTTCTTAGATACTCGGAAAAGCCTGTGTGGATGTCGGCATTGTGTTTACTTCTGTCCCAATCACACTTCCTCAGGACAGGATACATCATGATGTAACAACTTTCTGGTTAGTATTTTCAACCAACAATGTGTGACTTTGTGTGATATGTAGAACGGTCAGGAGCGCAAGGGAAGACAAGGCAGGACAAAGAATTAGGTTGGTGTAACCAGCATTTCTCCAGAAGCTGTTTTGGAAGGCTTTATAACAACAACAAAAAATTATAAAATTTTAGTTCTTTAATCACTATGCTATGAACAACACTGTCATCGTTCTCTTCACTTCTGGGGGATGGAGACCAATTCAGACACCAAACAACTGGCAGTCATCAGATGCCACAACACCGAGAATGAAAATCGCTCACCGTGATCACTGTAGCGCCGCTGCTTCTGGCTAGAAGATATGCTTCTCTGAACTTTGTGATGAGGAGATTGTCCAGTGCTATTATTAAGATCACTACTTGGCCTAACTTTGGCAAGTGAAAGATTGCTGCTGGAGCTTGAATCACTTGCATCCAACTGCAACATAAGTGAAAATATTAAAACAATCTGTTCAGACAAAATGAATTAAATGCCCACCAACATGCTATCACAAAAATTTCTTGCATACTAGAGGCAAGAAGTTGCTTAGAGGTCCAAGCACCAATGCCTCACCATGCAGTCCCAACATCTCATAAATTCTTGTGCAACTGCCTTAGGTGAAGCTCAGCAGAATCTGAAGCCTCGGAAAGGACTATCAGAGAAAATCTCTCTCTATACTTCCAAAACTCTCTCCTCTGTCCTGTAAGATTTTAACAGAAAGAGAGGATACACTTTTTAGTAGAAGCCACGACATCAGCTTCTCCAGCAGATGAACCAAGAGCAGTTTACTGATGCCTAGACCTCTTGACATCACACAGAAAAGTAATCTGCAATGCAAGAATTTCTAGGCTGAGTAGTCCTATTCTTCAGTTCTCCAAAAATATTTACAGCTAGCACATCCACACTTGAGCTTCTAGACTAGACAGGACAGTAGCTGTCATACAGTCCTCAAGAGGAGTAACTGCTGACCAACTGGGATAGTTCTTGGGAGCCCCAAGACAGGAGTTTACTGAATCAGATCTTGCTGAGATCACACAGACAGTACAGACAACACTGGTGATTGGGTGACTTAAAGTGTACTGAACTAGCATGCAGTAATGCAGTGCCTATAGTTATTGACTTAATTTTTCCTTCTAATTTTGCTAAGCACATTGATACCTTTATTTCTTTGCATTTGGAAGACTGATACTCACCTCTGATGATTTCCTTCCTAGCAGTAAGTATGTAGCTGTGATTTCATCATATTTCATTTTACTAAGAGATTCTTGAATTTCTTCTTGAGAATATCCCATTCCTACCATAATATCTAAAAATAAACACACACTCTGTAAGCCACAAACACTTTGATGTTTACACTGGCTGAATGTTCAAGAGAAAGAAAGGAACACTTAAAGAATGAAGCAAATCAGTTAACTATGAGAACAAAAGCCTAATGAAACATCAGTATTAAAAGATTAGTTACTTCATCCAAATGGGAAAGAAATACAGAGCAGGGAAGAAAGAAACATCATAAAAAACAGTATCATATTCTGAAAAATACACAATTACCTATTCTTTTCTGGTCCGAGATGTCTAGTTCTGGTTCAACAAAAGGTTTAAGTTCATCCTCCTCATGCCCTGCATTGATCCACCTGTCCTTCATAATTTGCTATAAAGAAAGGTTTTTGTTACTACAGTACACTTACTAGCAAAAAAAATGAGCTGTGGAAAGAATGACTCCCCCATCTGTCAAACATTAATGCTTGTTTTAATTTTCCTTTTCAGAACAGGCCCTAGCACATACTCAGTTTTGCTTTGCTCCAGTGAGGGAAACCAACCGTGCACATCAAGGCAAGCTCATTCCTGCACGCAGCTGAAAAGTGAAAGCCCAGTACGCAGGCCAGGAGCAGCACGACACCTCTGCCAGGTCTAGTAGGTTCACATTTGGAAGCCTGTGGAAACCATATTCTGGCCTTTCTTCTCCACACTGTTTACAGGACATAGCAAAAGGCAACAATGCTATAACCTAGTCGTGAACACTTTCAGATCACTTTTCCATTAGTGCAGGGATCCAAAAACTATTAGGAAAACCTATATGATGTATGCAGTGTAGTGTCTTGTTCATTTTGGAAGTAACTGTGAAGTTAGTTGTCTTGTAATCCCTGCAAATGAAACCTTAAAGTCATGCTCTTTACTCAGTTTCCCTAGAACCCACTCCAAATAAACTATTCATGAACAGCAGGACAATAAGAAGTTATTGATCCACTTAAAGATAAAGTTTGCCAAATACAACGTCTAGCTTACTGAGACAGTTTATTTCTGCCATTACCTCTAGAGTGCCTCTTTTCGTTGGATTTAGCACCAGGAAACGCTTGAGGAGGTTTTCACAGTCTGTGGACATGTAGAAAGGAATCCTGTATTTTCCCCGTAGTACTCTTTCTCTAAGTTCCTTGGTAACAAAGGAAGAGAGAGTAAGTTGTGAGCAGCACATAACTAAAACTCTAGGTAAACGTGCCCTCTGAAGGTCAACATTTTCTACATAATCTCACCTTTAAGTTCTGCCCATCAAAAGGAAGAGATCCACTCACAAGGGTATAAAGAATAACACCTAAACTCCAAACATCTACTTCAGGTCCATCATATTTCTTCCCTTGAAAAAGCTCTGGAGCAGCATATGGTGGGCTGCCACAAAAGGTGTCCAGTTTATTTCCGACTGTAAACTCATTGCTAAATCCAAAGTCAGCTATTTTAATGTTCATATCTGCATCTAGCAATAGATTTTCAGCCTGAAAGAGAAAGAATGGTTTGTAAAGTGAACTTCAAATAACTGATTTTTAAGGCTACTGCCCATTTTAACTCATTCCTAAAATGCAAAAAGCTGAAACATCTGTTAACTTTCCCCTCCTTGCAAGGTCTTTTAATATTCTTTTGCCTGTTGTTCATATATTCATTTTAAAATAGGCTGTACAATAGTTCAGTCTATGGGAGCTGTTACAGTGAACGAAAACTGGTGTTTTTATGATCAGTCTCCATTGAAAATTCATTCTGAGCTACTGTAACTTATACTTTTCATTTATAAAGATAAGAAAAAAAAAAGAATACTCTCACTGTCCATACTTTACACGGTATTTCTGCAGAAGTTTGGTAGTACACACAACCTTTAAACACCTTTCAAGTTTGGATTGGTGGCTTTTGTTGTTTCAAACTACAAAGCTATATTGAACAGGTTATGTGGCAACATTATTGATACCAAGGGCACAGTTCAAAGAAGGGATATACCATTCTGTGCCAAGCTACAAAGAAGCCACGTTTCAGTTTTGAACTGAATGAATTATCAATTGTGATGACAAGACCAAAACTTGTCACATCTCTGTCAAGCTAGGTTTGTGGGGTTTTTTTTTGTTTGCTTTTTGTTTGTTTTTAAGACCACACAGCTAGCACTGACCTGTATAAGATTTAAAGGGTAAAAGGCTATCTTTCAGAAGCCATTGAATTTCAGTATTGAGAAGTCTGACAACTCTTCTTCCTACAATCT
>VXAV01005970.1:81857-116817 GCA_013399715.1 Alectura lathami | reverse complement strand
AAAAAAAAAAAAAAAAAAAAAAACCGCCCCAAAAACCAGCTTAATACTTGCTACATTTGATAGGCACAATAAAGATCACGCCCACAGGCACAGACACTGACGCAGACACACATACACACACACACACTTTTCCCCACTCACCTTGAGATCTCTATGAACAATATGCTTTTGATGGCAATACTGCACTGCAGATACTATCTGGATAGAAAACAAGCCCAATTATATAAGTGATATCTCAAAGAAGCAGAGTTTTAAATCAAGACATTTCTTACTAAAGCTGGCAAGTACTTATCCGTTCAGAGCCACATAACCAGCCACTACAGTACCAGTATATTTAGGGGAAAGCTGATAAATACCTCAGGTGTTTGTTATTCACTCTATTTGGTTTCTACTACATTTGCAAAAGGATTTTGTTTTCTCCTGTGTGACTAATTATAGAACAGCAGAAGCAATGACTTACAGAAAGGTCACTGAAATATTTCCATTCCAACACTGTACACAGCTATAAAAGCCTTCCCTCCTGACTGAAGTTTTCCAGCCCCTGTCCAGAGATGATTTCTCATGCCACAGCATGGAGAGAAGGTTAAGAAATGGTGTGGCTACTGCAGAAATTACTGGGGAAAGTTTGTTAGTCAGAACTTCAGTTACGCAGTGAGACATGACTATGCATCTGACAAGAGGTCCAAGAGCATGTGCTGTTTTGTACACCATACAGGAGTAGCAAACCCAAGGGAAAAACTTTATGCTTGTCAAGTATGACAGAATAATTTCTTCCAACATGATTTCCAGATATCCTAAGGTTTTCCTGCTTTACACAGCAAACTATATAGGCTCCTTACACAGTTGTCCCAGTGGACTGCTTCAGAGACACAAGCACACAACTCCAGGTGTACAGAAAAGCTGGATACGGTCATATTGCTACACGATTACAAACTGTCACATACATTTTATTGTGGTGCACACACGTTCAGAATTGAGGCAAATGTAACTTCTTAAGATGAATTGCGTGTAAAAATAACGTACTGTGATATCTATGCTTAAGGAATGGAAGCGCATTTGTTTAAGATAAACATTTCCAGTACAGAAAGATGAGATGTCACTAATGCTACAAAAAGTAACTCACTACAAAAGTAACCCGGCTTAGGGTAAGAATCCTCCTGTACCTGTAAGGAGTAACGTTTCTCTCTCAGTATTTAGAATAGATGAAAGTAAGCTTCTTGGTAGGTCCCAGAACTGACCCACCTGTCATTCTGCATCGAATGCTTAAGAAATCAACCTTGCCTTAACCTTTGTGCTCCCACAAGACGGAATCATGTGTAAACGCAAAATGCTGCCTCAGAAGCCAAGTATTCAATGAAAAGTTGTAATATTTATGTTCCCTATGCTTTCATTCTGCTTTTACTCACTCCTTTACGTACTGACTCCCTCTTTCAGACTCCCAGTTCAGCTTCTTACAGTCACTGAAGCTGTAAAAGTTCTCCCATGCCACCGCTTGTTCCATCCACGAGATTTTCCTTCTTCCCCGCTACCATCCCCCGACACCAGCCACAAGCTCTTTCCCAGGTGCCCCCAGGCCTGCCAGCACAAGCACTTCATGCTTTATTCAGCTCTCCAGAGGCAGCACTACACTGCTTGCTCCTGAACTGCTTTTACTCCAAGAGCAGGAAGTCCAGCAGATCATCAACTGTTTTCTCTAGGGACGCTTCTGAACTACTCCGCAGTGCAACAGGATCGCACAGGCTGCAGAAGCAAGTCAGATCCAAAAGGAAGGGAATTAACGCAGTATGTGTAAGAAAGATTAACAGCAGTCAAAACTGAATGAAAAAAATAACACAAAGCATGGCTTCACTGGGTGGAGTTCCTTGCCTTCCACCTTCCCCCGTTTCTTCTACTGACAGCCCCCTCACTCCCAGCCTACTGGTGTGAGAAGTCTGCTCACACTTGGCAGGTGGGGAGAACAGGGGAGAACACTCCTAGCTGTAACACACGGATTTAAATGCACTTCTTTGAGGGATTAATAAAAAAAAAATCTGTATAATCATAGGATTTTAAGAACAAGATGGAGCAAGTTACCTCTAAGAAGACAGACTATTCTTCATAAGGATTAGCTGACCGAACAAAACAACAGGAGGACAGATAAATGACCTCCTCAGGTCCCTTCCACAGTGCTAACATTCTGCTTCTTAACCGGAATACACAACTGTAATATGTTGTTTGTGGATTTTTTTTATTTTGTCCTAACACCTGCCAGTAACGAAAACCTGTATGAACTGCTGCTACACAGAAGTGGGAAGACTGAAGGAAGCCAGACCCAACTGATGCAGTAAAGGAAGAGAGGGAAGTAATGCATATTCATTTTCAATATTTTTGGAGGCAGAACACTATTCCTTCATCCCCCCTGACACTTGACTCCCCATTTTTGCATTAATTCTTAACCAGATGGGCAGATTTCTGCATGGAGTAAGGATGGTGAGATTGAACCAGAACTGCCTGGAAGCCTGTAACAGGGGAAGAAAAACTAGGTGGCATTCAGAATGCAAAACACTCTGGATTTGAATTTCTCACACACGGCTGCACAAAAGGAGTCTGAAATGGAGAGCTGCAGAGCATGGCTGTATTTTTAGAGTTTGTACCCTCTCATGTGTTCCTTGTCAAGCATGACTGGAATAACTTGATCACTGCCTTTTACAGGCTTTTTTCCTGCTAAAAACCCTGAGTATGCAGAACAAAATGGACAAAAAAAAATTGTATATTTTTTAAACAAGTGAAGATGAGAGAATCACCAAATTCTGCTCCTTGCCTGCCAGAGAGGGAGAATCTAAAATGCCTCCTCAGATAAAACACAAACGTTTTATGCAGACATCATGTCTACTGAAAGAAGAAACAGGATCTGAAAATAAGATATAATATAACCTATTGTGAGTATTAAGCTCAATACCATGGCACAACTGTTTCTGCAGTTTAAAGAGGCCCCTGTCTGTTAAACTAGTTAGTGAATTAAAAATATATATATATATCCCTATTACGTCCCAAGTCTATCTAACATAAGAACAGCTGCATTGAATCAGAGAAAAGTCCTGCACAGAGCATTCTCCCTCCAGCAATGGCTAAAAGCTGTATGAAGCTATTGTGAGACTGCAGTAAGGTAAAGGGAATACTTGTATGACCCATAAACCCAGAAAGATCTAGTTTCCTTTCACACTGCCCCACAGTCAGAGTCCTGGTGTTGAATAATGTCAAGCTCTGATCAAAATTTCTGCCTTCTGTCCCACACATGTGCTCTTTTTTCTTGCAAAGCATGAAGAGCTCATGCTACAGCTTCTCTCCTCAGGGTATTACTGTGGTTTTCTCTTCTTTGCCTCCAGACACTCGTGCTTTTATTGCTCTCAACAACCTCTTATCTTTCATATCAAGATCCTCTAAAACTGGTTGAATTGAGTAACCAGTAAGCCAGCTATTCAGGAAAGGTAGAGACAGCTGCTTACTCCAGGTTTCAAAAAAGAAACCAGACTTACAGAAAGAGACTTACAAGTATATTTCAGTATATCGAAGCGCAGCCACCTATATATCCTGACGAACAGCATTTATCCTACTGAAGTACAGAAATAAAGCAGGAAATCTGAAGTAAAACACATGATGNACTTTTTTTTTTTTTTTTAAAACCTACATATATCCTGCACTTCCCACATTATCCCATAAAATTAAGTGCTAAGTGTACTTGTAAAATATGTCTGACATGTTTCCACAAGTGTTCACATAAAGGGGAGTTGAATCTTTAAACAAAAAGGGTAAACGTGCAATGAAATTACTGTAAGATCTATTTCCACACAACTCCAATAAAAGAAAGGCAGCACAAAGAGCAGAGAACCATACCAGTGGTAGTTTTCAACATTCACATGTGAGAGAGAACAGCAAATTCTCTTGTTACTCTGAAGTACTTCAGGTGACATTACAAAGAGAAAAGTAATGGTTTGGGATTTAGAAAAGACAGCTGCGGTGGAAATGACTGCTCCAAAACCCAGCACAACTGATCATGTATTGTCCAAGCACAGCAGCACATAAGAAATTCTTAATCACAACAGAAAGTTCTCTGCCTAATGGAACATGAAATATAAAGACATAAGATTTTACTAAAGAGGAAGAAAAATTTTCCTTACTGTGAAGCAGTATATTTCTCTGATAAGTACAAATCACTTCTCATGGGCACAGGAAGACTGCAGCTGCTTTTTTATTATTAGTTCCTTTTAATCTTTTACAAAAATAAATACAAGACTTACAGATGAGAGAAAAAAAGAAACCAGGTTTTCATGGAAATGCTTCTGTTGCCTCCCCATGTTGGTTTAAATGAGTTCCTATTTTTCTCCTTAGTTTTGAGCTTATTATTTACATAGCTTTAGCAATTCTTACTGTGAGACCCAGGGAGCAAAACAGTTTACCCCAGTTCCCAGATTATTCCTTTTGGTCACACTATCCACACTAGAGAATCATAAGAGCTTTGTTTATGTGGCATTTTTGTGAAAATAATTAATTTTCAGGAAGTTTCACATAATAACAAATTACTTCAATTTTCGTATGGCTGCGCTTAGTGAGTGAAAGCTGTTGTAGCTCTCTCTCCCAGCAGTGAAACTGCTATGTCATTGCCACAGTTTACGAGTTTAAGACCTCCACATACAGTTCAAGCAAACATTCTTGTCCATATTATTTTTAAGTGTCATTAAAGAGAAGGATAATTGATATTTATTACTTCTCACAACATTACCTAAGTTACCCAGTGGGATGGAAATAAGCATAAGTTTCTGCCCAAGAGCAGGTATATCAAACCAAACAGTAAGATCTGCAAATGAAACATCAGACGCTGCAAGAGCAGAGATTTGGATTTTTACCTAGTTATATGAAAGTATTTATTACTTTGTTGTGGAATAGAAATGCCTTTTTACAGATCAATGAAATTCCAACATTTTTGCAAGTTCAGTTTATCCACTATAAAGAAAACTATAAACTAACAAGCCTAGAAATCATTCTTCTGTGACATTTTAGAACAGCTGTTAAACTGCAGCTTTTCATACAAGTGCACGGGTGTGAATGGGTGTCTGTTCCAGGCACTGCCCATGTCTGCTACTGATCTGGTTTGTAGCATGTTGTACTTGAACAACGTCCAAAAGGTTACAGACCAGCTGAACTAAGGACACATGAAATCAACCCAGAGGAAATGAATTTTGGAACAGAGTCCACTTCCAAATGAAGCAGTCACTGTGTCCTGGCACTCCCAGACACCCTGGCACAAACACTAAGGATGACTGGACTGCAAACCCCTTCAAAGCACTGCTGTAACCCAAGTTTCCTCTCACTCAGTGCTACAAGTCCAAACACCATGACGAACGCTGCTAGGAGTCAAACACAAAGGACAGCTGTTTTACCCATTTCAGCATTAAAAACAAGGGGAAAAAAGCTGATGTATAGCAATGTTATACATACCTGTCTAAATTTAGCTCTTGCCTCCTTTTCCTTCATTCTTCCATGTGCAACCAGATAGTCAAACACCTCCCCTACAATTCGATAATGAGACACATTAATGCCAGCCTCAGAACGTAGATTCCTCTCCAGCAGTTACCCACAGTACCTTCACTGGAATGACTGTACTTCAGGTCAAACTGAGTTTAAGATTACAGGTTAGCCAAGGGGAACAAGGCACAAGTGAATACAAACAGCAATTTACTACAACATCATCTCTTACACAGGAGAACAATAAGGCTTAATGAAAGACTGGATATAGACAAAAACATTTCCTTCCAATTGTTTATGACAGAAAACAAACAGCAGTACTTCTGTTTTGTAAATAAAGATGACCTGTATCCCTTCCGGGACTTTCTCACAAGGGTATCCTTTGCACTGCAAAAATAAACTTCATACATGAAAACATGTGATGTGCCTATAAATATTGTTATACCAGCACCATAATTTTTCTTTGTACAGGTGTATACAAGCGTTTTAACCAAGTCATGGAAAAGGTATCCCCAACAAAGGTCGTAACAATGAACCTAGTAGGACACTGAGATATCCCATCACACAAGCACAAGGTCAGTAAGACACAGAGAAACGTTATGCCTGAACAAGCCCAACGTTGCATGGCTGTGGATGCCTAGAAGAGATTACTGAAGCAGTACAAAAAAATCTGTGCTTTTTTAAAATTTCTTCTTCATTTGTTTCAAACCAGTCCTGTCATTTTGTAGCATTTGAGCTTTAGGTGCAGCCAGCTGGCCCATGAAACATTAGTGTGTTGCTGAGAGCACTAATCTCTCTAAAAACTGACAATCACAGAGATCAGAACTCCTATAAACACATTCTAGTATGCAGTTTAAAAAGTTTTCTATCAATATGCAAGACTAACAAACTTTAGAAGTGGATCAAATGTGTACTGACCAAGAAACCACTACTTTGCAGACAGCCACCTCACAAGGGAAGTAGCTGAGTAACTTCACATTTATTTTTGAAAAGAAGCAACTTGACCAAATTGAAACAATAACAAAGCTAGAGTCACACAGCAGGAAAAGCAATAACTGAGCAATCTGAGGGAACGTCATGATCTTGTACAAAACAGCCCCACTTCCCTCACAGCATATTACTTGATACCCAACTCAGAGATATCTCTCAGGTGTATTTCACAGCTATTTCTTCAGAAAATTTGAAGGAGCAAGGCTGAACACTTTTTCCATAACTTGAGGAAAATGACACCAGAGAAGGAATTATAGGCAACTGATACAAAATGTTGGTGTTACAAGAAAATGGCTTCCCTCATCCTCTGACCCCAGAATTCATACAGCTCATGCGTGACCAGTCCACATGAGGAGGAAATAAGGAAACTGACACCCATCACTCAGATTATGGGCTGTGCCTGTCTGGAACATCACCGCACATGCACAGGGCACTGCTTACAACCTTTCAGAGCAGTACGCACTTCTCCACCACTCTAAGTAAGATTACTTTAGAGAACTGTTGGCCCTTCTACCTTGTGGAAGCCAATCACTAGATGGCAACAGGACTTCACTTTTAAGCACAGCACCATCCAGCTATGGAGATGACTTCACAAACACGGACTTGCCAATACCGTAACAGTGTTTTATCATCCTTGTTTCTGGTTAGACAAAGCTTGCCCCAGCGTTTAGGGAGCTGCTAGAAGACAACTTAGGCAGTTTGGGGATCCTTTACCTGTTTTATAATCATTAGCTAAACTTCACATAATCTAACAAACTTTTATCTGAGAAGGAAGTCTATTTCCCTCCCAAAGGTGAAGAAAAGTCTCAACTATTTGAGATTCTCAGATGCTGACGCCAAAGGGTCACACTGACAAGCAGAGGGCTATTAGGTTTTAGCCAGCAAGGAGTAACTTAAGCCCAAATACCTTAACTCTTAGCTCTGGTGAAAATATCTGACACTGCATGATGCAGATTTTTTTCCCCCTCTGTGATCAGGAACAAACATTTAAGGTCCTCCACAACTTCCCTCCTAGGGAATTATTAGGCTAGGCCTAATAATTCTCAACAGCAGAAGGTCTATGATTAAGATATGTCAAATATCATCAACATCTAAAAAACCAGAAGTTGCGGTAGGCGTGCTTTTGAAAGCAATAGTTGAAAAACACAGAAATGTGCCATCTATGTTCTTTACCAACTATCTTATGCAAAATAAGTCACCAGTCTTAGGGAGCTGAAAACAATAAAAGGTTTGTTATAGAAACAGAGCAAATGATACTAAATTGCAGTAAGTTCAGAACAAAGTTTTTCAAGTTATAATTATGTAGCCTGAACAAGTACTTGAGACAGTTAAAGACTTCAGTTAAAATTGTACCCTGCCATGACATTAATATTTGCTAAAGATGAAACTAAAACTTTAAAGGAAAAAGTGCTTTCTGCCACTCAGCAATTTATTTAAATTTATTGTTGCAGCAGAGAGGTACTTACCCCCACTTGCATATTCCATTATTAAATAGAGAGTTTTTTCAGTTTCAATGACTTCAAATAACTTCACTGGAAAAAAAAAGCCATTATTAATCATTTAGCTACTTGCAGAAGTATTAACTCCATAGGGAATTTTGTCAGAGAAAAACAATCTGCTTGCTGCTTGACAGTATCAGAATATTATTCTAAAGAAGCCTTTTCTGTCCAATATTCCTAAATGCAAAATACTCCAACATATTTGCTCAACTCATAAGGATCAACATTTGTCATAAAACAAGACTTCATTTTGGCTACATGGGAAAAGCAACTAAACTATGCAGAACTTATTTGAACACCAGCAACAGCCATTTTTATACCTTGCCCTTGTATACATGGTGACAACTAAGCTGCCAGTCAGTTTGCTGACAGTTCTGTAACAATAGTACATCATTTAACCCTCACAATCCTGGACCATTTCTTAACCATTTCTTGTTTTGGTATAGAATTATTTTAATGAGAGACTGAATTCCATAAAAATCGGTATTGTAATCAAACGAAACCGAGTTATCAATTAGCTAAGCAAATAACAGTTCCATGCAAAGGGACCAAAACATTTTTGTTTTTAAACACACGGCTATGATAAGGTATTTTTCTTACTTCTGCTTTACAGTAACTTAATCCTCAAGTGCAGAACCTACTTTTAAATTTGTCCCACAACCATTTCAACCGTGAAAAATGAGGTAACATTTCACTAGAGTTAGATATTACATGAAATAAACAAGGTACCTATATTTGGATGATTTAAGATCTTCATTATTCTTACTTCTCTAAAGAGCTGGAATAGACATAAAACATGAAATAAGTTAAAGTAATAGGTAACACCTGTTCTTCCTAAAGCCTGATCATTATGATATACTTACTTAATTTTAAGCACAAAGAGTAAACATTACTACCAGCATTCCAACAAAGTTCATGAAATAATCACTTATTGGAGGGAATAGTTAACTGCCTGCTTCTTTTAAGCCTTCCCCCAAACCCTCAAAAACCTGAAAACATCCACAAAGTGTTCCAGGTAGCTCAGGAGACACGTGACCTTAACTGTGGTTCTCAAACTTTTGGGGCCAGAAGACCACTTTGAGCCTACGCAGCTTCTTGCTGGCCACTACACATCTCACACACTTTCACATCTTCATAGAAAATCCTGGTTTCAAAGTTTTACCAGCTCCATTCAAACACCATTTGAAGACCACTGCATTATGTTACTGTTACGATTCTTCAGCACTTTGTCACAGCCCAGCCTTCCACAGGACACCACAGCACCACAGAAACACTGTGCTACATGAGGGGAACTCCAGAGGTGAAAAACCATCTGCTTTTAAACATAAAAACCGTGTTGTTCAACTAAACCAGCACCGAGCAAGTTTTCAGCAGAGACAGTCAGGCAAGGCTCCTCCTTGGGCCTTCAAAAGCACTCCTTTAAGACGACTGAGGCACAGTAACGTCTAGTTCTGGCCTTGTCACCACAGCTCCAAAAACTCTCACTGCAAGACTTCCAGCCCCCAAGACTGCTGATCCAGTGTACCCAACATACCAGCCAGAATTTATGGGGCAGAACACTAATGGTCTTTTCCTGACCAAACAAGCCCTGGAAGACAGAAAACACCACCGCCCGAGGGCAAAGTCTCAAAGGGCTTGGCCTGCTGCCAGCCTCTTCACCACCCACTTCACCACCCTGCAGGCCTGTACCGCTTCCATGCACACAAGGGACAGGAGGGCAGCAAAGGAGTACAAGTGCGCCTTTTGAGTTAGGTCAACAGTGCTGCGTTCAGAGAGCACACGCTGGTTGTGAGGGGCTTGTTCCCCCCCCAGCACCAATACCCAAGTGAACGTGGTCTTGCTTGAGCAGTTACTTCCACAGAGTTCAACTCAGCCTCTCACAGTGTTCTCTGTCCTCCTGCAGTGGCACATCATAACTGTATTTAACAAATCAAAAATGAAAGCCAAACGTATTACTGAGCAGCTGTTAATTGTTTTCACCTTTCAAAAAGCTCTTCTGCAAAAGCTGATTTTATGAGGCACAATAAACCCGCAATGTAATACTAACAATGCCACAGGTGTTATTACTGCAATATAAAATGTTTTAAGGACACTGGTTTATAGTAGATGAAATAATAATAATAAGGAAGTCCCATTTCTTCTCCTAGAGAAGGCTCAAGATACAAAAAAAAAGAGACAAAAAACCTTGAAGGCCAAATACTGTTGTATTCAGATTCCCTTAACTTTCTACAGCCACTGTTAAACAAAAGAAAAGAAAAACAAACAAATATCAAACCCCACAAAGAATTATCTTTTTAGGCAGCACATTATATGGTAGCCATATGCACAACTGTTCTCCCTCTATAGTTCCCCCCATGTCAGCCCAAGACTCCAGATGGCTGACATTCTTAAGCTTTGATTCTTTTCTAACAGAATGCTTCAAAATGAGGGAGTAATCAAACAGTTGTATTATAAACCTAACACCAACACTACGCGAACAGCAGTAACATAACAGATCATACTGAACTTAAAGAGACTGAAGCAGAAAGAAAGAACTCCACAGAAGTGCACGGAAGGGAAAAAAATAATAAAAAAAAAGAGTTTCTGAAGTAAGAGATAACAGCACTGTTGCAAACAGTAAGCAACCAGAAAGTGCTGCTGTTAAGACTCACCTCGAGGTCACATTTCACAGGAAGGGAAGATATTTAATATGTCTCATTTATTACTATGCACTCAAAAAAATCTGTAGATGTAGTTACTCAATTGAAGCAAAATAAATAAATAAATAAATAAGCAAAACAAAGGAAGCAACAACAAAAAATCCAAAAAGCCAACAAAATGGAATCCTTCCACCTCTGTGTCTTCTCATAAAACAAACTGCAAAAATAAATAAATCACAATTTGGAGACCAGTTTTAACCTTTCTGTGCTTTCTGATGTTTCTGTAAAGGCTGCCATTTGGGTAGCAATCTTTATTAAGCTGCCCCAAAAGCTTTCTCCTCTATGCTACAACCACAGCTGTGAACAGCACACTAACTGAACACAGAATAAAAACCAAACCATTTTCAAATGGTTTTAATTATCGTATAATTAACACTTTGCCAGATAAGCTGCCTAAATGCAATCAAGACTGATTGATCAAGTAGATTTTCAGACATGCAAGACAGTTTCACAAACTATGCAGGCATGTTTTCTTTTTCCCCTCCAATAATTATATATTTTATTACATTGTTTCTGGAGCTTTTTCCATACATAGTTAGACAAGGTAGAGCACTTAACCATCTCTCTCTAAACATCAGAGATTCAAATACAGTTGAATCTGTATCTATACTTTTTTCCTTATTTTTTCATTGACTTCAGCTGGACTGGCCTGTAATATACTCTGAACACTTAATAAATATTTTTAATCACAGCTTGTGTAAGTGAAAGCCTCTGGTTTTGAAAATAGCTTGTAGAATTTGCTCAGAATTATCAGTCTCCCCTGTACCCCTTCTCACCTCCAACACTCAAAGTCTATTGGGTCAGACTCCCATCAAATGTAACCTCACTGCTGCAGATGCAGCCCTGGCTGTTGCTCAGCCGTAAGCCTATTTATCGCCACCTGGTCCACCTACAAAGGAATATTCAGGGGATTAAGTTCGGGAACACAGGCAATGATCAAAATCATAATTAGTACCACTAAACAAGAGCAGTCAACAAAAGGCAATACAGAATAAGACAGTAAGGATGAGGCCAAAATTCACAGTATCATGTAAAGGAATATCCTCGTGTATCTAATCTTTCTATAAAGAATGCTGACTTGGCTGGAGCTAGCTACTTCCTCCACTGCAGTGTACAGCCTGATGGTCTAACGTGGTGAAGTCAGGCTCATTCCACATCTTGGGCTATGTATCATTGGTCTACAAGACTTCTCTGGCCTTACTAACCCAAATGAAGACTATCAAAAAGTAGCCTTCCAACCTTAATAATTCTATGATTCTCTATGAGCCATTTGCAGAAGTGTGGAACTGGAAACAAGCTTTTTAAAAATGGTTATTTTTGTCTTAGAGGAAATTCAAAAAATAAATACTTGAAAATAGGATACAAACTTCACCAAATGCTTTATTAATTGTAGTTATTTATAAATGCACTTCAGACTGCGTTCTGTAAACAGTTTAAATGTTATATTTGGCATTTTGACAGACGGTAACTTCAACAGGGATTGATATTGTATTATATTCTGTTTCTGGTAGAGGAACAGAACGTAAAACATGGTACAACTTTCACATATGATGCTGAAATACGGTTTCCTAGACCTAATTTCCCACAAATGCAGTGTACATCAACATCCAGTAAATGAAGTGTTAATTACTGTCATACTTTCTAAAGCCCACAGCACAATTCATTACAGCCAGGTGTGGCAAAAGCCCACACATCTAAGACTCTCTTTTATATAAGAACACAGAAGGTGGTGTAACATCAGATGACATAACATGAAGGTTCTCCACTCAGAAAATAATTTTCTTAGTTTCAGGGACTTGTAATAATGTTACCATAAAGGCAGACTATCAGCTGCAAACAGTGCTTATCAGTGTATTTTCTAATACAGAGATTAAAAACTACTCCCAACATGTTGAATAGCTCATTTTCCGTCAACAGGAGCTCTACAAATGTTTCTAGGGAAAGACAAACATCCTAAGTCTGCCAAACAAATGGCTTTCAGCTTTGTTGTGGTCTGGTCCTTTGACTGTAAGTTGTGTTAGATACAGGGAAAGAATTTAATGCTGCCAGGGGACAAACAGAGCAAAAAAAAAAAAAAATTGGCAACGGAAACACAGACACATACCAAGTAATAATCTTGAATCAATTTTACTTGAACTTTGTTATGCTGATACATCTAAAACAACAAGGATTGAGGAAACAGGGAACCAGCATTCAAGCCAACCCTTGGAATAAACTGAAAGACAGATTACAAGTGCTCCTGCATTAGGTGCTCCTGCACTAGCTGTTGCAAGAGTTTCAGTAACAACAGATTTCAAAAACACTGCAAAAAGTTTGCTAAAAAGCAAGTCAGTACGCCAGTCAGATGCGGAGCACATTTCCTGACCTTCCCCTCAAAGCAGGGAGGCTTCTCACAAGATGTTCTCCAGAGCCAGCTCAAGCTTTAACTGTGTATTAGGCTCCTCTTGATAACCGCTCACTGAAATATACCCTGCACATAATTAAGAGCCTCAGTCAGGAAGTCCTTACACAATACAAGCCTGCAGCAAATAAAGAACAACTTGAAAACAGACAAAATACATGCTATAAACAAACAAAAAAAATTGTGCATTTTAAATTCTCATACCTTCCTTGCACTTTTTAAAACACTGACCGACACAAGGTCAGAATGGACACGGTGCATATCAAAACTTACAGTTTAAGAGCTCTAAAGAGATTTTAGAAAAAAAGTCCAAACAAGTGGCAAAACATCTGCACATAATGAACAAAAATATTTGGCTGAGGAGCCAAGTTCTAAAAAAAGGAAAACAAGAAGTGATTTAGTGCTATTATATGTGCTTGGTAAAAAAAAAAAAAAAACCCTTGCATATAATAGCATTACTAATTCAAAAGACAAAAAAAAAAAACAACTTTTTTTTTGGTCTAGAAGGAAGTGAGCTACTGTAGCATCAACATTTGTTTCCAGCGAGACCGACAGACCGATATTTGCTGGGGCTGGGTACACAAGTACATTTTTGGAGAGTAATGATTATGACTAACACAGTAGCATGGGAAAAAAGCTCTAAGAATTCCCTTTTCTTTTAGGGCAGGGAAGTACCAACTACAGTTTCCTCTTCACTAAGCAAAAGCAGCAGAGCCGTAAGTAGCACCCAAAACAAGGCTCAGAGTAACTGCATGTGGCTACCACAGGCTTCCTCAGCCACACACAACCCCTCACTCCCCTGAAGAGCTGCACCTGGTGAAAGTTTAGCAGTCAGAGCTGCAGCCACCCGCAGCAACACGCTGCGACCTGATGCTCTACGGGGCAAGGCACCCCTCAACAAAGGCAGCCCCTCCAGCAGTTGAAGTATGGGTGTGGAAGATGTAAGACAAGAATCAGAACCAGCCTTAATCCCCTTGTTTCACCACCTGAGAACAAGCAGGCATGTAGCTGGCGCTCTGCGCCACACCTCTTCTCTCCACAGCCCTCCCCTCCCTGCCAGACCTCTGCGTTTCATCACTCCCTCCACCAGTGCCAGACCAGACGCACTTCCATCGCAGCTCACCCTGAACCCACGGGTCACGCATGCGGTTTGCTTCCAATGCAGAAACTACGAAGTGCTGACAACACCGGGGGAGTGGGCAAGAGCTTTCAGAAAAGCCTCGACAAAGCAGAATCGATAGGTAATGCACTGTGTGCTTACTGGGGTAAGTCAGCACTTAAAAATCAAGTAAATGCCTTTCCACTTCTGAATTGCAAACACAGACCTATCTTGCTAAACCTTTTCTGTGCTCATATAACAAGTGAGCTTAGAGAAGTGAACATGCTAGCAATCCCACTCCCCAAATCCGACTGGATATCTACCCACTGTTCCGCACTGATGGAAAATACCAAGTTGCAAATCACACCTTATAATCTAATTTTATAAATTACAAACAAAAATGGAATGACAACAGAGCCAAAGGGCTGCCAAGCACACCTCCAGCCAACAGGCTGCTGACTGGGCTCGGTGACTGGAGAAGAGTTTGCTTTGCACCTGGCTATTAGCTCCAGCTAAGTTAAGAGTCTCCAGGTAACACCATGTGAAGGAGCAAGGTTGTACTTTTTTCCTCTGAAAACACTGCCCCTTTGTTTTTTTCTGACCATTTTTCCCATGCTCAGTGACCCCTCCTCTTCTTATTCCAGGTTTTGTTTCTCTGCCAGGCGCTCTAAGCAGTTAGCCTAACTTTTCTTTAGGTATTCCAATTTGCACAAATCCACTTAATCTAAATCATTGTATGATCTAATTTGCATTTCATTTCCTACCTTCTTAGTCAGAAATTAATGTCAGGAATTCAGCGGAAAAAATTCTGAGAAAACTGCAACCATATTATCTCCTTTTATATCATCTCCAGGGGCAGTAGGAGGTAATGGTGTCATTACTTGCTAAGATGATGGTGCCTTTCTTCTGCAGGCTGTTGTCTCTCAACCAGACCATACAATGCAAGAAGCTGTGTATTCTTCCAATTTACTTTTGCACCATTAATTTTGATTAAAAAAAGAAATCTCAATCTTTTCAGTATTTTTGCATAAAACCCAGATGTGTATATTCTCCAGGTTACTCTGGTTATGCAATTTAATTTTCTTTGCAGGTAGGTTCTGGGTATTCTCTCATTCAAAC
Organism: Alectura lathami; assembly: GCA_013399715.1. Lineage (NCBI taxonomy): Eukaryota > Metazoa > Chordata > Aves > Galliformes > Megapodiidae > Alectura > Alectura lathami. Next base: position 101,508 of record VXAV01005970.1, on the reverse strand, counting down.
AGAAATACTGCAAGGAGCTTTTTTTTTTTTTTTTCTTTAATCAAAGTACTCAAAAGTAAATACAAAGCCTTTGACTGCAGCACTTGAAGGACAGAGTTAGAAAAGTTCTAGGTAGAAGCGGCATTTAAATGTACTTCCTGCAGGCACCCCAAAGCAGATTGGCTAGCTTGATGAAAGAGCAGGATTTATGACTGCTTACTGAAAGAGATCAGGCAATACAACTATAACAACACATTAAACATTTCAGGCTAGAAGGAAGAAACCAGAAGATCCATGCTCCAAGCTATTCCTTAAAAGTGTAGCACCTTTTCTGCTGAAAACTGTGTGAAAGGCACAGACACTGCCTGGCCCTCAGCTCGGAGGCAGTGTTTTCAAGGCCAGTTTAGAAAGTGTTATGTTCTGTCCTCCTATTTGTAAGCTCAACAAAATGACCAGCACAAAGGAGACACAGGGGCATGACCCCAAACCACAAATGTCCTCACTTGTGAGAAAGGAAGCAGCTAACACCACAGTCTTCTCAGTTCATAGCTCTATGCGAGCTCATCTGTAAAACAGTATATGCATTTTGAACAACTGCTAACTTGCCAAAAATCTGTTACAAAACCAGTTATTAAACACAGCAGTCAGATGTGTGCAAGGTATACAATGCTTCAGATTCTCCAGTACAGGCATTCAAGATTGATGGTAGGAGGTGGTGAAAGGAAATAAATTGTATTACAAATTGAAAGATTAAATGCAGAAACCTACCTTTTGTAGACTAGTTGGATTCAGCTGTGTTTTGTCAATTATTTTTATGGCAACCTAAAGGAAGAGTTGATAATTAGCATTTACCATATGAACAATTGCAGCGTTACGACAAGATGGACAAATCCAGTAACAAATTGAAAGCATGAAAATTACACAAAAATACTCAAGTTTCTTTAGAAAATCATGTACCTGTATTCAGTTTGACACTGAAAGCATTTGGAACTAATGACTTAAGTATAACTTATTTCTACTTCAACAAACTAAACAGGATAGTGGAAAAAACCCTGGTATTTTCAGACTGTTAAGAGAAACTCACTTAGTCTTTTGCTTCACATTAAGATCATCGCACATTACAGTGGAAGTTCCAATACCAGACAGTACCCTGAGAGAGAGCAGGATGCCTACTGATGATATTTACACAGTATAATTACACTACAGATTGCACAGTACTAACTCTGCATTGGCAATTTATGAAGATGTTTCTAAAAGTAAGGATTTATTGAGAGTAATGCCGCACAAATTTTGCAAGAACTAGGTTCACCTTTGGAAATTAACTGCACATTTGTACCAGTCTGCTCCTCAATGGATATGAAAGGAAAAATCACTTGTGTGACACCAAAAACCCACTGGCTGTACTGCAACAGTTTGGGAAAGTTCTTTCCTTTACTAACTCTCACCTTTTTGGTAAATATGGTACAGAAATGGTAAAGAACAAAATGAACATTTCACAGTAATCAAAAGAAACTCAGTACCATGGCAACCACTCAGAGCCTGAAGATCTGCGACAATGAATGGGCAGAGATGAGGATAAGTGCAGTGCAATTTAGATACAAGCTGAGTTAGAACAGAAGGAATCTTTCTAGAATTACGTGCCAATTGGTATTTTTCCCTTCTAAATTAGAGGCTAAGCATACCAGAAGGAACTCTGCAGAAGCCAGGGAGATGGTGCTCTCTCAAAGAGGCAAGATGCTGCAACTCAGCTGATTATAATACTTCGCTGGTACAAAGAAAGGGCTCTCCATTCCCCTTGAATTTTTGGCTCAGAGAGTAAACACTGCTCCTTCCTATGCCACAGCTCCCATTTCCTTGCATCACTTTGTGCCATCTTTGTAATCTCATTAACTTGGGCTTGGCAACAGATGGGATATAGAGAATCTTGCACCAAAGCAAATTTATTTCCCTGCGTTCAAGTGCAAAAACACATGGGTGGGTCACCGTGACGGAGAGGGTAAGAGGTGAACACAGTGTTCAATGCTTGGGTGTGTCACAGAATTGCATGACAGATATGGTGTTTTCTGAAACTGAGATTCAAGATTTGAGCCCTTCTAGATGCAAGATATGGTGAGATGTCACCGAGAAACTGTTTAAGAATACTTTTGCTTTGGGAAACATTTTCCCCTCAGGTAGTTACCAAAATTACAGACCACTATTTCCCAAGGCAAAATTCCATTACAAAATCTTGAGAAATCACTTCAAAAATACAAACAAGAGACATACACATTAAGCAATAGGTATTTTTATACTACCAGCTGAATACAAAACCAAGAAAGATATTTATCTCTGCCTGTATACCTGTTGAACTCTTCTCACGTAGGTAACAGTTATTTACTTTCTAGAATCCCTTAAATTCAGACTGGATAGAGTGACCACTACCTTTCTGAACAGCAAATAGTGTTATCTGAAAGCCATGTGGTGTCCCCAAGACTACCTGTGCCACAGAATACAGCTGGTTGCTTAACTGCATTCCACTCAGGGGAAGATGCCTTTGGGTTCTGAGCTCTGCTATTCTGACTAATCTTTGAAAGATTTAAACTTGTTTCAACCCACAAAGTCTGGAGGTACTGGGTTCCAGCGAAACACTTGCTCACCTCTCACTGTGCATTGGTACCAAATGAACAGAGAGGTCTGATGCTGGCAAACAAATTCAGCCCTGGAGGCACAGAGAAGGTACACACCTCAGTGCTCCGAAAGGTAGGCCCACAGGGCTGTTCAGTGCCCTAATTGCAGCCTTAAAGGCAGGATGAATTTAGAGAACTATCCTCATGAACACTAGCAGTACAAAAGGTTAGTGCTGACTTTGAGAGCTTGAACTGCTCAGCAGAACAAGGAACAGTTTCAGGCCCCTTGATAAGGTTCCCAAACACAAACAAAGAGAGGCTGCCTTCAAGAATATTCCTGATGAGCTCGAGAAAGAAAATCTGGTTTTACTAAGCATATTTAGTGAAGCATCAAATTGCTTTCTAAAGCACAGACTTTGCTCTCTACACAAAGCAAGTCTGGAACGATTTCAAGCATTGTGTGCAATGGCCAGTGCTGGAAGAATGAAAGTTCACCTACATCATTACATCGCTGCAGCAGCCATGATATTCTGTGAGAGATTATTAGCAGAATTAAAACTGCCTTTCCTTTCACCATTCACAATAATGTGGCTTAAAACAGCTCTCCTACAATGAGGCAGTTAAAGCAGTAAAAAAAAAAGCTGAGACACTGAGCAAAACAACCAAACTGCTACCATTCAGGTTATTATTTTCTCCTTCTTAAATTTCACTATTTTTCCAAGATAAGAGAGAAAAAAAAGACTAGGGATTCCCTGGAGTCAGACAGAATTCTTCCAGGATCCAAGTCTTAGTAGGAAACTTTAACTTCCTGGCTATTAGCTGAAAACTACCTTCACTGAACAGAAGGGTCCATATGCTTTTGGCTGCGATTCAAACCACCTTGGAAACAGCAAAAGGTAGCTTTATCTTTTAGATTACTTTTGGCAAGTATGGAAAATTTGTCAGAGGAAATAACCTTTGATAAGTTACAGCAGAAAACACATGGCTTAAAGTCAAAGAATTAACAAAAGCAGATTTACAATGAAGATTCTTGATTTCCAAAGGGCAGACGGGCTAGAAGTAATAGTCTCCTAGACAGTGGATCTCGAAGGATTTTTTCCAAACACCAGCAATAATGCAGGGAAGCCAACTCTCCCCTCTGTACCTCCGCAGGGAACAGAAGGTCATTCACTCCTTGGCAGGATAATCCAATCCCCCTGTGTTAGGCTGATAGTGCGATCACCCCCCAAATGGCTGCTCACTTCTCCCTTCCTGTAGTTAGAGGGTAGATCTCATCATGAACCTCTGCAGAAACATTCTGAAGATGGACATGGAAAAATTCCTGGAATTTACTTCAGTTAGAAATATGAAAGCTGTTACCTCAAGCAAAAGGAAAATTTGCAGGAAAGCACTCCAGATGTAAGAATAGCACATACACCCTCCTCACAAGGAGTGAGGGAGAAGTGTTGATCTGCTGCATGATTTAGAAGTTAATCAGTGCAGAGATGTAAAAAGTAACTGCCATAAAGTGAAACGGAACTGGACATTAAGAATAGCCACAAAGATAACAACAAGTAGGGCTAACACACAGCAAGGATATGGTAGAGATGAAAACTGGTTTACATGCGACTCCCAAAACTAAAGTATTTTATTTCAGGCTTCAGTATTTAAGGAGGAAAAAGGAACAGGAACAAAGACAGGACAGACACCAGGAACGAGTCTGTAAGGCAGGAAGACACAAATTCAGGAAGATGAGTCCTGTCTGGCTGAGGCCAGACTGAAAAATTATCCCAGAACTAAGAGTGGCTTAAAGAATCACTTTCCTTGTAGCAGCAGAGATTTGTAACACAATCAAGCACAAAATGACAGCACAGGTGCGGAAATTATTAGACAACTTCTGTTTTAAAAGGAGAAAAGTGAAGAAAGCATCTACAAGCCTTCTAGCAGAACCATTTACCACTAAATTCTTGCTCAAAACTTGCAAGGAAAAAGCAGAGAAACAGAGAAAATTAAATGCAATTTCCCTGCTGTAAATTGCTCCTGATGGAAACACACCAGGTATGCCCATCTTGGCTACTGTAAAGCCTCACTTTGGAGGACACAGAAATTAATGCTCTAGATAAACCAGAATGTGCACAGACATGTTAACGAGAAAAACAACTGGGTAAAGTGGCATCAGGTTGGAAAATATATGAGTCAGTTTTTCAAGGACCAGACTTGTGACCAATCTCGTTTAATATCTCTCATTTAATATCTACAGTTAAGAGGGACTGTAAAATACAATGGGAAACTGACATAAACAAGCCTGGAGATGAGAATTAGCAACGAAAAGTGAGATTCAACATAGTACCAAGGTGCTGATGATGACTATAACCAAACAAACCATTAATGTGACACTGGGGAAACTGTCATCCAGCATGTTGTGAACAATTCTGGTCATGCACATCTAAAATAAGACGTTACTATCAATGCAGTGTAGTTCACCTAGCAGAAAAAAAAACTCTGCACATCTCTCCTACAAAAACAGTTTACAATACCTTCACGATATTCTTGTACAAGTAGTTTAATCGTTTCCTTCAAGGGAATGCACTCTTTTAGGTTACCTGGGCCAATGGCCAGACCCTCCAAAGCATTTATGCTCTGAATTGATTGAATAACATCTATCCTACAAGAGCTGAAGAACCTTAGTTCCTAAATCTTTCCAAGTCTGGCAAAAGATTTTCCACCACTGGGTGATTTGTTGTAATCTCACAGTAACAAATCAGAGGTCAGTGCGCAGTAATGTGCGACTAAAAGAAACTGTACTTCAATGTTTGCAGAGCAGCATGTGACAAGGACCCCAAGCAGGCCACATGATACTTATCTCCAACACCCATATCTATAATAATAGCAAAGAAATACTAACCACGTACTTGCATTTCCTGTGTTAAGAACCAGTAAAAAGAGGAGGAAATTAAGTGGAAAACAGTTAACTGAAAATATTTTCTAAAAAAGAGCACTGACTTTAACACCAGAAGACAACTGCTGATCACCGGAACTGACAGCTTTGAAACAAACAAAGCAAAACAAATAATCCCTCTCAGCAACTCTTGCAAAACGATGTCTCCTCAGTTCTTCCCAGTGCTACCAGATTCCATATTCACTCAGAAAAAGAAATTCCCCTGAAGCGCTGTAGTCAACCGCTTAGCTTCCTTCAAAAATTCTTGCTGATATCAACGAACATTTAATTAATTAGACAGGTTTGGCAAGAATAGGTCATCAAGGAGCTTCTCCCTCTTTCAGCACATAGTGCTGCTATTAATAAGAATAGCACCAAGATGCACCTTGCGGTAACAAGCAAACAGCAATACAGCTCACCAAATCAGAACCATCATTACGTGGAAGTTATTAATTATGTTACAAAGGCATGCTGAAACTAATTAAGGAGCCAAGTTAGACATTAAGAAGAGATGCAAGAGGAAGCTTGTCTGCACCACACAGGAGAGCAGCAGACCCACAGAGCAAACCGGAATGTCCTCCCAGGGCAGCCCACCACGGCAGACACCAGCAGAGCTCCTGGGAGATGCACCGCTCCGTCCAGTCAGTGCTGTGTGGGACCAGCCCAGGCCACCAGCGCACCGCCGTCACGGAGGGGCATTAACTGCTGTTCCTGACTCCACATCCAGTACAGCCCTGCAGCATGCAGTGTACCACCACCAAGAGGCAATCTTTCCAGCAAGCTTTATTTGCTGTGTATGCAGTCATTTTCAGGAACAGAGAATTCAGCCAAGAATTCTAGTACCAAACTTGAACGTAACTCACATGCACAGGGACTTGTCAAAAATACAAATTTAAGAGACTTTTTTTTTTTCCCCAAGAGATGTAATTTTGGAATCACTAGAAATAAAAACCCGGATTTTATTTTTGGTATTTTTTTCTACACGGGTGACAATACCTCTAGTAAAAAGTATTAAATGTTCACAGACTAGGACAACACTACTCTAAGAAAACATTCAAACCCACAGCCATTCCCTGGTGCTTACACCCATGCCACTTTACCTCTCTGCCTGTAAGGATATGCCTTGCCAGTTTTACTTTCGCAAAATTCCCCTTTCCAATGGTTTTGAGGAGTCTGTAATTTCCAATATGTGGCTGCTCGTCTGCGCAGGAAGCTATAGAATTCCTGCAACGAGCTCCGGAGCGCCCGGTTCGAGAGGAAACTTCCTGCCGTCCATCTCCGTGGGACGTGTGCTGCAAGGAAAACATACACAGGTAAGGCCGAGAAATAAAGAAAACAGCAATGTCGAGGCAGTTTAATACTCCTGCAGAAAAATTTTTATTTTACCAAGAGGGTTTTTTTTCCCCTCTTGTGCTGGGAGCACTTGAACCCGCTTCTGAAAGAGCAGGTCCCCCTCATGCCCCTCAGCTCTGAGCTCATGCCTGAGCTCTACACACCACGTCCACTATCTCAGGCGTTACTCAGAAATGCTCAGCAGCCTGCAGATGTGGAGCAAACGTTCGGCTCCACAGACGACAGGCTGAAATGTACTGCCATCCCAGCATTCCCACATTGTGCTCTCTGCCCAAAGACACCCAGAGGAGGTTTGGGACAAAAAGCAGGAGACGTTCTTAATTCCTCTATCTTGAAATGTCCAATATGCCAGCTCTCTCTCCTCACTCTTTTTGTTGATTATACAGTTTTCTGAAGCAACGGCATTCAGCACGAAGTTAAAGCATTATGCTCAACCAGATCTCTGCTACAACCCCAATGACAAAGCAGCCTTATGTTCTGTTCAATCACCACCTGAGAACACAGCTCAACTCTGGAAGACAGAACTCCAAGGTTCCTTCAAAATAGCTGCAAGTCTTTAGAGGCTTTGCTAACATGCTGTTTGTTTCAGTGTCCAAGTATCAAACTCCTCTTTATTTAGAGAAACATCATAGTCAGGCATCTGCTACATCAATATGCAACCAGGATGTCCCAGGTACCTGTGTAACTGTAACACGTTACGCATGGCTTCATCTTTTCCATAAAGTACCACCCCTAGAGAAGGGATTTTAAATGTATATCCCATGGGTAAATCTACTGAACTCCTACTGGACACATCTGTCTTGTTATCCACTGGCAGAGGAGAATGTTTTGTTCCATATCTTTTACACCACTTCGGGAATTCAAGAATAAGGGTGTGGTTCAGCCTATTATCAATAAAAAAGCAGCAGATACACTAGCCTACAAGAAAAGAATGCTCAATAAAGCATTTAGAGGCTTTTTTTTTTTTACTCTCAAGTGGTCTAAGTATACTGTCCTGTTTCTTAAACAAAAACTACATTTTTACATTTTCTGTATGCTACTATGACATTTGTTTTATTTCCCCAGTATTGTAAAACCTTCTCTCTCATACATGGTAGCAAAGAGCAGCCTGCATTTGTCCTGCACTCTCTTCTGCTCCTTCCAACACTTCCCATGTTGCTTATTTCAGCCCCAAAGGGCCCCTATCCAGTTCCCAATCCCTCCAGCTCCTTCTTCTGCTAGTTGTAGCTCTTCTGCTCTTGCTGAAACCCAACCGGGACAGATTGGCCAGACAGCAACACTCAGTCTGAAATCCCTGCAGCAAAGGGATGTGAGATCACAACTGAAGAGCTAACAACCATGGTACAAGCACAAATAAAAAAAAAAATGCATGCTTGCATGACACTTGGCAAGTTCATACACTATTTAATAACCCAATGTAACCTTGTGACCACATATTCTGGCATCTTACTTTCCTTGGTTTGTTAATTTGAGTGCAACAGCTGTGATCGAATTATTTTTAAAAAGACATTCATTTCATTTGAGAAATACTACTGACAGGAAGGCTATGGCAACTCTTGCAAAATTGTTTCAATAGTTACTATTAAAAAAGAAAACAAGAAATTAGCAATGCCTATAATGTTTTAGGGTCAGTCTGGCTTTACCCCTTCTTCATGGCCTGGCTACTACACTGTTACCAGATCTCTCCTTCCAGCAGAGCACCTAATTACTCTGGTCACATCACTCCTTTGATGTGATACATACGTACTGATCTCCCTAAACAAGCTGCTGTAAGCATGATTCAAGACTAGAAAACGCTCCTTGCAGTTCTTTTCAGAACACTCTCCAATTTCGCCGACACCTTTTGCGGGGTTTGTGCCAGCACTGCGCACACCATACCAGCAACACCGTGGCAGCACCGAACACGGCAATCACATCCGTTCAGCATGCTGCTGAAGGGCACCCGTATCTGACCACGCACAACCAGCCCCGGCTCTTTGTAAGAACTTCTGCTGCGCAGTCCCTTAACACACACAACTTTCATTCCTGGTTCCTCACAAGTAAGATCTTACATTTGGCTGCAGTGAAACAGTTTCCTTACGCTCAGCTGCCCTATTTAATATTTGAGGGACCTCCATCCTAGTTTATAGGAACAGTAGTACATGTTTCTTCCAGACCACTAATGGCACAGGAACCAAAAGCACATCCATAACAAGATCCAGCAGAAACTCCAGTGCTTGGTAACAACTCCTTGCTTTCACCAGTATCTCAAGACCTAGGACAACTGCTAAGTGCTTACCAACTGAGCATTCTCAAGGAGAGGATCGACAAGACCAACTGCCCAGCTGAAGGAACTCCTACAGTCAGTGAAATGCTGTACCACCACCACTGCCCCGCATGCCATTAATGCCAGGCTGGCGCTGGCTGTGCAGGCCGCCCTCTGCATCCTGCAAGCAGTGGCACAGCAATGCCAATCCCCTGCACTTCCCTAGACTTTGGCTTCTAACAACTAACAAACCTTTCAACACACAATGCAGAGAACTTCTGTCAGCTCCTCTGGTACGTACCTTCAAGTATCAAGTTATTCAGACCTGCTAGAAATAAAAATGCAGCAACTGCTGGTGCTAGATATGAACACCCTCCTAAACTGCTGTCCCCAGCAATCAGGCACTGGGATGTCCTGCACAGAGCCACGAGGATACTTCCTGGATATATCAGATGAAGGCTCGCTTTTCGTTCAAGAACAGCAGCTGCACTACTCACCTGGCACCATGCTGAGCCACCTTCCCCAGAAAGGAGAGTTCAGCAGAACTGCTTAGGTGACAGCCCTTCCACACCTGGGCAGGCAGCGTAGGAACACACACACTGGCTTTAAGCAAAAGCCAAGGCTCACTAGCTTTGGGTCCCCAGCATGTGGATTCAACAAGTAGGCTGCTTTTAAACCACACAAAAACCAGAAAACTGATAGCTGCCTTAGACCTGTGCTACCTTACGGTGCAGCTCAGACATGGGCATCAGGTACAACACGTTCTCAAAGCAGGGAACCTGTGTACAGACTATGCAAAACTGACCTTACTGGTATTCTCCTACTCCATATAAGCAATATGTCAGGTAGCAGACAGATATTCCTACCCTTACATATTCTGCTCCGTGTAGTAAGACGCTCCAGTCAATACAACTTGAGAGCTTCACTGTCCTCTGCTGAGGAATGACTTCTTGTGTCCTATCATTTTTTTCATGCTTTCTAGCTTTGCACTTAAAGGGAGGAATTAACAGCTGTGAACTTATTTGGACTAGTGTTGATAAATTTAACACAATCTCCTTGTATGGAGGTTTGTATCTCCATCCTAACTCCAATTATTTCTTTTCAAGAATATGACCTTTTTCAGCTGTGTTTTTTGAATATCAAGCTGTGTATTCCTAAGCAGTTCAGTTATCTCTAACTGCCTTGCTCAGAGCTTGTGTTCAGCTCCACAGAAATCTGTCCATTTACTGGAATATCTACTTTAGAATTTTACTTCACGTAAGTAAATCTACAAATCCTTCCTCTGGCAAATACAGAACTACACCAAACAGAAGAGAAGCTTTCTGAAAACTGCAGAAAATAGCTTCCCAGCTTCAACATGGATTTTTTTGCTTACGGAAATGAAGGAAGAGGACAAGTTGGTGGCATACAGTACTAAAAGGCAGAAACTCAAAACCCTGTAAAAGCATTGCTCCCATCCAAATCATTTTCAACAAGCCATGGCAGGTAGATGGTGGGAAGAAAAATTACACTGTGTAGGCAAAATTAAAAATTTAGATGGTCCAGCAAAAGTTCAAGTTGGGCACTGGCTTGCATAGCATTAGCTGTACTCAGCTACTCCTCAAGAGAGCTCCCTCAGCAGCTGCTCTGATGCAGCAAAAGGCATCATTGCAGTTTGACAGTTCCCATCTCCCCCAGAAGAAATGGCAGTAGCATCCTCTGCTTTCCACACTGAGATGCAGGACATTTGTCTTCTCCTAAGCAGACCTCTAAGCAACTCTGCAGATTTTGCCTCTCTCAACTCATCGACCCCTAGATTGTGCTCAGCTTCTTTCCCACATCCACATTTGCACTGCTAAAGCCTTTCACAAGGAAGGGGTTTTGTCTCAAAAGCGTAACATTATAAACAAGCATGTTTTTCATTGTAAGCATCTCCACACGTTGAGGTAGGTGAGCCGCACCTCCTGCATGCATGTTCGTGTAAGGATAACGCTCAAGACACTCATCGTGGCTGAGGGATATCCAGGATATCCATCTTCATGCAGCAGTCAGAGCAGGGAAGCCTACTATCCTGCAAACAGGGAACTGAAGGAAGGAGACTGCACCTTTTGGGTGGCCTTGGGCCAGCCAGTGTCACCAGCTTATTTTAAAAGTAAAGAGTAAAGCCTCCTGCATTCCACTCATGGCAAAACAACAACACTTTGTTCCATATTTTGGTATGCATCAGGTTCAATTTCAACATCTTTCAGAGACTTCAAAGGCTTTTTTTGCACGTAGTAGGAGGGCCCTCTAAAAAAAACTATAAATTTTCAAGCCAATGAGACAACCTCTCTCAAAAACACACACTTTTACCCCCACCCCAATACCACTCTGGTATTACTTAACCCAGAACAACTTGGAAATGCAGCGAAACATCTCCACTTGTGAGTGGAGGGACTCAGCCCAAGACCAACTACATTTGGAACACAACACAAAACCCACCTTTTCGCAAAAGCCTTCCCCCAATGATGAGCCGACATCCTTTCATAGCCAGATAATGATTAGCATGAAGAGAAAGAAAAAGAAAAAAAAAAGTAAAAAGCGAATGAAGCATGAAGGTGCTGGATAACTGAAATCTTTGGGAGATGTTAGCTCTATCCAGTGCCTGTATGATTAGAGATATCTTAACATTGAGAGCATTGAAACACATGGGGCAAGGGATGACTAGTATCAAAGTTCTTCTAATATTCAGAAAGGTGCCATGAGCTGAGGAAACACCTGGAGGAGACAGAACCTGATATCCACTGGAAGAGCTGGAAAACATTAAGAAATCAGAACGGCCCAGACATGCAAAAATCCATGTTTATTGATAGTAAACAAGAAATGTTATTTCTGAAACAGGGAGGACAAACATTTTTTAAAGCATTTACTGTACATAGTGGTGAAAATTTCTTTCTGATCCATGCAATGAACCAAAAAAAGTTAATCTTACAGAGGTCTCTAGGAATGTCTGTTACCTGAGCTGTTACCACATTTGTATGAAACGCTGCAAAGCGGTAGTACAGAACTTCTTGAAGAGCTGTCACACTAGCAAGACCATGACAGTACCATCAGATGCAGCATTTTCAATTATAGCTAGAAGAAATAATATTTAAAGCCTAACCTTCACAATGTTAATAATCTAAACACCCCAGGACATGATAAACATTTGAGACACTATGTAAATCTCTTCATTACTCTAACTCGGGCACACAACATATAAATACATGGGAGTTTTTCACTACCCACACCTTTCATAGCACTCAGTTATAGAAAAACATACCAGAACATATATCACAGGTTTTCAAAGCACTCAAATATTTTAACTTAAATATCTGAAGACTAATTTCACTGCAGCCCTTCCTAACAACACATTGTATTTCACTTCACATTTATCATTGATATGTTTTAGGACATACAGACTACTGAGTACTACTCAGTGTAAGAGAAAAGAGGTTAGCCCCAAAAATATTCACAGAGGGAGTGCCTTATTGTGCAGATATATCCATGAAAAAGCAGAGTAAGACATCCTGTGACTGCTTATGAAGGAATTCTACTGGCAAGTCAAAACAAAGCCTTAAGTTTCCAGTAACCACTGAGAGGTTTCATAGCAAACACTTAGCCACCATTGCCTGTACACAAATCAGTGCTCAGGGAACCCTTAAATCATCATTTATCATAAAGAATTACATTATTTTCCTATATTATACTACAGGAAGATACCAGGTGAGGATATTCTATACTCAGCCTGGTTTTCACTTCCCTTGCACCATTGACCAGTGCACAAAGCAGGACATGGAGTGAGATGGATTCTGTCAGTATGCCCCTGCTTATGACTGCATAACGCTTGGGTTCCATCGCATCTCTTCAGAAGGCAGCTTTTAAACTAGCTTGCTACATAAACAATCTTAAGGAGCCACAGCCATGGCTTCTATCTCATGAAGTGTTCAATGCTTTCTTACCATGGCAAACACTACTACTGCGGCACTACCGCTACCGTCAAGCGACGGCAGGTTGACTCCCTGAAGTGACAGTCATCACTGCTGCTGGGATGGAGGGGAACCACCCATAGGGTCACAACTCCGCAAGAGGTAAACAGACCTTCCATAAATACAGTGCAGCTGGTAAAGGAGAGGAAACGCTTATTTGGATGCTTCCATTATCAAAAGGTGGAGGACTCGCTGCACAGCTCTCAGCCTGCTGTCGTACTCATTTATTTAACTGGTATGACAGCCCGGGAACACCAGTGGCCAGTTTAATTAGGTCATGTTTGTCAAACAATCAGTTCAAAGAGAGAACCTGAAGAGTAAATACAGTCTTTGTGTACCTCTTGACACACATTCACAATTCTTCCTACACGTGAGTGACAGACGGGAAGAAAGGGGAAAAAGACGCTGGGCACAGCACCTCACCCCCCCCACCCAGGGCAGCTGATGCAGGCAGCAGTGCACACTGGTGCACAAGAGACTCCTGCTTTACAGAGGGAATATTGTTAATGAGCGGACTGCATTCAGCTCTCAAACACTCACAAATTTTGGCCACAGACAACCTGTGCAAAGGGCTGAGTGACAAAGCTGCACGCCATCACCCTAAAGATGAGGGTGGGACAGAGCCCAGTACCAAATCCTTCAGTAAGGGCAAGACGCTGCCCTTCAGAGGCACGGGTTCCAGCCCGGGAGGTCTTTACCTCTCACCACTACAGGCTGTGCTGATGCACTCGACACCGTTTGGGTCATTCTCTACACAACGTATGAAAGAGGGAATCTGTAATTCCGTGATTAGCGCTGAACAACAGCGGTGAAGAAATCCTGCTTATACAATCAAAAAGATAAGTCTGGGGCTGGTTAGAAAAGCTTTTTAAAAGCTCTTTTGTTGCTTCACATTATCAAGATCTGACATTTACCATATCTTTCAAGCCAAAGTTTCTTTACTGCTGATTAAAACGGGTATTTATTGACATCAGCCTGGGGAATAATAGCTGAAGAGCCAACCGTGTTCTGTCCTTCATCAACAATACTGCCAACTAAGTTGTTTCCAGAATCATCATTGTCAGTAATTACATGCTAAACAAAAAAAACCTCACAGTTGGTTTTCAAAGACCACATTGAGCTTGCAGATAGAAAACTTTGTTTAGGCTTTAACCCTGCAGGAACAAATTTTATTTGAAAGTTAATCTCTGTTTATATGTATATATACACACAGAGAGCTCAACAAGCTGCTGCTTCATGGCCAAGAATTCTTACTAACCCGAGGGTTGCATCCGGGAGGCTGACTGCACTGTTACAACAGGTGTACTCAGTGCCTCTCAGCTCTGTGCTGGAACAGCAGCAGGCACCTACTGCCCAACTAACGATTTTTAGGGGCAGACATCTCCGCATTACGCGGAGCCAACCTTGGTACACCACGAGCCAAAACCAAAGCGACCTCCACTTCTGGTCTGGCTGACATCCACCAGGCAGCATTACTTGACTGACAGGAGGAAGCTGCAGACACATGCTGTTTAAATATCATAAGAAATGGAGATTAGAGAGAGACAAACGCCCATACTCTTAGAATTCCTGAGGCGTAAGTCACCTGAGATGTGTGGTCAATGGGGATTGTCTGCTTACATCAAGAGGAATGTTCCTCAACTAGAATTAACATAGAGAATCTGACAGGTAAGGATATTTAGTGAACAGGTAAGAAATCTAGGATGAAGTCTTCCAAGTCTAGTATATTAAAAAACGCATCTCCCCTTCTTAATGTTGTGTTCTGTTTTGCAGACTGCTCCTTCTAGTAAGTCACATTGAGAGGTCCTAATAAAATACAGGAACACAAAGACTGAGCTTCTAACGACTTCCAGGTAAGGTCCCATGGCTCAGTTTTCTGAGCTACTGAAATAATGTAGAAAAATAAACAAAACATTAGCTTGCAGAAGCACAAGAGCACAACCTATGAATGGTACACGACTGCAGTCATTTTTTTAAAAACCCTATTTTAAGCTGTCTTAGCCTTTAGGTGCTGTACTATGACTGGCTTAAACAAAACAAAACAAAAAAAAAATGGTAAGAAGTGTTTCCAGCCTTTCCCACCTCAACTGGACGGTCCCACCTTCTCCTGTGCGTCAGTATTTGCAGCCCAACAGAATGAGGATAAAAGCACTTCTTTTAAGGATTAGATTTAGTCAGGTCACAGAGCTGACCAGACCTGTTGTTCAGCTGCACAGCTTAGTGCCAACCCAAATCACAGGTGGGAAGAGGCAGCCACGGCTGATTCCAGCAGCAGCCCTGCTCCAGTCAAGCTGACAGTGAAACCTAGTGACTAAACGATACAGATTGTTTAGCAGAGCTGAAGAACGAACCACCAAAATGCGGAAACGCTAACAGTCAGTGGTGAACTGCTATGCTACACAACCTAACTGGGTATGTTTTGAGTATGAGCACCACAGCACTGGACCTACCGGGTATCCCAGGCACTAAGAAATGCACAAAAACCATCTCCTGCTTTGTGAAAATTACATAAATAATAAAAATAAAACAAGTAAAAATAGAATAAAAATATATCCCAGATGAACTTCTGGAACACACTTTATTTCTAGTTATTTTGCCACCTTCACCCAATTCAATTCAAAACAGAACTTCTGTAACTAGTGAAAAATATGAGAGAATGTAGCTGTCCCTGTCAAGAAAATCTACTGCAACTCTTGGCCACAGGCATGATTCCCTAATAATCCCCTTCTTAAAAATTAAAAAGTAAAAACCATGCCATGTAAGAAAGCATTCTGGTTACAGATCTATTTGTAACAGGAGAAGTCTGATAAATAATATATAGAACAATGCAAGCTCGTGTATTGTCTGCAAATGCTCTAATGCATTTCAGATCTATTTGGTAATAAATCAAGACGCAACACTAACCTTCACAGTATCTTCAAAGCAAATTTTTGAATCTAAACTTTACAAAACCTTTTTTAAATAAAAAAAAATAAACAGGATACTTTTGCTGCACAGAATCCTTTTGTACAGGCTTGTACAAGCACAGTTGCCATCACACTGGCATTCTGCAAGAGCAAATTTTTCACATTAGGCACAGTCACGGAGATAAGAGCCTATTTTAGTCTCGCTTTTACTCAAATTACTTGCATTTTGAATTCAGATTGGTCTGCAGCACTAACATTCAAAGCAGTTACCTTCTTTCTCCCCCAGAAACACAGCTGTGCAATGAACACAGAGGTTCAAATTCAACTTTTTAGTCAAAAATTTTTCTTTTCTATTTCATGTTCTTAAAAAAACTGAAGCCAACCTCCATGCCACCTGTATCTCCTTCTTTCTACCTACAGCTCCCTACCATCTTGCCATTCCTTGGGAATATTTTTATGAGTATGTCCTGCTCTCCAGGGTCTCGCTCCTTCTGCTCCTATTTGTCATTGGTTGTCCTCCCTCCCGCCATACGCATGTTCCTCTGTGCCTCCTCTCATCTTTTGCTCTCCACCATCTATCTTCCTTTCTCACTGTGTTTCCACACTCTTTCCTCCTCCACGAATCTTCTCTCTCCTCATCACTAGTAAAACAAGTTACTCATTCCTCTGTCACCTAAAGGTCCTTCTGCATCTACCTTCACCCCCAGCTTTGGACGAAGGAGGTCTCTGCTGCCTCCGTTGCTCCTCTACACGCAGGACACAATTCTGCAGATGACAGAAAAGATCTGATCCTCTTCTTCGCGGCTGTTCCCTGAGCAGCTGGCAGTCACTGCTGTAGAAGACATCACCAGCGAGGAGTTGTTCCACCTTTGCGGTGAGAAGCCGGCTCATTTGCAGGCAAACAGCCAGCTTCCAACTGTCCAAGTGTGAAGTTCCTGTGATCACAGATCATCTGGGATGCCTTTCCTCTCAAGACCAGGTGACTCGTAGCCAAAGTCTTTAATCTCAGAGGCACTAACGCTTGATAGCTGTGAGTGGCTTTTGGGGAAAGTCACCGTGACATTATTTCCACCTTGGCAGTACGTACATGAAGCGTCTCGGTAAGGAGCGGTATACGCTGCCTTCAAAGAAAAAAAAAAATCAAGTACTGACAACTACACCTCCTCTATTTAGCAGGAGCTGCCAGCTGCTGAAGGTGGTTAACTGCAAGCATAGACAATGATAATTTATGTTTGCCATCATTCTGGAGGCTAACTTCATTTTCAGAACTGCAAGTATAGGCATGGGTGAAGTATGATCAGCACACCTGAACCAGCTTCAGCACCAGCCAAGGCTCTGTCAGCAGCGGAAGCCTTCCAAACACCAAGAAGGCCTTCAAGGGGTCTGCGACCATGGCCCAGAGGCTGGCTGAACACCTTGGCACTTCTTAAGCCTCTTCCCACCTGAATTTCAAAGAGCCCCATGAATACTAACTAACTTATCTCAAGTGGAAGACAGTCAAGGGTTCAATTTACCTGTGAACACATCACATCAGGCTTTGGGGTGGAAGAACAACTAGCTAGAATCTAGATCTAGAATGTTACATTTTGTATTTAAAAAAAAAAACAGACCTGCGTTAATTTTGTATCCACTTCCAGCACTATGGGTAATTCACACTGGCTAAAGGTGGATTTCAATTCAAGCAAGGCAGAACAAGCTGCATTTTGGTGAATTTGGACATCACTGATGGCCAGAACATCAGACAACCTTTCGAGAGGTACAGCACTGTACTGTGGTACTGGTTCAACGGATATGAAGCTTAGTTGGTTTGATCACCCCGTCAATATTGCTACCTACAGGTATTTCTGTGGTCACTAGCCCAAATTACAGCACTTGAAAGATAAGCCTTAATCAAAACCTAAGGCAGTTCATCTGCAAGCCAGACAACCCCTGCATGTTAAATTATGGAGATTACTAACACGAAGTGTCAGACCAACATTCTGAAGTGAGAACAAGGTGCCTTAAGTGGAAGATGCATAAAGCCTAACTTCAAGAGCCAGAACACACAGCTCATGAATAATGTATTTCCTCAAGCACACGCTCAGTCTTTCTGCCATCAGGTTATCCATAGCGGGGTCTGAGTTAACTACATCGGAGAGCCTGATCTGAACAGCACCTACAACGATTTACTGGGTGGCCTCCATGCACATACATGGAGCTGGAAAGCCTCCGTCAGGTTTACTTACAGACGAAGTAATTATCTGAATAAACTTTGTGAAATATTTTCTGGAGTATCATCACCTCTGCCCATGGCAGAGGAAGAGCCACATAGCACTTTAATTATTTTCTTCCACAAGGCAGGAAGCTCGTTGAGATTTTACAACCATATATGCTTAGTTGGCTTTTTGTTCAATGCAGCCCTTAGCCTGCAGGTTGCATCTAGTGCTAAAACAAATAAAGATCACACAAGTTAGAAGTGCCTATTATGTCAATAAAATTCAAATCCCCAGTAATGCAGTAATTGTTCCATGCAGCGTGTTTTCCAGCGCTTTGTCTGGTCTTGTTTTAAACAATGGGGCTACCATCACTTTCCTTGGACTATTTATGGTCTGAACAATCCAACAGCTTTTCCTGATCTCTGACCAAAGTTCCCACCTTTTATGTTTGTCAAAAACATATGCAAGCCCTCACAAAAATCCTCCTCTGTCAAGTTTAGCATAAAGAATATCAGACAGCCTTCACAGCAAGCTAAATAAATAAAGTTCACTGATCAACTCCTTTTAGACTACAGTGACTGACAACTCCCTCCTGTACAGCCTCTTACATCTTCCCCAAGTAATAAAAAAAAAATGCTCAGACAGGATTACACTGGGATCAAGTGAGTTTTCACAAAGAAGAAACACAGTTCTTATTTGCAGAAAGGGAGTCTCCTACCGAGCTTCATTTTTGGCTATCTGCTCATGCGGTACAGCTTCTTTTTTTTCCCTCTTTAGCATATGACCTGTGTGATTGTTAGTACAGTGCTTGACTCAATCTTGTCAATAAAATGTCAATCCCTAAACTCTTTAAAAAAAAAAAAAAAAAAAAAAAAGGAACAGGCCCCCTAGATTGGAAGTAGATTTAAATTAAAAAAAAAAAAAAAAAAAAGCCTTTTAATGTCATCTGAACAGGTGACGAACCCAACGGCGTCATTACCATGCAGAACCCTGCAAATGAAGCAGGGAAGAGGCCTATTATCTAGGTCACCTAGCCCACCCCTACCAAAGCCGAATTATTGCCATCTGCTTGCTGGAGGTCGATTCGGCTGCGCTGGGCACTAAGCGCGCACGCACGGGAGGCGAGCACGGCACCAGAGCAGGATTCCTCCTCCCCACCTCCCCTCTGCCCGCGTTAGCGACCCAACCAGCCCCACTCCCGCAGCCTAAAGACGCCGGAATAAAGCACCACGACCAGCGGGGGCACGGGCTGCGCGGGGAGGAGGTCCGCCCGCACCGCTCAGCAGGCAAACGCGGGCTGCGGGAGCGACACAGGAGAATAAATTTAAGAAATCAACCAACTAGGGGACAGCAGCAGGCGGCTGACAGCCGCGCCCGGGGCGATGTCCCCAGCCCGCGGCCCGCTGTCCCAGCACCTCCCCAAAACGAGGGCCGCGGCCGAGACCTTCCCCGGGGCCGGGGCTG
>VXAV01005970.1:63556-80964 GCA_013399715.1 Alectura lathami | reverse complement strand
CCGGAGCTGGCCCGGGGGTCCGGGGGGGTGCGGCCGGGGGGCCGGGGCGAATCCTCCCTGCTGCGTGCCGGCGCTGGGGCGAGCGAGGCAGCTCGCGTGTGGGGAAGGCCTGCGGCTGGGTCCGACGTCGTGCGGCGGTGGTGAAGGCTGGTTTGCCTTCACAGGTGGAGGCCTCGTGCTGCCAGGACCTGCTGCGGCTGTCCTGCGGTCACCGCACAGTCGCTGTCAGGCGTGTGAGGAAGAGCTCGATGTAGTCACGGGTCGATCTGATTGTGAATTAAAATGACAAAGGGAAGTAACCTTTGTATACTCAATGTATAGCTGGTTTAGATCTATTTCTGTTATCTTTTTTCTGGAGGAAAAAAAAAAAAAAGCAGAAGAAAACTGCAGAAAAAAATGCTGTGTTGGGTGGGATTTATAGAAGCTTGGCATCTCTGGAGATCTGGCAACACTGTGATAACATTTTGTCTTTCTAAAGCATAGTTCATCTGACAAACTGTATGTCTCATAAATATTTACCAGCTGAGCCTTGATAGCCATCCTTCGACGTAGGTAATGTTTTCCTCACTTTTAGAGACACTTCCAGGGAAAAATCTGAACACTGAGCACTGAAATCAGCCTCTGAACACTGCCCAATAAATGAGTTGCTCGTCTGTTACTCTATCATCAGGACTACAAAGCTCCACACACCTGACGTGCAGAAGGGGAAACTCAGTAGATTTGCATGGAGTCATGTCTTCCTTGCTTGCAGTCCAGCTAACTCCCTGCTGTGTGTCACTGATGGGAATTTGGGGTAATCTGAAGAGTATTTGCCTCTTCTGTTTGTGTTTGTGTATGCACATGCATACATTTGTGTGCATGTGTGCGCAGCGTCTGGCGGAGCTGCTGCAGGCAGGACCCTTTGCGCTGGGAACAGAGAGGGAGGTGCATCTATCTGATGTGCCAAGGCCACAAAGCCTGAAACAGAGCCAGGAAAAGTATCCAGAGCTCCTGGCTCGCTGCTTTTGCCACAGGGCTGCTTCTTCATCGTTTTCAGTTGCCAGTAGAATGCATGCTTTACAATTTGTTTATTAAAAATGGTAATTGACTTATGACAGAGTCAGAAAAAGGTAAAAATACACAGAGATTTACTTTGGTTGTTATCCAGATGAATGCTCTCATCCCGCATTTGTGGGAACTGCAGCTAGCATGGGAATGCTCAACTGCCAGCATCGAAGCCTGGGAGAAGTTTTCAGAGTGCGAGCTGAGTTCCCTGGTGCTGTCTGTACGTACAAACATACACTACGTGACGCGGAAGTTACATATACTTGTGTTGCCATTCCATGGACGCAGATAAAATCCGAACTACAGCATTACAGACAGGAAGATGACAGTCCTAGACCTGTTGATGCAGTAGGAGTTCTGCTATCGCGTTCGGTAAAGCCCACATTGAACACTCGCAGCCCAAATGAAAAGGGGCTGCAGGGCGTGTGCCACGGGCAGGGAGGTTGTGGGGGAAGGAGTGTTTGTTTCTCTCAGAGTCACGTTTCTGACTGGCAAAGTGATTTTAAAGTAAGAACTTCTGAAGAGAACGCTTGAAATCACCAAAATCACAGCAGCTCATTTTGCTGTCTTGTTGCCAAGAATCGGCGACATTGATTAGTGTTGGTTGCTCCATGTAACAAAACCTGCACAGGGAATGACAAATTACATAGCAACTACTGTATTTTTTTTATTTAATTGTTGCTGTACTCTGCTTCTCNCAAAAAAAAAAAAAAAAAAATTGCATGGATTTTCTATTTCTTTGTTGCCTGTAAGTATTCTGCATATTATGAGGTACTACGTGAGCTGCGTTCACTAATCAGGAGGTGATTTTTTCCTGTCTAAAGGTTCAGAAAACTCAGATCTGATTATTTATTTATTTATTTATTTTTTTCCTCGTTCTTGTTCTATCACTGGTGGTAGTGACAGTGATTTCATAACTGGGACTCCGGTGACAACGCTTGCGTGTTATCCAGGATGAGCTGCAACTTGTGCTTTGAGCTGTACTGCCCCTACACTGCTAACAGTTGTAAAAACTTGTTTTTGTCAGTGAAGTTGGAGAATATGACTCAAAGACACACAGGAAGCAGCTTAGCTAGTTAAGGTGCCATTTTTATGTCGCTTTTTTGGCTATCACCGTGCACAGAAAACAAAACAGTATGCTACAAAACATCATTATGGTGAAGGATTTGGCTTTTTTTCTTCTGACCATTAAAAGTCATAGCTAGTCGCTAGGAATCTCTTAGCACTACACATATATAGTAAATCCTTACTTTAACATTGTGATCAGAGCAAAAATGATGGAATTGGTAACAGTTGCTGGACAAAATGCACGGATTAATTTTAAATTATTCAAAGGCATGGTTTATCAGTCTTAATTCTGCAAAAAGGATTGCGTATGCTGAACTGACGGAGATATTTATATTCCCCTCACCTCACTTTAGAGGCTGGGGACTGGAAGACATCAGCTGGCAGAGGCAACTGGAGAATCAGCTAATGTAATTGTTAGAGCTGCCTCATCCTGCACTGCAGCTATGACAGTATACACCACCTGGGAATCCGCTGAATTATTAAATCACTGTCGTTTATACAAAAATACCAGTTTAGGCTGATAATTATCAACCCTGGTGTGGCTTTTTGTGTTTCTTCAAGCCTTTACAAAACACATTTTAAAAGCCACAGTAATGTAACCAGTAGTATTCATTCTTATTCTGATGCCTTGTTTTGTTTTGTTTTGTTTTGTTTTTCTTAGAAATTCTAAGGTATTACCATGCAGTGGGTGACTTTCAGGACTGTTTCATCATCAGAGTTGCCTTTGAAATTAAGATCATGGTTTGTATTTGTTTTTCAAATTTGAACTTCCAAAGGATACACGATCTTAACGGTGTTTTATAGTAGGAAGGGCAAATGTGTGATTTTGAAAGTGGTGATGGCAAAGCTATTGATAGGAAAGTGCCGTTTGCCATCTACAACCTGAGTCAATAGTCCATGCTCAATTATAACGAGGCCCGAGTGCAACCTACTGCAGGGCCAGGGTGAAACATGTTTCTGACATCAGAGAAAACAATGGAAAGAGAAAAGATCTAAAGATCTTCCTCCTCATCGTCATGTCCACACTGTCATGCCAGCAGGGAATGAGGTCCTAAGGGTGGGATGAGATTTTGTGTGTTGGCTTCTCCCTTTGATTCCTTCAGGCTCGACTTCCAAACTTGCCTTTCCCTACAGGATCCCTGGGGACAGCAGGGCTGCTCTGTGCTCCTCAGACATCAGAGTGTTCAGCCACTGGCCTGGGAATGTGGGAAAACAGGAGCAAGCAGTGGTGCTTCCTGGATCGCAAGCCCCTTGCAATTCCTTTTGCAGGCTGTGGGGCTCTGGAGAGCCGGGTGAGAGCGTTGCTCTGGCAGGTTGGCACAGGGTCAGCGTGGAGCACAGTGAGAGAACCGAAAATATCTCCTTAGCTTTCCATAAACCAGGTGAAGCCTTGCAGGCTGTGAAGGAAACACAAGGACAAGTAGTCAGTTGGCAGCCATGCTCTGAACCTGACTCTATGAAGCTAAACTAGGTGTTTTATAACAGCCCTCCTCTATTCCTGCTAGTGCTTGACCCCAGCAGAGCTGCATCTTAAACACAAATCCTTTCAGATGCCTTGCCATCTGAGTCAGGCGTGTTACTGTTCCTCCTACACCGTTTCCTGTGTGGTTAATACTGAATCAAAGACTCCAGTCACAATGATGGGAAAAGAATGGATGACTCCAGTACACGTAATGTTTTCAAGTGCAAATTAATAATCGGTGTGCCTGTGTGTTAGTGGGAAGCAATTGTTTGGTAGCAGTGAGATAAATTCCAGGCTTTTTTGGCACAGGTTATCTAAAAATGGTATAGCCCACGCTTGTTCAAAAAGGAACATCTAAAATTGTCGACAGGCTAATGGGAAGTATGCAGCTCAGCTGAAGATCCCCCAGCCCCCAGTAAGCCCCACGAGCTGGGTTTTGCCAGGAAGGTGCTGGAGCTTCCTTCTCCACCTCCAGCCCGCAGCACTGGGCATCCAACCAGCAGCTTGCACCTGTAATAACCATGTGCACATTCACGCAAATTAATGGTCCACAGAGCTTCTCAGCTGCCATCTCCACTGGTGATGCCTTCCTCCAGAGTGTCTGCACAGACAGTTCAGTGTGCACACTTGTAAGCCCAGACTGTCTGTGCAAGGTGCGAGCTCGAGCTCTGGAGGTGCCCCAGATGAAGGCTCGGGTTCTTGCTCAAGCCATCTGCAAGGCTCTGTCAGGACTAAGCCCTGAAGTCCCTCTGTGGATTTTCCTGAAGAAACTTGCACTTGGTTTAGATCATATCTTTCAGGAAAAAATCTTTTCCCTTGTTTACATATTGCCAGTGGCAAGGAAGCCACGAGCAACCAGGGAGAGCTGTTCATGTCATTGTGTAACCCCACCTTTAGAAGTGTTTGCTTCTGCTCAGAATATGCCTCATGGCAGCTTCCAGCTCCTGGATCTCTCCTGCATTTGTCTCTTGGATGATCAAATGTGTGCTCCCAGCCAGGACCGGGCTCACCCCACAGCCATCTCTTTAAGAGATTAAAGGGATTTAAACCCTGGGTGGAGTCTGTCACCAAAATGACTCCTATACTATTTTGTAAGCCTTAGCACGCGTATTTTCTCCGATTCATCCCCACCTGATTGATCCGTTTCTGCTGTGGATGCCAGACACAAACATGGTATTGCAGATGCAATAACACAAAACCCAAATACAGGCCTGATACAACTTACTGTGCTGATGGGTCACAGAACCCATCCAGCCCTTTCAGATACAGTAACTGAACTCTGGAAACTTGAGTTACTGTGACTGACATGCCCTTTCAATACCTCTGACCCTTCCCCTCCACACAGATAGAGTCTCCCGTCTGGAAAGTGTGCTTTATTATTCCTACAAGAAGGATTTTTAACTCCAGCCACACTAAAATGCTTATTGCTCAACTGAACGCAGTTTTGCAAACTGTTTTTCTCTGCCCCAGTGACATTGTTTAATTTCCACCTCTTCTCTCCATCTTGGGGGTGACCGCAAGGCTTATCAGTGATCCTTGCTGTTCCTTTATGGCCCTTGATTAAAATATGAATTGGTGCAGATCAAGAACCAGTTGTGCTGGGTCACAGCACCGTGTTATGTTTTTCTGCTGATAAAAAGGAGCTGCCACCTTGAACGTTCACACAGCGCACCAGCTGGGGTGGGGAAGGGCTGCAGGGAAAATAAACAACTCGGAGAAAAACCAGCTGGTGATGGGGGCTGCGAAAAGGAAGGGGTGCAAGGACCGTGGGGTCAGAGCACGGCTGGGAGATGCTGAACAGGCAGGGAGCCCCAGCACCCTTCCAGGAACGCCGCGCAGTGCTGCAAGGACGAGTAGTTGGATGCTTGGTGTGTGTCACTGCGGTTTCCATCGCTCTGATTTCTCAGTCAATGTGTTCTGCTGCAACAAGTCGAGGGCCTTAAAGGAGTCACAGTGCTTTTCGTCACCTTCGTTACCTGTATCTCTCAATCTTGCAAGCTCCTCTAAATGATAACAAGTAATTTTGAAAGGGTCTCTTCCCATGAAATCCAGTTGAGTGGCATTAATTATATTTCTCTGCCTTAAATTCTTTGTTAATCGAGATCCAGATGAGTCATTCCATTATACTGCTGGGACTCGTGTCAGAGAGACAAGCCTATAAAAACTTACATCTTTCCTTCCACCTTTTTCATACATTTCCACAACATTTGCTTTCCTTCGGAGCTACCCCAGTGTCCAGAAAGTCACCAGTGCCCACATGCAGCTGCAGCACTGCGTTGATGTGTGAGGGAATATATCCTCGATAATTGCCTGACAAAGGCAGGCACTCGATGCATTCTAGTGAAGCAAGGGTTTTTTGAACAAAGAATTAATGTTACGGTCATGAACAACCTTTACAAAAGTACGGGAAGGTTCACTTTTCCTTTTCTATCTCGAGTTTCTGTATCATGATTTTTAAATACGTGAATGTTGCATGTAAAAAAAAAAAAAAAAAGGATTTATAGCAGACCGAGTAGCAGGCTGCACAGCGCAGATGGATTTTGTGTTTTCTTCCCAGCATGGTGCTTCACAGCGCCGTTGCTCTCCCAGTCCTAAACCACCTTTTGCCTCCCATTCTCCTCAAATGCTGACAGCAACCCAAGAAATGAAGAAACAGCCCCGCGGTTACAGTGGATGTGTAATAACATCATCGCTTTTTTTTCTTTTTTTTTTTTTTTAGTTTCAGAACATCAAGGAGATGACAAATGCACAACGTATTTGGGCTTGTTTCGTAGGAAAAGATGAGCTGCTGATTTGAAAATATCTGATAGGAGGTCAACAGCTTCAAATGGAATTGGAAAAATATCAAATTAATGCTGTTGCCACAATCCTGATTAGAATTCACATCACACAAGAACATAAAAACACTTTTGGAGAGAGAGAGGATGTTTTATCATCTGAGCACAGTACTGTTTTCAAGATGCATGGAAGAAAAGAGGAAAATGAATTAGAGGGAGTGTTTTACTATTATTGAAATAAAAAGCAGCAATTGAAAATTAGCACTGTCCCAGTTCAAACAAACACAAATAACAAACTCAAGCCCTGTATTCTCTCACCAGTGTATTCTCTTGCATCTGAATAGTGTGGGCTGGGTCCCTCCCTTCTGCTGCTGCAGTGAGCCTGGCAAAGCAGTGCCTGGTGCCAGTGCTTGGAGCTCAGGGTTTGGAGCAACGGGACGTCCTAGTCCCCAGATAGTGCGAGCAGCAGCTCTGTGTATGATTTACAGGCAATCGTGATTACAGATATATTGTGTTAATTACCATTCATTGCTTTTCTTCCCTCCACTCCCGCCCACCCCTACTTTAGCCTGGTACTTCTCCTGGGACTTGGCTTGCCAACCTCTCCTTTCACCATCCATGAGAACACCTCTCCCGCAGGAGCAGCTGCAAGCTGCTGGGGCAGGAGGAGGCGAGCCCCCGGGGTGCTGCATTGAGCCGAGGGCTCCTGCTTCCCCTGCTGCTCCTGGGGGTTTTGCACCCCCACCCGCCCGTCTCTAATTCCCAGTTTGCCACCTACCTCCTCCCTCTGCAGCAGAGCAAGAAGTCTTGCTGGCAGGACTTAGCCTTGCAAGTATAGGATCCCACTGAGCCCACAAATACTTCTTGGCATTGCCCAGGATTGCCAACAATAACATTCCCTTACCCCTTTGCAGGAGATTGTGCTCATGGCATTAATATGACTATTAACACCCTTAATGCTTCTCCCACTAATATTTTCTGCCCATAAACGAGTTTTCATCTTTTCTGTTGGTTCTGCTTTTACTTTCTTCTGTGTCTACTGAAGCTTGAGCCACCTGAACTTCCAGGCGTTGGCCTTTTCAATTTTTCTAAAAAACTTTCAGAGTAGTTTTAGATATTTCAAGGTGATTTTGAAAAGCAAAGTAATGTTGCTTTGTGAAGTTTGGGAGTATGACTTTTAATGCTTTAGAAACCTTGTATGTTTACCTTTTTGTTTGTTTGTTTTGTTTTGTAGCAAGATAGAAGAAAGGAAGAAGAGACAGCCAAACACCCCTGAAGAAGAGTGGGCAGTAATTTTAATATAAACCTTTTGTAAAACTTTTTGAACAAAGGAGAGATTCCTCTCTCTGGAAGTCAGCAGAATGAAAAGGACTTTGCAGATTTTTGAATATTCAGCAAATGTTTGTTCCTATCTTTCAAACGACTCCTATTGAAAGTACTTTTGTGCCTCTACAATAGAAGCTGGAATGGCTTCAGCCTCGCCAAGGCAGCGCTCAGAATAGCGTGCCTCTGAGCAGCGAGCAGTGGTTGCAGCAGGATGGGAGCGGGACAGCTGCAGCAGGGCCAGGGGTTGCTGGGGGGAGCAGGGAAGGAAGGAACATGCGGGACACAAGGGAAGATCTGACAGACTGGAAAAGCACACGGGCCTGAGAAACAGGGGAAGAGCTGGAGAATGGAGGAACGCCCAAACACTGACCCTGGAAAATTTTCCTTTTGAGTAACTTCACTGCTGTCGTAAGAGGAGTGAACCGAGAGTTCCTACATCGGGCATGATCCCTGATGGTTTAACTCTGAGTTATTTTCTAATACTGACTGCCTTCAGGAACCTTCAGACGACCTGCCATGGCACTGGTCCCCAGGGCAGGTTGCTGAAGGACCAAGGCATCAGCTGCAACCACCTGAGACCAAGCCTGTGCTCACCTGGGGCCCAAGGCTGACTGCAACGAGTAAAGATGGGATGCCTGGAGGACATTCAAGGGCCTGGGCTGTCAGCCCTGCAGAGGGGAATCAGGGACATTGAAATGAACTGCAAAATATTTGTTCCAAGCCAGTGAAAACATGCTGTTTCCATACGTTTGCTGTGTATGCGCTATACTCTGCCATGTCCTGCAGCCCCCAGCGGCCGTGTGTCCTCCATGTCCCCATGTCCTCCATGGAAAGATGCAGTGCAGGCTGGAGCAGGGCTTTGGAAACGTGCACCATCCTCTGCAGAGAGCAGCACTGCTGACAAATGCTGTGTAAGAACCCATGCACACACCTAAATACATTTATATCCCTCTGTGTGCATACATAACCTTCTTGCTGCCTTCATAGCAGGCTCTCCCGCTACCTGTAAGCATCACACACACACCCCTGGGAGCCCATGGGGGCTGTAATGTATAATAGAGGAGGATTTATCACCTTCTCTAATACCCAAGGAAAGGACTAATACTATTTTCTAAAGTACCACATTGTTTTTGGGCTCAACTCTATCACGTTTAATATTTTATGCATGTGAATATGATGTACTGCAATGAAAATTCCCTTGTATCTTTTTCTAGTAGGTGCATCTATCAAAACAAGGAACGATGTCAAATGATAGAGAGGAGCTTTGGGTCTGGAAGGCACAAGAAAATGCATAAAAGATGAAGCCCTATTTATGTTTCTCGTGCATGCNCTTGCTAAAAAAAAAAAAAAAAAAAAAAGAAACAAAAAAAATCAACAACTCTCCTTCTTTAAAGGAATGCACTTCAAGCTACAAAGTAAATCAGCTGGCATGTGGCCTCTCTGTGCTTGTGCATTAGGATCCGGGCTTTAATTACAGATCTCACTGCCTTTGCAGAGGAATCCTCTTTGCTTTGCTGCAGGAGCTGGTGAGGCTGAGGAGTGTGGGAGAGGGGTTGGGCAAGACTTCAGCTTGCTCTTGGAGCACAGGGACACTTTTTGACCCAAATCTCGCCTTATTTCTCACCTCACAACATCATAGCCAGGCTCTGTCCAACAGCAACTGTGAAGCCCTGTGACACTGAAGCCCAAGGGAAGTTTGTGCAACCAGCTGTAAACACACGGCAGAGCCAGCACGCTGGGCAGCTCGGAGAACGGAAGATCACAGAGCTGCTCACTGGGATGTGCCGGCTGTGCTGAGCTGGAGCCTCTACCAGGAACAATATGCATGCATTAGCACAATGGAGTGGGCTAATTTACCCTAAGCTCAGCAGTTAAACTGCTTTAGGGCTCACAGAGGGCTACTTGAGGTCTCTCTCCAAGCCGGATTTTTGCTTAGCAGTGGTTCTGCAGGTGGGAGCCGTCCATTTTGTGTGCAGCGAGGAGCCAAGGCGGGGAGCCTTGGGGAAATAACAAAATGAGAAACGTGCAGAGGCAGCCTTCCTTGTGCATTTCCTAACACCGGAGTGGCTGACTTTGTAACCTCAGCCTTCTCGAGACCGCTTGCATGTGTGGGCACTCCTGGGCTGCAGGGACTCAAACAGCATTAGTGTTGGGCCAGGGCAGAGCTGGAGAGCAGAGGCCACCAGGCAGGAGTGGGACAGGAGCACAGCAGAAGGTTGGCATCCTCAGTGTGTCAGACAGTGCGAGATACGGGACCAGCAGGTTTCAGTTGGTGGCAGAGAAGTGCAGGTGGGAGTATTTTGTTCACCCCAGATATAGCAGAGATATTTCCAAATGGAAAGAAAACGTCCTCCTTCTGTCTCATGTCCTCTGAGGCCCCCCTTTTCCTCTCCCCCAGCCCCTTATCTCAACTTCCCTCTCCTTCTCCAACCCATCGCCTCCTCAGATGTTTCTCCTGTGTCCCCAGGACATCCACCTCTCTTCATCCCACAGCTTTCCCAAAAGGCTGAGGACAACACAACAGGTCATTCCCCTGCTTTTTCCTTACCCAACTACATCGACTGAGTTTTCCTGCAGTGGTTCAGCCTGGGGCATGTCCAAGGCTGGCCTGAGTGCTTAGAGCCTGGGAGGCAAAACGTACGCAATGGAAACAGGTTTCTCATTGCATCCAGCCTGCAGAGACGTCCTGTGCCCAAGCACCCATGAGGCAGCCGGCAGTCAGAGTGTGCTCACACAGATTCATTCATCATGGCTGTGCCAGCATAGCCGCTAGAACACCATGTGTGGGTCATTCTGCCTCATTTGTCCCAGCAAAGAGGTGGCTGGCTCCTCCTCAGCACATCCCCATGTCAGCCCCACCAGGCTCCTCAGCGAGCCGTGATGGGAGCTGCAGCTGGGAGCAGGCACTTCTGCTGCTTTACACCCAGCAGCTTTCTGGCCCTGACATTTGGTTTTTCCTGAGGAAGCTGAATGGGTTTGTGGGCTTGTAAGTGCTTTGTAACTTAATAAGAGGTTGTATTAATTCATCTTTTTATGCTCTGTCTTTACTCTTTAGAAAGATGGAAGTAATCTTTTAAAAATAAAACATTGCATATGCTGCATGTGGGAAGTAGCGATATCTAGCTATGGACTGAGGGGGCAAAATCGTATCATTTATAACTGTGTCACAAATAATGACTCTGATGCTTGTATTACTGTGATTTTACTCTAGTCTAAAAGTGGAGTCCTGAAGCTGAGAGTCAGCCCCAATATGTTGTCACACCACTGCAGAGCAACTGAACTGGGAGCCGGATCCTTGGCAGGCACAAACAAGAAGAGTTTCATTAACTTCATATTTCATTTCAGCTAATGAGCCAGGCTGTGGATCCTCTGCATGACTCAAACTGAACACTTTTGCACCAGGAGGTAGGCTGGGGAAGGTGTGGAGCCCTGGACAGGCACCAAGGGCTGGCAAGACACCAGGAAAATATCTGCTCATCTTCACTGCCTTCGATGCAGCTACGCTGACTTGTCCCAACCGATGATCCAGCCCTGAAGTCACAAGACAGCACCTAGGCCTGCAGCGTGCTGTTCAGTGCTGCTGCTTTCTCCTGAGGGGAGGCCTCATGGCGGCCTACAGCTTCCTCACAGGGCAGCGGAGGGGCAGGCGCTGGGCTCTGCTCTCTGGGGACAGGGACAGGGCCCGAGGGAACGGCATGGAGCTGTGTCAGGGGAGGGTCAGGCTGGGGGTCAGGAGAAGGTTCTGCACCAGGGGGTGGTGGGCATGGCACAGGCTCCCCAGGGCAGTGGGCACGGCCCCAAGCTGCTGGAGCTCAAGAAGCGTTTGGACACCGCTCTCAGACACAGGGTTTGGGTTTGGGTGGTGCTGTGTGGGGCCAGGGGTTGGACTTGATGATCCTTGTGGGTCCCTTTCAACTGGGAATATTCTGTGATTCTACGATTCTTTGAGAGAGCTAGCAGAAGGCGGGATGGGCCCAAGCCTCCAAGGCAGCGGACGCTTCCCATTGACTTGCCAGTGCCCAGATGCCCAGTCTCCACACAGGCTGCCACACCTGCAGCTCCCTCGGGTGACTGAGACGTTCATGCTCCATTTGTGACACATTGAAATACAGGCAGGGTGAGAGCGTGAACCAAACCACAGCCACACAAAACACTGAGGTGGAGCTGCCCAGGTGCAGCCTGTTCCTTTCCGGTGGCTGCGCACCACAGAGCAAGGAGGGAAAGTGAGGCTGGTGCAAGGTTCCTGGTGCGCAGCCCCACAGGCTGCCCATCCATGGCCACGTGCCTCCCCAGGCAGCATGCACTAGGGCTGTGGGAGCTGTGTGCTGCTGCACAGCGCGTGAGTCACCCCAGGTACGTGTCTTACATAACCCTGCACGCGTTTTTGGAGCACGCTGCAGCTGAAGGGGCTGCCAGGAGTCCTGACAGGGGCAGCAGCGGGGAGGAGCAGGCAGAAGAAAGAAAAAGCTGTTTTTTCTTTCCACACTTAAGCCTGTTCCCTCAGCCACCCCCAGGTGCAGGAGGACACGTATGGCTGGAGGACCAGGGCAGCTCTTGCACGTTCCATGGTGTGTGACAGTGGCTGCTTGGAGACAGAGGATTCACTGCAGTGCTTTGGGTCCGAACCTGAGATCTTCACAGACCCTGAATGTACCTCCGAGCTACTGCCCTCTGCTTCCAGCCCGCAGTTCTGCCCCAAAATCCTCCACAGAGGACAGCTGAGGGTCAGAACAGCTTCCCAGCAAAGGGCTAAACAGACAATTGTTTTACCTTCAAACTGAGTGCACCCCTAAAATAATCCTCCTGGACCAGGCTCTCTGTGTCATGCTGCAACCCACAGGTGCATTTTCACCAGGAAATGCTGATTTGTGAAAGGCTCAGCTCAACTTCCACCCAGTAGCAATATGGTGATCTCTCCAGGAGGGACTGTGGAACAAACCCAGGGCCAGAGCAGTGCCGAGCTCCCACTGTGCCCAGTCTGGAGCAGGGATCTCGTGCTCGCAGCCTGCTCGGCAGCTGTATGGGCGCAGGGTTTCAGGATGGAGCTCAGAGGTTGAAACCCATGGGGCAGTTTCCCAGTGCTGCTTCCTCTGGGCGTGGGCGCCCTGGGCAGCACCTTCGCTGCATTGCTGTTAGACCGAGCGAAGCCCCTCTTCTCATAGCCCAGGTGCTGCTGTGATGCGGCTCACCCCACTGCAGGGCCAGAGCCAGGGCGTCCGTTCCCTGCCGAGCAGCAAATCTTAATTTGGTACACGAGTGTCAACAGGTGTCGTGGAGGGAAGAGGGACAAGGGGATATCGGTGCAGCTGGAGGAAGTATTTATAGTTGCCTTTTATAAAAAAAAAACCATATAGCTCACATCTCTGTTAACGTATGTAACACAATCGGGAACCTGAGCTTTTCATGATCCCCTGGCTGCAGGATTTCCTGTGGAATCCTCTACCGGTCACAAAAAACAAGCTAAAAATAAATGCATTAAAAACGATACACATACTGAAACAAACACATGCCTTCACCTCCTTGCTGGCCGGTGAACTGGGTGGTGGCAATGGGAGTAGAGAAGGGGACAGTCCCTGGAAATACCTGGGGTATCGTGGGTTGAAGTCCCCAGACAGCTCAAGGTGCACACAGGTCAGAGCATTCGCTGTGGACAGGGGTTCAGGAGCCTCCCCCACAAAAAGCTGAGCTGAACCTAAGCTTCAAGCCCCGCAGTCACCCCAGGATGTCGTGATTAATCACTGCTTGCAGCAGCAGAATGAGGCTGGTGGCACTTTCTGCAGATAAATCCAGCCTCGTCCTCTTGCCACTGCTCCTAAGCCGTTACACCGCACAGCTTGCAGTTTGTCACACACAATGTGCAACTGCCCTTCTTGCAGAAGCACAGCCTCCCGGCTGGTGTCATCTATTACCACCTCGTCTTTTTGTAGTACTACACCTAATTATTGGATTGCAATGGCACCCGCAGGAGCCTCAGAGCCCACTGCTCTGATGTGTTGTAACCCTGGGAGCAGCATCCTTCCCCAGCCCCACTGCATGCAGCCAGACCCCCGAGGGCACTGCCATGCGGTCACCATGAGTCCAACCCACATCTTGCTGAGGGGGACATAATGCTGCTAGCAAGGAGATACCTTCACGAGCTGGTTTGGCACGTGGTCCCTTCTATAGTGCCCTGCTGCCAGCTGCAACATGCTGGAGGTGTCACCTGCGGGCTGGGGGTGCCAGCAGTGTCACCCACTTTGCACTCTCTGCAGAGACTGGGACACTTCTGCCTGCATGCCTTGTGCTGCAGAGGGACCAGCCACCTGCATTTTGGGGATGCATCTGTGGGAGCAGCGGGAGAGAGGGGGTGGCTGCTACAACACAGGCTCTGGGAAGCACAAAAGGAGATTTCTGCAGCTCTCCACAAAAGCTCCTTTCCCAGCTGGGTGTCTTGTGCAGAGTGAGCTACAGATGTAAGCCTGATCCCTGGCTTTAAGTGT
The DNA here is from genome assembly GCA_013399715.1 of Alectura lathami. Lineage (NCBI taxonomy): Eukaryota > Metazoa > Chordata > Aves > Galliformes > Megapodiidae > Alectura > Alectura lathami. The sequence continues at coordinate 66,808 of VXAV01005970.1, read as the reverse complement.
TGGAGTGATTTTTAAGCAGTACCAAGAGCAGAGGAAGCTGATTGAGAGAGAAATGGCTTCACCCTTTCTGTGCTGGTGGGGAAGAAGGCCCACGGGAAATGAAGGCTGTTGCCTACCTCTGTTCTGTGTTTGGAGGTCACACCTGGCCTGTTTGGATATTTCTGAAAGACCGCTAGAGAAGAGCAGGATGAAATCCTCCATGCCTGGGCCAGCATCACATCTCACTTACCCACTTTAATCTCTCTGGCTCTGATAAGCCCCCTGTCACACCCCATGCACCCATTCACAGCACCACAGCAAAGCCTCTTCACCTGGCTTGCTGCCTGGGTGGATTTTCTTTGTATTGCTTCACTGCCTCCTCTTTCCCCACTGCAATCAGGAAAAAAAAACATCTGTCTTTCCTGGGAGGGCCCTTTACAGCCTTTGCATCTCAGGCCTGCGGTGCCAGAGACAAGGCTCTCCCTTGCTGGGTAACTGCCCCCTGCCAGTGCCCCGAGGGTCCTGCACTCACCCACTGCCTTTGCCAGCTGCTGAGCCTGTTCCTGTGGGTGCACAGCCCACACCTTTTGGGTCTGGATTCCCAGTGCAGGCGGGCTGATGCAGAGCTTCAGTGGGGTGGGCTTGGAGCCTGCTGGACTGCTAGGGCTGGACCGGGCAACCTGGGCTCTGGCTGCTGAAGGAGCAAAGCACCCACCAATGGCACGAGAGGAGATGGGTTTACCCTGTGGCTGCTTTCAGGGAGGAGCCAGGGCATCAAAACTCCAAGCAGACAGCACTTCCCAGAAATGTGAACCTGCCCCCGTTCCTTCTCCCTTCTTGGCCCATGTGAGGTCCCAAGTGCTGCAGCACTGGCTGGCGAGGCAGTGTGTGTTCTCCTCTTACTTGTTCTAAGTTTGGGGTATAAAGTTCCCCAAGCTTATTCCCTGGTGAGGACAATTCCTGCTTTCATGGGAGCAAAAATGAGATGAATCAGCCACAAAACACCCCTCCCTTGGATTGATATACTCTGAATGGTGTCAGGAACATTCAGAAATGCATGATGCTATCAATAGTGATGGGAGGGGAAACAGAAGAATATTTTTCTGGGCTGGATTTGGGGGTTTTTGAATAAGAAAGACATACTCGTAGTCATCATGTGGCATTACGGCTGCTGTGGAGGTAGCTATCTCATATAGTCCTTTCCCACCCCAGATGGATAGATTAGACATAATCCGGGCCTCACAGGATTGCAAGGCTGGGGTTATTTTTCTTTGGATCTAACCACAAAGGTCCCCAGCCCTCTCTCCATCCTCCATTAAATCCCTTTTCCTATGAAATTGGAAACCTTCATTAACAATGTGCGAGGGGAGAGAAACCACTGGAGTCCTTCTCCTTGCCCAGGAGATGGTCCCTGCTCCAGGGTGAGCATACGTTTCAGTTTTGTTCATACACTTCAGTTTTGTTCTGCAGAAAAGAGAAAGGTCTGAGCTGTCTTCAAGGAAGACTACAGATTCACACGGGAAAAAAAAAAAAAAAAAAAAGCAATTTCTTTGGAAGTCATTTTCTCTTAAGAAGTTCTGCCTGCATTTTTTTATTAATAATACAACACCCTGGATGTGTCAAAAAATATGAAAATACATTTCCTGGTGGGGAGCTCCAGTCTCACAGACCCTGGCAGTACAGCTGGGTTGTCATTTGCTTCTTGGAATTTCATTTCCTAATCAACACGTCTATGAAATCACTGTGTTTTCAAAGTCTGGCTTCCACAGCTGCTGTGATCAAAGCCAGGGAGGTGGGGGCAGAGTGGGCAGGGGGAGATGCGCTGTCTCCATCAGCCGCTTCCCCAGCGGGAGAGGGAGGAGAAAGCCCACGCAGCAGAAAGAACCGAGGGGGTCTGATGTCCCCACGTGGGTATAATATTTCAGAGGCAAATAAGAAAATAGGGATCTAGAGACCCAGCTCTCGACTTTGGTGTCCAACTGTTCTCCATTTTAGTTTCTTTATTTCCTTAATACATAAGTGTTGAGTTTCTCAGGCAGCAAGGGGCAAAGGAGCAGGGGCATTGTGAAGCTGCTGAGGTGGTGGCCCCGGGGAGCCCCATGGAGCACCCACCTCTTCCAGAGAGCAAGGCTGGGAGACCGGGGGAGAATCAGCCCTTCCGAGACAGCCAGTCCCACAGGTATCACGGGATGCTGAAGTACATTGAAATCGCCTGAATCGGATTTACCCAATCAGGTTTTGCTTCTCCGACACCTGCAAGGCCATAAATTCAGTGGTCTGACAGCCACCTGAAAGCGCTCCATGGAAATGCAGGTCACGCTTGTTTTTGGAGAAGTTAGAAAGACGTGAGAAAAAAAAAAAAAATGGTTTTAAGTAAAACCCAAACCAAACAAAACCCAAACCACCCTGCTGTCTTCATTCATCATGAAGAAGGATTATTCCCCCACTTCCCAGAGTGTCACACAGACACTGCCAGTTGCCTCCTGGAGGCTGTGCCTCATTTCTGGGCACCCTTTCCCTGCCGGCCTGTGTTGCCCTGCCCTTGCCAGCGCCTGGTGCAGCACCACAGGGCGGTGATCCCTGCTGGTATGCCAGCGAGGCAGGAGTGAGCCGCTGGTTATGGAATCACAGAACCACAGAATATCCTGAGCTGGAAGGGACCCACAAGGAGCACTGAGCCCAGCTTCCAGCTCCACACAGGACCACCCAAAAAAAAAAATTCAAACCCTGTGTCTGAGAGCGGTGTCTCCTCACACGTCGTGCCCTCCAGACCCCTCACCATCTTTGTAGCCCTTCTTTTGGATGCTCTCTAATGCCTTCATACCCTTCTTACATTGTGGCACCCAAACCTGCACCCAGTGCTCAAGGTGAGGCCACACCAGGCAGAGCAGAGTGGGACAATCCCTCCCCTCAGAGCACGTGAATTGCCATTACACGGGGCAGGGTTCTAAGATCATCCAGGCTGGCTTCCTGCACAACACGGGCTGTGCTCAGCAAGCAATTCCTTCCTGGGCGAAGCATTCAGTGCTTCATACCTCCCAGAGGAAAATACCTCCTGATTTACAGACTGTGGGTGCTGCAGAGTCAGCTGCATCTTGAGTGATTTGGTGCCAGCCTGAAGGAGGAGATAACTTCTACCACCCTTATCTCCATCCTGAGCCACAGCTTTCCGCTGAAAGAGGCACTCCCTCCCCCATCACCCTAGGCCCTCCTAGGCCGTGGTAACACGGCAGCTGGTGCCAGAGGGATTTTTTTTTTTTTAATTATCATTAT
>VXAV01005970.1:0-49570 GCA_013399715.1 Alectura lathami | reverse complement strand
GGAGCTGGGGAGGAAGGGGGCGGCTGATGGGACCCCGGCAATGGCTGCCCCGTACTCACCTCTAGAATGTTCTCGCTCTGACTGAACAACGCCAAAGCTGGGATCAATCAGCCAGCGGCGCGCCCCGCCCCCCCAGCCCCTCCATTGGCTCGCCGCTGGCCTTGGGGCGAAGCTATTGGCTCAGGGCCCGCCGTCCCCCGCACCCACTGGCGGAGGCCGCTATCAATCAAGCCACCCCTCGCCCCTCTTCCCTCCCTCCTCCCTCCCCCCGCAGTGCCCCAAAGGACATCGCGTTTGCAGCGGCAGGGTCTCGCGAGACAGCGCGAGAGTGGCTGTGGGGGGCGGCGGGCGCGGGGCTGAGTCAGGGCGGTGGGCGCGGGACTGAGGGGGGGGGTGCGCTGCGTTTCGCGGCTCCCGGGGCCCCCCCTTCCCTCCTGCAACCGGGGCTGAGGGGCTCCCCGCTCCCTCTGTGCTTCGGGGATCCCGGTTCCACCTCGGTTTCCACACAAAGGCAGCCCCAGGGAAGGCCCGAGGTGCCCTGGTGTCCGTCTGCACCAGCCCGCTTGGGCCCTCTGACGTGAAAGCGCAGCGTGCAGTGCTGTAGGAATGGAAATTTGGGTGGGTTGCAGCTTGTCATCCACCGGCAGTGGCCAAAAGCTTGACATCACCGCAGCTAATTTGTATTACAAATACTTTACAACAATTAAAACGCTGAACACATTGTGTTTTTCCTGTACAGCCTGCTTTCAGGGAGCAGGAAAAAGCGCATGTGTTGTCACTGCCATAACGACAGCTTTGGCTCCCTCTGCGTGCTGAGGCCACCTTGTCTTACAAAGGATAACTCAAATCTCCATGTGTACATGGTTTCTGTTCCTAATGTCAAGCGTTGCCAGCCCTCCCTAGCTCAGCTGGGACCCCAGATGGAACACGTTTGGGCGTGTATATGCCTTAAAAGCAGGAACTTCAGGCCTTTCTTTTCCTGTGCTCTATACTCTCCCAGTCTTCCATCTTCCTATTTCTACATATTTTGGATTTTTTAGAACATGAATAATGTTCAAGGGTCAAAGAACTTCTTTAAACTTTATCAATCAACCCATCAATCAAGTCTCTCACCTCTTTAAATGCTGCCAGGCAGACCAAGAAGACTCCAGTTGCTATCGCTGTGGCTTAGAGAGTAGCATAGTGAAGCCTCTTGATGGCTGTGTGGGTGTGTGGGGGAAAAGGTAACAAGGACAAAAATGTGTAGTGACGTTAATAATGTCATGTACTCTGAATTTCTTCCTGCCCTAAATTAGTTTTGAACATAGGTTTCCCAGCTGACTATGGTAACATGTTTGTGTGGTCAGAGGGAACCGCTTATGCTGAACCTTTGAGTATGTCCTGAACATTTTGTTCTGAAATGTGATGGTACAGCATTAACATATGAAGGTAGCTGATACTTTAGATTTCCCTAGAAATCATGACGAAAAACTGAGCTATCATTATGGACTCTCAGAGATAATAATAATTGAATCTTTTTTAATTATTAATTATTATTATTAAATAATAATAATTAAAATCTTCTTCTCTCAGCTACAGCAGAAGAATAAAATACCTGCCAGAAATAAATATGCACATTCCTCAACATTTTCTAACAAGACCCTCCTACATCATGGCTGCTGCCCTAGTTACACATTTCATTTCATCCTATGGAATAGCAAGTCTTTGCAGCCAGGATGCCATTCTGTAAAACATTTTGTAAGTCTGTCCTGGACTTCGCTATATGTGTTTGAAAAAGTTAAAATATTTTCAGGATATTTTATATACCTCCTTGATAAGTACACAGCAACACTTTTTTAAACATGAGAAAGAGGATTAGCTCAAAATAAAGAAGTATCTCTCCAAAGTATGTGAGGCTTGGCAGTTACCATGAGGGGGCAAAAATAGTCATAAAAATGTGGGAGGCAAGGAAAGCACAGCAGGAACTCCTTAGTTGTAAAAATATGCAGCACGTAGAACTTACGAAATGCCTCCTTTCTGTGGCTTTACTTTCATGCTACACAGCACCTCTGAGGTTAATAAATTGCAAGTGTTAAGGCATACCAGAATAGCAAAAGGGAAACGAGCCCCTGGATTTGCTGCTGTTTGACATACTATAACTGAAGAGTAATGATTAGTAGCATAAAGAAGAATTTTTTTAAAAAATTATAGTATATAAATTGACATCAAGTTAAGTTACCTTTTAAAATAGTATTCATTCTGCAAAAAAGTAGGTCCCATGCAGATGAAGTCAAAGGTTACTATCCCACATTATACAAAACAGACTAAAGTTGTGGATTGTTGGCTCCTTGGTGCCTAGTTGCTTATTTTTTTTCTCACCAGAAAAAATCATTAATGTTTGGTGTTGGATCCCTAATATTTTTACTGAATCATAAAGTTTGTGTATTTATTTATTCATTCACTTGAGTATCTAGTGGCTTGGGCAAGGCAGAAGAATCTTTTTTCTCCTCCCACTTGAAATCAGGATGGTTTTATGAATCCTGAAGTTCACAGTTCACATTGCTTTTGTGACCTTCAAACTGCGGAGCACCTGTGTGCTTTGTGTGCTTTGCATTTCACCGATACAAACTGAGCAGTTTCTATGTGTACTCCTCTCTTGTAGTTAAGATGTTTTAAATGTAATGAGTAAGTCAGGTTTTGGAAGTGGTTTGATGTCTGACCATGGGAGGTTTTCAGCAGTGGATCTTACAGTGTGTGTTTCCTTATCACAGGAATGCTCTGTTATGGTTCAGTTTAGCCTTGAGCTACACGAGTTTGTTCTATGCTGCCTTAGCTTTTATTAAAAATAACAGAGTCTATGTCTGTGATAATGCAGCAAAACCACAATTCTGTATAAGAATATATGTCTATATGTAAAATGTAAACCTTCAAAAGTGGGCATTCTTATTGCAGGTGTTTATACTCTCAAATAGACAACTATGCATTCTATCTGTGGTTTATTCTTCAGCAAGTTTGTCTCTGTGACCTGGTTGACCGTAAACGTAGCCCCTTTTCAATACTCGCTTGGTAGCCTTGGTCTTGAAGAACAACTTTTCCCTGCTGTAAGCTGTACATGTTACCTTCCAGTGGCTCCTTTGGAGACGAGTGCTCCAGTGTGAGCAGGAGCCCTTAGCAGCTGAGCGTGTGACTCCTCGTTGTGCTGAAGGATGCCCGGATCCACAGTGCTGCCTCTGCTGCTGGTTCTCGTCTGTCCCCATGCCCCTGGGCACCCCACAACTCCTGCAGCAGGGTCCAGATGGCACTGAAATGCAGTTAGAGAGGGACTGAAATGCAGCGCGTTGGGGAGGGTGATGTGGCTGTTTTCAAAGGAGGCTCATTCCTGACAGTGAAAAGGTCTCCAACTTGGATACAACTCAGACATGCTACCACTGTATCTACAGGAATTTCAGAAGATGGAAGGAGGGCCGAGATTATGCATAGTTACACTGAACCCTGAACAGTAATACCCTTTCTTCTTCCTGTCTTGGAAATGTGTAGAGATAGTTTAATTATTTACATGCCAAAAGCATGAATATACAACCTCTGTCAATGCACAAGTCCAGATTCCTCCAGGACTGGTATTTGGAAGACAGATACACTGCATAGCTGTGACTTTACTTTCCAGCAGTCATTCATGCTTTCATGCTGTGTTAGACACAGATCAGTAGCAAGGGCAGAGGTTTATTCTGTTCTTGCTGTTCAGGAGCTCTGCATTAATTGCTGCCCTGCGGCTCACTGTTCATCTCACACAGGCTTGCTTCGTAAAGTGCCTTCCTCTAACGTTATGGTTAGCTATTCTCATCAGTAGTTCAGGAATTAGTAAACAAAGAAAAAAAGGAGAGCAAGATACACTTATAGCCATTATTTGCCAGTAGTTATTTTTGTTGCTTCTGTATCTATGCAGGAGAGCTAAAATATCCCAGATAGTGTTTGGGTCTGAATGCACCATGAGAGCTCAGTGTTCAGCTGACAGCATAAGGCAGGCTCTGCCCCAGATCTGTTTTCATCATTTCAGAAGACACCACGGAGCCTGTCCTGCCCTCCTTCTTTCTCTTGCAGTGTGTTTGTATGTAAGGGAGGTGCCTCAGCAAAGAGAAGCAACCAGCTTTCTCTGCAGAATATAAACTAGTGGCTGACAGCTGTGAATGTGAAGGGAAATGGATGCTTTTTCTGTATCCCAGAGTTTCCCATCAGGATGCAATGAGGGGGATGAATACAGGCTGAATACAGGGTAGGGGGGCAGTGCTAAGGATGGTCCGTGCTCAATACAAGACCCACGTACCGGGTTTTCTGCTGAGGAGCAATACCCACCTGCACGAAACTATCCAACAGCAAGTGCAGGTCTCCATGCTGTATTAAAGAGTAGGGGGTGGCTTCCGAGGGCATTGTTCAATCCAAATCTAAGGTGGGCAAAGAGTATCCTGACTCCATCCGGATGTTTGTTGGCTGGAATGCCCTTTCCTAAACAACAGTACTAATGTATCTTTTCTTAGACCAACTGATATATCTGGAAAAACTAGCAAGCTCCCTAAACACATGAGCAATACCCATTCACGTGTGCTGAGAGAAGGGCTAAACGCTGTCATGTGACACTTTTGGATTCCTGACCACTGGATGTTCCTCAGTGGCATTCTGTTTGTAAGTATTGATCTTCTAACAGAAAACCTGAGCCAAAATACAATTCCTGGGGTCTCCCCCATGTCATTAGGCACACAACACTGGATTTCAAACAGTGCCTGTCTTCAGCAATGTGGTCTCACTATCTTTGTTGGCTAGGATAACATAGATTTTCATTGTGGTATTCCTTTATTTTTTAACACATATCTGTGTGATTTGCTTTGCTTTGCTTGTTGTTTTCAGTGTTCTTGATTTTCCAATAGTGTACCTTTACCTTTGGCATTGCACTTGGCTGGGCTGTGGGAGGAGTCCGTTGGGAATTCCACAGACAGTAGTTGTCTGGACAACAGGACAAAATAAGTATTCTATTGAGCAAATAAAACCAGACTGTCTGTGTTTAAGTGGGAAATAAGCAAAGGCAAACTCACAAAAATGAATGAAAAGTGCAAACAGGATGGAAGTTCAGTTAGGAGGTGAATTCATCAGTTTGGAGGTCTGTGAAAAAGAGATGCCCGTGGCTTGGAGAGTTATCTTTGCTCATTGTGTCTCGGCAATAGGTGAAAGCGTTGGTGGTAGGAATCAGAGAAGCCAGGTACCCTCGGTTTGCCCAGGTAGCAGCTTTGGCTAGAGGCGTAGCTGACAAGCACTAGCATTATCCAGCAGCTGCATGCTTGTGGCTGACAAATCTGCGAGCTATGTTTATATGGTTGCTGAAAGAAGTGGATGTGGGAGATAAGGAGTCCTTAAGGAATAGAGCTGCCAGCTGAGAACACGCTGTCAGAGCTGCCTGCCTGTTCATTATGCCCACTAGCAACTGCTGCATTTATATTTCCATGCTACTTGCCATCGCCACACTTCAGACATCAAAATCTGCGTGTTCGTGAGTTAAGTCTCCCAGCAGCATTTTAGTGATTTACACTTTCATTTTCATTTCATTAAAGAAATTGCCCAGGTCCTCTTCAGCAGTCCTGTTCTTTGCCAACACCTCTGCACACACATCCTCTCTCATCCTTTTTCTTTGGCATGTGAAGGTCTGGCAAGCAGTGCTGTGATTATTAGCAGATGCTGACTCTTTGGTAAAGAAAGTACTGGGTGCTTAGAGTTGCCTATTGGCTTTCCACTTTTTCCAAGGGGAGCGTGTTGTTGCCTCTCATTTCGAGGTTCTATCTCCAGAACCTCTTTCCAGTCTAGGGAAGCCTTGAAGATCTTAAGTGCTCTTAAATCTCTTCTCTTGTGTGCAAAATATATGGCTGCTAAGCTAGGTTTTAGGGGTTTGTGCTACATGTTGCGTCTTGCTTTGCTAGTCTGTTCTGCTCATTCAGGCATGGAGGAGTGTCTTTGCTTTACAATAACACCAGGACATTGCTGGGAGAGCTGGAGTTTGGAGGTAGTACTGAGGCCCAGCTAGTGATTACATTTATGCTTCTGCTGGCAGATCTGGCAGAGGAGAAGGGGTCCCTGATGTTTGTGCTAGAGGCAAAAGGAAGGGCTGTTTTAAAGGCAAAGGAAAATCTTATTCTGCAGAAGTTAACCTTCAAAGGGGCTGTTTGGCTAGGAGGGCAGAGTCATGCATTCGGAAACAGACAGCTAGAGAGATAACAGAAAGTTTTGTCTCCAACGTCTGAATTTATATCCCTTGCAGACTTGCCTGTATTGCAACATCAAAGGTGTTTTACAGGGCACTGCAGGCTTTTAGGTGGATAATGCTGAATTTGTAGGCTGTAATTTAGAATTTGCTGTTTGTTTGGTATGTTTTGCCTTGAGCTTGAGTGCAGTTGGTGCAGCTGCTTAAAGAAATACAGGGATTACCTTTCATAAGGAAGAAAATAATACGTGACTACAATGCAGTGCCAAAGTCTTGAATGCTCTGGTAGTTTGCAGCTCAAATATTTATATTACTAGTGTAAGTTATTTTCCAAACTGAAAAGAAGGAGTGGGACTTAGAATAAGGAAATAGAGGCAGAAACCGTGTTCCGTGTTTTGCATTTACCAAGCATCATGATGTATGCTAAGGCTAGTACATAAACTAGTAGCAATATTAAAATAGCTGATAACACACATGGTCTCCAAGAATGGAGTAATAAATGAAACCAGGCTTTGGCCTGTGTGGGTTCTGTGATGGCTAATAAAAGCTGACTTGAAGCACAACCATGTCTCACTGCATCCAGCTACCCATGCCTCACATACCTGAGTGCTGGTGTATTTGGAAGTACCCTGTGGGTTCAGGAACAGATAAATGGAACCAAAGAGACAGGCAGGTGGGCACCAAAATCTGGCTTGTTTAAGAAACCAGGCTGAATGTGATATCCACATCAAACATGGTGTTGATTGTAGTGTCCAGCCTGGTTTTATCGACCTAATGTAGATTTTTCTTTTGAGAACGAGCCAAGGGACACACTGAAAGCAGAACTTTCTTACAGGAATGTTACTGCCTTAGAACATTTTTAAAAATCAGTTTCTGGAAGCTCTTAAAATACACAGTTAGGTCAATGAATGTTCAAATGCAGAATGGAGACAGAATTTTGCCATGAAGCTGTAGGATGTTATTTTAAGACTCCTTCAGAAATAAGTCTAGTCCATATTGATCATTTTGGATCTTTTTATCTGAAATAGTTTTAGGAAAAAAACTTCAGAAACATTTCCTGAAACAGGCATTTTCACAGAATTGCAGGGGTATAAAACAAAAGCTAATCACATGATTTGTGGTTAGTATCTGTGTCCACACTCACATCGGGAAACAACAGCTCTGTTAGCTTAGGAGGTGATTGTGGACACTTTGGTGTAACCCTTTCAGGACTTGATTTTAGGATTCCAAAGTGATTGCATGCATGTTAGAGAGCTGACTATTGTAAAACATTATTCAGCCCTGGGGAGTGGAATTTATTCTTCTCTCACTAGTGTCCTTGATGTGCCAGTTAAGCATTTTTTGCACTAGTAATTTTAAGCACAGTAGTATTTCTGCACCAGTGCCTACTGTAGTCACAGAGCAGCTGAATAAATTGTAATTTGCAGTTGTGCAGTTCTCCCTGGATTTTTGTGTCTGGTACGTCCTCCCTGCACCCCTCCACCCTCTGTAAAGGAAGAGACACTCGGGAGGAGTGCACCAGCTGTTTGCAGAGTTGTTTTGCTGCACCTCACCCAGAGTTAGTTTTTAATCATTCTCATGAATGATTTACTGTTCCCTTTCTATCATGTTACTTTTTCATTATTGTCTCCATCAGGCAAAAGGCTTTCAAAGGATTCTTTACGGCTTAATGTATTGTTTGTTCTAGATATTGGGCATGACTTATTCAGAACGTGTAATAAATACACAGCTCCTCTCATAGAATCATAGAGTGGCTTGGGTTGGAAGGGACTCTCATTTCTGATTGTTTGCTCAGCAGACAGATTAATGGGTGACTAGGTAATGGATGAATACTCAGCTCAGAATATTTCTCCATTCTAGATTAAGTTAGGGAGGGTGTGTGGGTACGGGTGGGAATGGTTATTTTTACTTTGTAGATAACCAGTTCTTTTGACTACTAGCAGCTGCTGTGGCTAAAGAAGGCATTTATTTTCCCTTCATGTTTTTCTTTTTTCTTTTTTCTTTTTTTTTCTTTTTTTTGCCTGGTGCTCTGAGAGAAGGAGTTCTGATAGTTTAGCCTAGCTGCTGCAAGGGCAATTTCCTGTGAGAATCAGTGCACTCCAGATAACGTTTAGTAGTACATATTTGATAAAACTTCTTTTTTGCTTTATAAATACCTGATGTTGAATCTCGGTGCCAGTGCTGTTCCCACAGAGTCCTGCAGTGAGCAGCTGTTTCATACAGTTGGAGCCTTAAATGTCTTCCCTTGCAGATACAAGAGTCCCATCACTTTCTCTGCAGAGTCCTGAGCAGAGAGTCCCACTACATTCTGCACCCTGGAACATGCTCAGGTGGGCAGGAGGGGTGGACAGCTTGGCCTGTGCAGCTTGTCCGACAGCGTGCTAATTCTGGTGCAGGGAGAGGCATATGCTATGACGTGTGCAGACAGATCGCTCACAGTTTGCTCAATTCCTGGAGCAGCAGGGAAACGGGCAGAGTGGCAGTGGGCTGCCAAGTCACAATCTGCTAGCTAGATTGCTTGAGAGTCAGTCCAAACCTCCTTATCCTCTGCTGTAAACCGCTCTGTAAACATTCTCTCTTTTCCTAGCAAAGGTCTTAAAGGGGCAGCTCTGCAGCTTCGAGTTGTGCCAGGTTTGCCCATTGCGATCCAGATCTGCAGCGCTGTTTGCTGGAGTGACTCTAACCTACGCATAGCTGCTGGGAGATCTCTGGAAAACATAGCGCTGGGGAGGTCAGTCTCCGCACGTACATGGACTCTGGACAGGCTATTGCACAACAGGCTGCGCAATATATTCTTCCAAAAAACCTGCTAACAAGAATGGGTGAATCAAAGGAGAGTTATTAGTCATGGGTTTCCCAATGCAGTCACTTTCATGGACTGCTGACTGCTGGCTGCTTCTCAAGAAAAAAGTAAAAATATTGGATGAAATGAAGTCAAATTCTTAAGCATTTACTCAGCTAAACTTCAGCCATTCACTCTGACCACTTTTGAAACCTTAGCATGCATCAGTTTTGTGAGAGCTGTGCCAGAGCTGTGTAAAGACCTACATGTCCTAACTTCTTTTTCCTGTGATTGTATCCTCCCCATTTCCCACTTAAATTAATTGTCTAAAGTTTTTTAGTGGCTCTGTCTCTGTCCACAGCGCATGCTAAGGCATTAAGGACAGACAACAGGGTTCTGTTCTTAAAACCTTCTTTGAAAATCTCTTCAAAATGTGTCCCTGGAAGAAACCCCTCTGCTGTTTATTTTGATTTGTCCTTTGGCTGTGCCTGGACGCCCGGTCATTGGCCAGGATTTCACTGGCTGAGTCCCAGCACAGAGCAATTTGCAGCAACACATAAGTGATTTCAGTTCATTTTGGCCATACCTCCGCAGCATTTCCCAAAGCCACTCATCTGTGTTTCAGCTGATCAGGGTGCAAACTGAACTCTGACTTGCCTAGCTGAGCCTGCCAAGAAAAGCATTAGCTAAGCAGAAACAGCTTGTAGTTGAGGGCAAAGGTGAGAATGCATTAAGTACCAACATCTTGACACAGAAAGGATGCAGCTACAGTCAAAACAGGGGAAAGGGGACTGGGCAGACACACAGCCGCCTTATGTGACCCAGGAGTGCATGCCACACTGCTTACTGAGAAAGGCCTCTTTGTTTCTGTGCATTGTGCCTGCCTGTTTTAGCTGAGATGCTGAACAAGTGCAAGAAACCCACCTATATGGCCTTGAAGACATGTTTTCTGTTCTTGGCATCGCTTTGCTGTGCTCAGAAAGGACTTAAATGTGTTAGATTATTGTGTATGTCTCTGGTTCAGCCAAGCAGAGATATTTGTACTTTGCAGTCAGTTCCCTTCTCTCCAATGTGCAGGCTAGAAGATAGAGAGGGTGTCTGAAGGCTGTGGAACCTTTCGAAAAAGAGAATTCACTGTTGAATCACAGCTGAAGAGACAGAATAAAGAGACTGAAATTCTTCATCTGTGTTTAAAAAGGAATGGGGAGCAGAGGTGGGGAGCAGACCTTTAACCATCACCTGCCCCTTTAGCACTGGCCGGGGTGGTGCCTGATCCCACATCATGTAGCATGACGCTATTTGTATTGCTGTCGCCTTCCCATTTAGATTAGAACTTGGCCAGTGTGACCTGCATTTCCAGACATTACCTTGAACACCACTGCTGCAAGCCTTGCTCAGACAGAAGTCCTGCTGTGTCCATGAGTACCCCTCAAAGAGACAGGACAACATTTATTATCAGTTTTACAGGGAATGATCTTATCAGAGTTCTTCAGCTTCAGTGGGATTTGCACAATTCTTTCTTGTTCTGACAAGCCTTTACCACTTTGATATATTCTGATACATTCTGTCTGTAACATACCCCCTCAACCCACCCCATGGACTACCGATGACCTGATAAAATGGACTTGACTCCCAGTTACAAATGGTTTCTTTTCAGACTGTCTTTCATATCTATTTCTGCACTGGCAAAGTGATTGGACTGTGGGCCTTGAAGCTGTAAGGCTGAACATTAGAGATACCAGTTCTATATTTCCCTGAATTTTGACAGCATTGGAAGGACTGGATTCACATCTTGACCTCCGCATCTATCAAATGTCTGTGTCACAAAACAGTTTTCTGGAGTGACAGGCCCTGATTCGTGATTCAGCTATATCTGGTGGGGCTGTTTTGTGGGAAAAGGTAGCTTCCTGGTCCTGCAGTGAGTACAGGTCCAGCCAGGAGACAGCTTGAGTGTTGGCGTAAGATATTACAGTCCTTTAGCAGTCCTGGCTGCTGATAGTGAGAGGCAGTTGTAGTAACAGAGAATGTCTGGAATGTAATGCTTATTTCGTTTAGTTACTTCGGTGTCTAGCAGTGACAACCTCTGAGCCCATTGGCATGTCAGTAGCTTTGGTCACTTTTGGAAATTTGGGTCTACGTGAATTCAAAACCACTCCCTTTGCATGGCAAGGCTGAGATAAGCCCCATGTGTTAGCTGCAATCCCATGTCTTAATGGAATTTTCTCCCTTTTTCATTAACTGTGGTGTTTTAAAAGTTAAACAAGGCCCTCTTCTTTGTTTTTCTCTATCACGTTCATTCTCATTCCAGTTCCCTAGGGGGAAAACCAGATGCCATTTGCAGTTCACTGCTGTATTTTACATTTATTTCCTCAGTGCATTCTTTCAGAGCATGAACCCAGCCTACCAACTTCTTATCAGTTTGACAGGCTGTGACTGTTGTCCTGGTGACCAGAGTAGTTGCGCTATCATCATGTACAGAAGGCAGCAAAGGAGATGCCTTGTCCTGTGGGTGTAGCTGTGTGTGCACGCAGCATGATAGTAAATTCACTTGGATACGTGAAGATAAGATCCAGGTCTTGGTCTATGCATGTGAAAGATGAAGCAAAAACAAAATGGAGAAGCATGCAAAGTTAATAACTGCAAAAGAAGAAATGAGAATGTGAGTAGGAGTTGCAAATGATCAATTCTTCTCGGCATCTGGTCTGTGTACCAGACGTGTGGTGCGTTTGTGTTTGTGAGATGCTTGCCCGCCAGCCTGCTGTCTCTTTTTGTCTTTTTCTACCCCCTCCCACATTTCTCCCATTTCTTAGGTTTATGGACATGAAACAGAATAATGCTAGTAACACTTTTGAGTCATGCTTTTCATCCAGACACACCACGCTTAATCCATTCATATACACATTCCTGAACAACATCAACTCCAATTCACTAATTACTTCTTTAGGTGAGTTGATCAGACTGGTTTTGTGGTGCATGGTCACAGATTAGGTGCTAGAAGAAAGTCCTGCTTTGAGTAGCATGCAATCCAAATGGAAGACAAGGAACAACAGATGGAAGGCGACAGATAAGGGAGCACAAAGTCACAGTGAGACATCATTACTCAGCACATAGGCAGTGGTGTCAGCACACCAGATGCCTAACAATTTGGAAAGCTTTTGCAGGCTACACAGCATGTTCTTATGTTAGTGTAGTGGTGTTGGCTGGTTCACTTAGATCCTGGCAGCTTTCAGCCATCAGAGACAATGTGAGATGGGGAAACCCAGATAAAACCAAATCCTGGCTAGGGGGCTTGCTAGCAGATAAAAAGCATATTCAGGTCCTTTACTTGTAAAAGGCTTGTAACAAGCCTGCCCGTTGCTGTGCTGAGCAGGGACAGCTTCAACCTGCTGATCCCCTAGGTGGGACATGGCCCTGAGGCTCATGCAGGCTATGTTGTAGCCATGGTTGCTATGGGGAGGAAGCATCCAGGTAATCCAAAACCCAATTAATCTTCCGTGGCTAACTGAGAGTTGAATAGGGTTTACTGTAAGAGCTTGCCTTTCTGAGTAAGTATTACCAGATACAGCTCCACAAACATCAACAGAGTCCTAGACCCAAACTCGTGGGAAGGTACATCTGATCTGTAGTCTGTCTTGGTTTGCTCATGCACCACTCTGCCTTTACAATTGCCCTTGCCTGTGTTTGCCCCTATGACCAGCAGAGGCCTGCTCGTGTCTGTATCCTTGTTAACAGCCTACACTGGGGGATTTCTGTAGGAAGCACTGGGTGGGAGAGGTGGTGCAGCAGATCTGTCCCCCAAGATGGTCTCTGGTGGTTTGCCTCAGAGTGGGCTGCAGATCGGGGGTGGCTGATGGGGAGAAGGGATGTGCTAGCCAACAACATGACTCAGCCCCATGGCAGGGCTCCCAGTATGAGATCGCACATCTCGTGGCTGCAGGATCACAGCCCTGCTGACTAACAGAGAGAGGTTTAAGGATGCTGTAGGAACGGAGCTTCTGTCATGTAAAATTCATGGTGCTTGCAGGGCATCTTAAATAAAACATTACTTTCCCTGAAAAAGACATGAAGTCTTTATTTTGTGCTTGTAAAAAAGCAAACAGAGGATGTTTAAAGAATGAGAGCGAGGGAATTCAGGGCTTTCTTGTGTGTGTGTCAGTCTGATGTGACCCTGAATCTGCTCTCACAGTAGTTTTGCACTGGAATGCCCCATGCATGCTGCCCATGAGGATCTGTAACAGTGAGGGGAACGTTACTCTGGCTTGAAGAGGAGAGGACTCATGGTTTCTGATTAGCAGAAAAAAAGGAGTTGCATTGCTTACCTCTGCAGTAGCTTCCACTTCTGAGGTACCTACATGAACTTCAGTGACATTATGCGTGATGCTGGTGGGTGACAGAGCAGAAGTGGACCAGCTTTCTTGTTACAGGACAGCTGATAACGTGGCTCACCTTACACTTCTGCTTCTTATTTGCCTGCCTGACTGTGCCTATTGTTCTGCACTCATTAGTACTTCTTCTGTTACTAGAATCAGCAGTTTTCCTCGTGATGCTCATAACTTTCCTAGGTATTGTGTATTACTGAAGTTTCTAAAGGGCTTGTGAAAGTCCCGTATATCTTGAGGTAGTAAGGCACAATGATGTGGCCCTTCCTTTGCAATGTGAGTTCTTCCTTTCATGGTAAGCCTGATTAAGAGGAAGCTATTGTTTGTTGTTGTTACAAAAGGCTCTTGAGCTGAATGGGAATCTGGCACCAATAACTAGCTGCATTTTCAGGAGGGTAACTGAAATAACTGGAAAGCAGTTTTTGCTGTTAATGAGTGCAGTGAATAACTGTTGCCTTCAGTTCCTTTTCAAGGCAAGATTAATCTGCTGGTTTTAACTATAAAATAAATACCAAACATGTCAATGTAAAGTCTGGGGTAAAGAAGCCATCTTTATGATTTTTATCCAAAAGCAGTGGTTTTCCTGGGAGCAGTGCTAGAATCATGTGGCACAGCAGTGTTAGGTGCCGCTGCTGCAACACATGGCCATCCCAGCCATCCAGCCTGTGCCACCCAAGCCATGCCAGCAAGTTTGAAGGATATGTCTCATGTTCTTAAAACACCCCTAAGCATCCCCGCATGTGATTCTTACTCACCACCCCTGAAAGACAGCGCTGAGTTCCCAAGCTGTGCTGTGTTGAGGATGGCCTAGCCAGATGTCTGCACTTCCTCATTCATTTGTACCACTTCTGTTTGTAGGAAAATCTACTGGTTCCTGCCCTGCGTGGAGGATGCAGCTTGTGCAACTTCAATGCATAACTAATGCTCTGTGACAGCTTGGTTGTTGCTTGAGAAGGAAATGTTATTTGTAGTTTGGAAGATGAATTGGGCCTGGCCCATTCATCTTTGTCTCTGCCTACGTTGTTTCTTTTGAAGTTGTTTCTTGTTCGGGGGAGTCACCAAGGCAGTACTAGCAATCAGCTCAAGGAGACATGCTGCCCATGATGCAAGTTCCAGAGCTCAAGATGACTTAGAAAGGACAGATGAAAGCAGTTTTTCCAAATTTGAGTGTGCACAGTATGCTGGTGGAAGTGTCTAACTGGGGGGCTTGCGGTGCTCTGTTGGCTATGTTCATCATTTGATTTTCTGCTTTGTAGGCGTATGTGCAGACTGGTTGTTGCATGATGACTCCTCACTTAGAGAAGATAGGGAAATTCAGAGCTTTAATTTTGAACTCACTGTTGGAGGCATCCTGGTAACAGAAATAACTACATGGTTCCCCTCACCTTCACTCCAAATATGACATAGTTTTTCAAAGTCCTGTTCTTCTTGACAGTGCAGAGAAAGGGCAGGTGCTGATGTTTGGGGAGGAAGTGGGCAAATGGTAACATTTGATGTTGGTTTATGGAATCTAATAGTGGAAAATATTAGGGGCTCTTGACTTCTCTTATATGACTAACCAAAGAAAAAGTGGAAAGAAGGAACAAATGATCAATTCCTTAGAGCAAAATGCAGTGGGAGGAGGGTAAAATGAACTGAGGGCGCTGAAAGAGAACATCATTTCATTAGCTGTAAGCTTATGCAAGGAGTCTGGTTCACAAACACAAAAGGATCAGGAGGAGCTCAAATTGTTTGTTACAGCTAGCTGTACTCTTGTAGTATGGTGGGAAAATTTGCTTAATGCAGATGTGAACATCCCTGGAGGTAAAATTAGGGAGGCATGAAAAAGGCAGGTTCAAAATCAGCATGACCTTTGTTTCCAAGGAAGAAAGTAATTTTGAATGCTTGTGGATGAATGATTTAACATATAATGCAAGAAGGCAGAGTGATTGGTACTTGCCTCAGTCTGCATGTCACTGCAGAGCAAGATGCCAGCCCTCGAAGCGTCATGTCTGTGGTGTCAGTGCCATGGAATCTTCCCATCTGAGTGGCTGCTTATACCAAAATGGCCTGGAGAGTTCTAAAAAAGTATACACAGGAATTTCCTATTTTCAGATGTGTCATAACATGTTCTGTATTACACAGACTTCAGGCTGGTGAAGAGGCACGGAAGCAAGGTGGTCTCTTAGGTGCAGGTGCTTATTGTGGTTACAACATGTAAACAAACTACATGTGAACAAGGAGCAGTGGACAGGACTGTATATTCTTGATGTTTTAATTAGCTGTTTTCACAGTGATGAAAACACGTACGAGATGATTCAGGTGGCAGGAAGACCTTAAAGAATAAATAGGCATGAAAAGCGAGAGCTAACTAAGAACATTTTAGTTTATGATCAAAAGCAACAAAGTGCAGGGAGGGCTGCGCTACTTTAAATTCAGTTGATCTAGGTAGAGTGAAAGCAATTACAAAAAATAAAGGCAAATTCTTACACACACAACGTAGGGAAAGAAATTATGAATATAAAACAATGCAGAAAAGCAGTAAGGCAAACTAAAGGACCTATAACCAAGTGTTTGGCCAAAGTACTAAGAGCAGCAAGGCTAATGTTCAAACTATATTAGATAAGCAAAGGGTCTGAGAAATGATAAATTTTCCAGATGCCATTGCCAGATGGGATCTGTCAATAGAAATGTCAATACTGCAGGGAAAACAAAACAAAACAAAACCTTAGTAAAACTTTCTATTTCTTAATGAGAGAAAAAGTCAGAGACCACAGGCATATAATAATACACTAAAACCCTCTCCATGTAACAGTAATTCAGGATATGCTAAATAATGCCTGCTAAAGCCAGATGCTTTAAACGAACAATAATAATAGATTACGTCAACACATCAACAGTTTTAGGAAGGCTAGGTGAGTTTCTCAGCTGTTGAGCCAGATTTTTTAAATATCTTGAGACACTTGTAAATTATGCAGAGCTGGATAATTATTTTTAAAGGTATTAACAGGACACTGAGGTAATTTGGTGGTTGTTATGATATGGAATACCTGTGGAAAACCATGACAGGTGTTTGATCATAAATATAGTTAGGCAGCTGATACAGACTTAATTAATGAAAAATTAGAGTGTGATAGAAGTAATGCTAATTAATATGGTGTTGTAAGGTTGGTTGATAAAGCAATAAGTAGGTTGGCACAAGAGACTTTGTATGGGCATTTGACTTTGAATAAGAGTGCTGAAGTATTAAGACCACTATGCCTTTTATTGAATAGAATAAAACTGGGCTATTGCATCCCAAAATATTATTAGAAATTGTGAACAATCATTAAGACGATACATTTTGAGTGGGATCTCCCCAGAATTAAGTGGCTTGGCAGTGAACTTGAGAAGGTCAGTCTTGCTAGCTATCAAGCTCACCTGTGCCTTTTCATTGGCTAAAAATCCAGACTAAATTATTAGCAGAGATGTAGGTTTCTTCATGCTGGCTATGTGAGGTTAGTAAAATGATTACTGGGCCTGAATCGTGAGTTGACTTGCACACTGGAGGAAGACTCAGGGTTCCCGTTGGGCCAGATGAAAACCAGGCAGGGAGAGATCAGACAGAGGGGCCCCTGTTAGGCCCTGGCCATAGGACACGGGACAGGGATCTCGTGAGGGAATACTCACAGTTCTGGTTGTCAAGAATAGCTGTCAGTGTTGCAACCACTAACCTCCCGAATAAAAAACCGGTGCAGGATTATGTTGTTTTGAGTTGAGAAAATGAGAAATGTTTTTGGAAAATAAACTTGTACCCCTGGATCTCCTGCTGGCTTTTCTCAGGCTGCTGAGGTCTTGGGCCTACCCTTGCAGGTGCTGTGAAGATCTAGGTGTGGTGCATTCTGTCATCTCTCTCTCTGCTTGATTCCCCACCTCCCATAGTCCTCCAGCACCGTTTCTGCTCCATATCCTTGTCTCTTGTTGCCTGCATCACTGTCTTGCCTTTTCATAGCCTCTCTGTGCACTTGTCTGGTTTGCTTTGCTCATGCTGCATGTGCTGTGTATCAGAGACCACTAAGGCGTGTGAACTGTGAGGTCCCTCAGTTTAGTCTGGCTTTGCCTTTTAAAAAGAGACCAGAGATCTCAGCAACAAACCCAAAGAACTAAAAAAGCAAACCACCCCAAACAAGATAGACGGGAAAATATACAGTGGATCTTTCTGTGCTCTCATAAATAAAAGTCAGATGATCACATGGTTTTCTAAAAATAACACCCACAGCAAGTGTTTTGGTAGGAATGATACTGACCTAGTTTGCATGTTAACAACATGCACAAAATAAGATGATGAGGGAAACCAAATTGCCTCGTGATATTTGCAATTGTTGAACCAGATCCGGTTGGAGAGGCGGTTAATGAGATGTTACATTCTCATCTCCATGGCCCCTCTGGGGGTTTCAGGGAAGAGGGAAAGGGGGGTGGCTGCTGACAGGATGGCGAGGGCTGTCCCTCTCCTTCTGCGTGGGCTACATGCGTGGTGTGCCTGGCTATGAGTGCAGCAGGGAGCTTGGGCTGCAGTTACTGAAGGGCCATGTGGGCAGAAATTCTCTTCTGCAGACTTATCTCAGAGAGATGAGGGACAGTGGCAGAGGCAGGGAGACAAGGATGCCAAAGGTCCTTACTCCAGGGCTGACCAGCCTCTGAGCCACGTACCAGCATTACGGCATTACTGAGTGCCACAAGATGTGCTTCCTTCCCATCTCTTGGAGAACTGGGAGATGGAGACGTGCCCTGTGGGCTTCACAGGTAGGGTGTAGTGATGGGTGTGCGATGGGCGTGCGCTGTGTGCGTAGCAGGATCCCATCACTACCTGGTAGTGCTGGGCTCTGCAGACCTTGCTGGGTTTTTTCCCCTTGGCACACCACTGACCAGCAGCCCTGGAGCTGACAGTCCAGGGACAGGAGCTGCCGGAATGCTGCGGGTGGCTGGGTTTGGCAGGCTGGCCAGCGCACTGTGCGGCCGTGCCCTCTGTGGCTCTGGCACGTCTCAGGCTCTCCAAGGAGCTGCTGGCTGCCCAGCCTGCTGCGTGTGCTGAAATGAGGGCTGCAGTGCTTTCCAGACTCCAAAATGAGAAAAGGAGCATGTTGGGTAGTGCTTTCTGTGAATATGATAAAGCTCTTTTATGACTAACTGATGTTGCTTCTTTCCCTTCAGATTATATCCTCCATTTTTTTTTTTTCCCCTCTCTCACGATAAGTGATATATGAATTTCTGACTCTCTGAACAGCCTTAGTGCTAGGAAATGCTCTCATTCAGGGAGAGAATCTAGGTCAGCTGTTCATCAGAACAGATCAAGCCCTCCCTGAGCAGAGTGGACAGGCCTTCAGCAGGAGTGGATTTGTTTCCTGGCTTCTTTTGTTCACAACGAGCCCCTGTAACTGACAGGCATTTTGTGGACAGCAGCTATAGCTTCCTGTCAGCAGGTTAGATGCAGGCAATACTGATTCAGTGCATCACCATGGAAAATCAATAATATGAAATATTAATTGTGTTTTTTTTTTTTTTTAACCTAAGATGGGGCACTAAGTGATAAAGATCTGTACCTGTGTTCAAGAGGATCTGGTTCATGAGACAATTCATTATGAAGTCTGGGCTTAAATTTTGTCTCTGATTCTGCACCCATAAATAACCGCTCTTACATATGGCATCTAATTATTTAATTGTATATGCAGATTAGGTAGTCATTTACATGCCGTCATCAGTGACAGAAACTAACAGTACTGAGAATTATTTCCAGGCTCACATGGTAATGCCAAAGGTTTTAAATATCAGTCAGTACCTGCTATACATACCAATATCTCTCCCCGTCTCTTCCCTTCAAATAATGTTAGAATAAATTAATATCACGAGGTTCATCTGCTTACTGGGACAAGTTGTGCCAAGGCAGATCTGTTGAGCTATATATTTTGTGCCTGACTATAGTCCAGCTTGGAATTCTGGTATATGTGTTATGCCGCCTGCTCTCTCTGAAACTGTGAAGCAAGAAGAAAGAAAATGTTAATATGCTTTTTCTCAGTCATGTTTATACATGCAAAGGAGGGGTGAGGAATTGCCTTAGTACAAAGTGTGATCCGTCACTATTTTGATCCAAAGATATTTTTGCAGCTCTTTGACTTTCCCTTTGCATAGACCTAAATGCTTACCCAGGGTAAGGTTAGCAGGAATTAGGTCTAGAGAGTTCTTAGTTCATTTTCTTATCCTCACCCACAAAATCAGTGCCATCTTCTTTTTACGGACAGGTTTTGAGCATGAAAGCTAATATTTTGCTGTCATTTTGTCCACTGAAGTTATATTTAACTGTGAACTATGTGGTAACAGCCAATGAGACCTTACTGAGCATATAATCATTATTGGGCCTGGAGCCTCAACTTCAAAAACGTATGCAGAAAATACCATTAAAACCCCACTTATTTGAGCGAACAAGCTCCATACAGCTGCCATAAAATGCAACAATTTTGTGCTGTATCAAGATCAGTTAAATTAAATTGGTCTGCAATTTGTGTGACTTTCGGATGTCGCTGACTTCAAGATAGTTGTTTTTGATTGTTATGTAGCCATGGAACATATACACACCACTCCAGCTTGACTTCCTGCTCACTAAACAGATGTTCACAGCTAAAAGGCTGGAAATTCTCTTTGAAACAAAAGGAAATAGTCATGTCCTTAAAATCCTTTGTTGGAATGTGGCCTTGGTACTGCTTTATTAACTGAGTTTCAAGAGTCAGACAACATGTGCTGGAGATCTAAGGTCACAATGTTACAGATAACATGCTTCTTGAGGATGGATAAAAAATCACTGATTCTTAATTTTTTTCTTCTGTTATCTAATCTTGGTTCCTTGAGGACCACATCCTTCTCCACTGCAGGGGAGATCTTGCTGCGGACGAAGAATGCTGGTGGTGTCCTTGCGGTGAGTGTGGCACTGCTCACGTGCTGGCCGTCGGTGCTGTGCGGTTCTTTGGAGCTGGGCTCATGTTTCTGGATCTGTACATTGCCCTGAGAAGCAGCAGAAAGATGTGAAACATTCTGACACTGGCAGCAGCATTCTGACACTGGCAGCAGATGAATGCATTACAAATGCTCTTCCCTTTCCTTTCCCTCACATGTATCTGATGCCCCTTCCCACCCCCAAAGTTTTGCTCACCTCTTGCTTTGTTGATATTTATTTCTTCCCTGTAGGAGAAGAAAGGGTCAGAAAAAGTTGAAGACTCTCACAGAGCTTCCACCTCATGTAGCAGTGCTGAATTTTCTAATGCCACATCTAATTGCTTTTCTCTTTTTGGAAGAAAACACTGTGGTGCAGTGTAAATGTTTTATCACCATGCATTTGGGAGGCCTGCTTTATTCAGCCTGAACTCGTGCTGATAAAAATTTAATGCTTCTCTTTGTGATCATGCAGACTTCCTCCACTGCATATTTTACTGAAACAGTTTCAGAGGATGATTAGCTGTCTCTTAGGACCCTCTTGGGCTCCTGTTTCTGTAACAACCCCACCTCCATATCTTGCTCAAGTCCAATAGTTCAGATCTGAGAGAGGAAGGAAAATAAAGATTGTCAAAATCTTTTAGAAGTAACCCTTTTGCAATGTGACATGAGATCGTGTTCAATATCATGAGCTTTAGCAGGGCTAGTGGATAAACCAGCTCCATGCTCACTGTGGGATGGGAATGGGGTTCTGGTACAGACTACCCACAAGTGGAAATGGGAAATGCTAGATGCTGGGCATTTCTGAAAATGTGAAAATATAACAACTCCTTTGGCAAGACAGAGATTTCCATATTCTGCAGTTAGTGCAAGTGCGTGCGGTGTTCCTGCCTGCCTCTGTAGCCAGAGACACCTCCATGAACGATACATTCATGAGAGATGATGGAAGAGATGGCTGAGTTTTGATCTTGAGTTAATATCAAGTTGTGCAAAGCTCCTGTCAGACAGGCTTTGGGATATTCAGGAAACCAATCTGTAGTTATGATTTTTAGCCTCCAGATGGTGTCTAAATGGTGTGCCTGTGGAGCCATGACAGTACAGTGTTGATGAAACACTGGAGACTAGAAATTATGGGGTCACTGGCCTCTTGTGGCAGCAGGAAACGCAGGCAAATGATTTTGGAGTAAAGTAAATTTTCAGCCCCAAGTCTCTGCATTTGCTGCTCCATGTAGGGCTGTGTGTGTGGGTATGTGTGGGAAGTTTCCTGCAAAATTGAACCTAAATTATTTACTGCTGGTGTGGATCTGTTAATCTCTGAAAAAATGCACAGAGGAAGCCTGTCAATCTAACCCCAATAAAAAGATTTGAATAAAATCATTTATTCTTGTCTCTGTCCAAATGGAGATAGAATATTCATAATCCAAGCTTCTAAAATGAGAAAAACATCTGGATAAAATCATGGAACATCTTGAAAAGAGACATGATTGGTTGTGGCTGAGATGATGCATTCTTTATCTAGTCCACACTAGTAAACAGTATCCATGATTTATTTTCAAAAAAAGCCTCTTTCCAAGTAGCATTTAAGTTGCAGTTTTCCTCCGTCAGGCCTGCCCCTGGAGGCTTCCTTTAACTCTTTGCCTGGCTTTTAGGATGAGAGTTTTCTGAGGCTGGGCGTAGAAGCCAAGCTGGGTGGCTGGTCTTCTGGGATGTGATCAGACTGGCAGCACTGCAGAGGCTTCTGAAGCAGAAGTAATTTCCTTAACTGCCATTACAAGACCACTTGGGACTTGGGCTTTCCAAGTGCTGAAGTAATGAGGGTGGACCCTGCATAAATAGGAGATAAGGGGTGAGAAGTGGCTTCTGTGGGTATTTTCTCTTCATGCCTTCCTGGTGCTGTCTTAGGCAGAGAGGGCATGTTGCCTGTCCTTCAAACCTTTCCTCAGTTTCTCCTGCAAAGTACAAATACTTTGCGGTTTGGTATGTGGTATCTACAATATATTGTAGATATTGTTTGTATCATTTAGATAGGGGTATGTATGGTGAGAGAACAAGGTCAGACAGTATCTTGCTTCCCGTGCAGGACTCCAGGAGCACTGGGGAAACACTGGCTTCATCAGTCTGACTCACTTTGTGGTCCTGATGTTTTCCAAGACTGCTGCTCTCCCCCTGTCATCTGTGAAGAAATTGGGAGACAGCCCTCAAACCTTTACAAAAGCTTTACATTCTGCCCAGCCCAGACTGCAGCAATCAGCGCAAGGCTTTTATCAGACCACGTGCCCTGACCACACTGGCTGTGCAGACTGAGGTGAGTTTCTGCCCTTCAGTCTGACGCCAGCGCTGGCCCCTCTCTGGCCAGGCCTGCTGGCCCTCTCCTCTCCCTATGTCCCTGCAGGTGCCAGTGCCACTCTAAGGGCTGCAGCCCTCCGTCCTTCCACACCAGTAATGCAAAACCAGCCCCTGTATCTGCTATTTCTGCACCTCTCCGCAGCCAAATATAACCTAACTGCAAACAGAGCCTCAAGGTCTGTTTGAGGGAAAGAAACTTGACAAGTTTGCTTGGAAATATTTTATTGTCCCAGCATTTGGTTGAACCTAGCCACTCAGTTTTGTGGTCTGAATAAGCTGTTTTTTAAGCCAGTATGCATTGTATGCTGTGCATTTTTTTCTTCTGGATGAATCTTTCTCCTCCTTCCACTGAGGGAAAGCAGAAGAAAGTTGCAATCACTGCAGTGTTTTCAGTCCTTGCTGGAGGTCTATGGGGAAAAATCAGGGTATGGGAATTCCCAGCTTGGTACCAGTTTCTTTACTGAAGACTAAACTTCTACTTCTGGAAGTATTGCTATATTCTTCTCTTGCCGTGTGGTTGGGGTATTTGTAACACAGGGATTTTTAGGGTCCTAATCTTATTGCTAGGCTTCCTACAGTTCATCTTTAAAATTTTGGGTAGTATGTGATGTATTTATTTAAATTATTATTATTATCATCATCAAAAGAGGAAACATACTCCTTAAAATAATGCTTGTTTCATTCTGAACAAAAACAGAATGAGGTAAAATCCCCAGGAATTAGCTAAAAATGTTTCAAAAGAACAGCAAATGAGGTTACTAATTAAGTGAAAATTCAGGTCAGTTTGGAATCAAGTCCCCACAACAGTGAGGAAAATACAGACAGTGCAAATTGTACTTCAGTTCCAAACTTGTTTTGTTTCAGTATAAAAAGCAGAGGAAGGGGAAGTTTTCGGTTCTCTGGGTTGAATTTGTTCTCAGGGCTTTAATATTTTTTCTTAAGAGCACAAAACTGCTGGGGCCATGCAGCTTGCCTGTTTGCCTGTCAGTACATCCATCTGTCCCCTCCTGATAAATTGAATTCATCCAGTTTCAGTGCAATCTGGAGCTGGAGAAATTCTTATCTTCTGAAAAACCTGATGAAAATCAGTGCCTGAACTGGGAAAAGATACTCCAGTGGATGCCCTCAGTAAGAGAAAGGAAGAAAGTTATAATCTCCCTTTGGCGAGCAGCTCTTCTGCCTGCTTGGGGTACCACAAGCTGCAGGGAAGAGAGAGGTCCAGCCTGCACTGCAGGAAGCAGCTTCCTTCCATCTGTTGCTATGGGAAAGGTTGCTTGTATGAAATATTTGTGTTGCTTTGTTTACTCTAGCGTACATACAGGTTAGCCAGAGAGTGAACAGGGAGCAGCCTTCAGAGCTTTCTGGTCTCTGGCAAACAGAAAAGTCACTTTCCTTTCTTAGGGCTGGGTATCCAGGCAGCTTGACAATCTCCTTTTCAGCAGCAGGTGTATCCACGTCACAAAGCCCCCTCTCTCTCTCTTTTTCTGACCCAGATTTATTTTCATTGCCATTTGAGTCAAGGAAACCATGTCTGTGTGCCTGAAGATGGAGCTGCTGGGTGGAGTCTCTGATGTCTTGTAAAGGCTGAGTTCACGCTGAGCTTTGTTCCTTTGCAGGAGCAGCAAGGGTCTCTCCTCAGCCAGAAGGGTGTAAGGATGTGCTATTTGAGCCAGCTGGCAGTTTTGTTAAAAATGAAATACCTGCACGAGTATATTAGGGCAAGTGATCGGAATAAACACAAAGATGCACGCAGCCTGTGGCTGCATAATCTAATTTCTTTAGGAAATAAAGAAATAGGGTTATCCTTAGGAAATAATAATAGATACATGCTATCCATGGAATGATCAACAGCAAATTTTGCACAATTAACAAAGCTGGCTCTTGCACAAGGTTGTGATGGCAATGCCAGCTGCAATATCAAACTAGAGGGAGAGATTTTTCTTTGTTTGTTTCTCTCTCTCCCTAAAGCCTGCCTTGCTTATAGTGCTGGCTGGCTGTTCTGTGATTGCTGAGGAAATCAAAGATGCTGTGTGTGGGTGGGGGAACACACTGTCAGACCACAGCAGAGTTTCAGAAAGTGCTGTTGCATAAATTTATATCCTAGGGAATCACCATGCTTCTGTGCCACATTCTGTGTATTAAAATACGCTGCAATTAATATTCATTTCTGCCAGCTTTAATGCCTTTGGTTCAGGGTGGTGGAGAGTACCAGCATATGCTGGAAACAAAGAAAGTGATGAAAACAAATTGAATCTCTCTCTCCAGATATTGCAGATCCAGCTCGCCTGCTAGGACTCAAGGGTACTTTATGTAACAGATGCTACTGAGCACAAAGTTTCTATTGTATATGCCTCACTGTGATCATGTGGAATCCTTACAAAGCAAGCAGGAGCATCATTACGTTGCTGGAGCTGGAATATGAATGTAATTGGACACTTGCAAAGCAATTGCACTTGAAGTGCTAATAGTCTGACTTCATCCGATCAGCATCCAGACCAAACAGCTATTGTTCAAGTCAGGCGCACAGTCCACTTACTATGAGGAGGTTTTATCTATTTTGGCAAAAGAAAGGGGAAGCAGCAAGATAAGGAGTTAAGTCAACAGGAAAACAATGTACACATTTATCTGAGATATTCTCTCGTTTAGTGAAAGCTCCCAAAGACAAAGGAATTACAGTTTTTCAAAGATAGAAAGGCAGAGTCTCAGTGATGTGGGGAGGCTGTGGGCTTTTCCAGGAGCTCCATGCAATGCAGGAAACTCCTGAATGCTGGGGATGTTCCCAGGAGACCAGTTCCTTCACTTTAACAGTGAGCAAAGCAATGGTAAGGGCAATAAGGAGGATGACCCCCATGGAGAACATCATGCTGTGAACAAATGGAGGTATTGAACACCTGGAACAAGGAGTGGGAGCACTGGGCTCCCAAGTAGAGGATTTTGAGGAAGCAGCAGCTCATTCCGCACACCTGACAAAGGAGATTGTCCAGAAGCAGAACTCTGCTTGTTACAGTGCTGTGTTCTTGTGGTTTCCTACTCCCTTTCATTCTGCTTTGAATGGCTCCCCTTGGGTGGGCATGTCAGGTGCTTGTGAAATAGAGTGAAGGAGCAAGTGAAATGTAGAATGCCTGGATCCCCTGTCAAAAGTGATGGCTTTGGACAGCAAGCAATTCCTTTGCATTATGTTAACACTTGGTGAAAGGCTTCTTGTTCTAGTGTTATCTTGGCATGTTTCAGCTCCTCTGCTGTAAAGTTATAGTTAAGTTAGTATACTAAAGTTAAAGTTCCCTGGGGTTTAGCCATAGAACCATTCATGGGAACACCGCAGTAGAGGATGTCCCTAAAAGTTTAGGATTCAAATCTCCATCTTCTAGCTGCAGTAAAATAGCATTAGAGACAGAGGGGAGATACCTGTGAATCCTAGATGTTCTGTTAAAGCACACAGACCCAGAAAAGCCAGGTGCTCTTGGCAGCTCTGTTGTAGCATCTCCTCTCCCAATGTGGCACTTTCCTGCTCAGTGACACAATTCTTCAACTCTTTGGAAAGGAATGTAGGCATCCAGAATGGATAAAGACATCAGGTGGTTGTTCCTGGATGGGGCATCACCTCCTGCTTCTGGCAGGGGCTCAGCACCCACAGCCAGAAGGGCCACCCCCAGCTTGCTGTCCCTTTGTAGGGTGCTCATCGCTGTCTGCTCCCCCTGTATGCATCGCCCCTGGTTTGTAAGCAGGTAAAAGTAGAACAGATGACACACCTGGGTTGTTGGTGCTGCCGTGCTCAGATGGGGTGTGCCCTGAGAGCATTCTCATCTTGGGGGTGTCTGCCACAGCTTTGACTGAGGGGATCATGTGAACCATGGAGTAAGAGGTCTTCCTAACTCTATCCATCTCTGCTCGGTAACTCTCCACTTCCCACAGGCTCATATTTCATTCCCTTGAAATAAGCTTTCTGGGAAAATAAAGCAATTCTCATGCATCATGTTGCCCCAGTTTATGGCATGATCTGCAATTGTACTGTATTCAATATTTGTGTACTGCAAAGAATCATGCCTGCAGGACTGGCATTTTGACATTCAATTTCCTTCCACAAAGAAGTCAAAGGCATCTCACTTTTTGTTAGAACTGGTCTTGTTGGAAAATGCTGATGAAGTGAAACATAAACATATTGTGTTGGAATTTTCATGGGAAAATATTGCTGAAGGGTTTCAGCATGCTTGAAATGCTTCTCTTCTGTGCTAACACTGGCTCTGTCTTGTATTAATATATATTACAGCTAAAATATTTTAAAGGCAACATTTTAAATTTATCCAAATAAAAAATAAGGTTAAAATGGAAAAGGTCAAAACAGAACGTAGAATCAGTTTTTGACTTTTCATAAGCAGGGAAAACACTGAATTTTGCAACCTCGATATTTCCTACTGGCAACACTTCAAATAAATGACCACTGCTGGAATTTCTGTTTATCCTTCTAAATGAAATGTATCTATTTCCTCCTTCCTAATGTCACTACTGACTCTGTGATAACATGCTGGTGGAATTAAGCACTGAGTAAAAGAGCCAGAACAACATAATATTTACACGGTTTCCAAGTAGCAAACAAACGGTATTTTACTGTCATGAAAATGTAGAAAATCTTGAAAAAAACCACAGACATTAAACTCAAAAAGATGACTGAATATATTCTGATTAATCTAGATATTCTATGGAAAAAATTAGTCCTTAAATCCGTACCCTCCAAAAATCACTCTTAAACAGTGTTTGGTTTTGATTAAATACTGCTTGCAATAGCTAATACAAGACTCTAACCTTAGCTGAAGAAAATCTCCAAGGTCTATATTCCATTTTTACAGTAATGGAATGGAAAAATAAAAAGCAGTTCACAACTATGTAGCAAAGAGAGTGTGGCAAGGATAACGTTTCATCACATATATGAGTGTATTGTCTTTCTTACAGCAGTGCTGAGGCTTCTAAAAATCTGCTTTAAACATGAACTCCTGGAGTTAAATGACATTTTCCGTGCAGGAATTTGTTCAGAGGATTATGGATCAGAACCTTCAACAGCTCAGGACTTGGCAATGCAAACCTTGTGCAGAGTGGGCTTAAATCTGCTTTGTCTGGATTGCTGTAATGGCATGCAAGATACATGTACATGTATATAAATATTAAATAATAAAATAAAAATAGAAAATTTTTAAATCCAGAAGCTTGAGATCACTCTCATCTCCTCTGAATGGTGTTGCTAAAACATGAAAACCAACACATTCCCTCCTGGCTAACACTGGTCTTTCTGAGAGGTGGGGAAAATCCTGGCTCCAGAGCAAGGAGCAGTCTCCTGGCCAAGGAACGACTTGGGAGCAGCCAGCACACGTGTTGTGTGTGGAATGTGACGTGTGCTTCATAGAATCTATTAATAATAAACTCTCTTAAACTGATAGGGTTGTCATTGAAATAATTGGCAGCTTGCAGGGATGTTACGGTCATTTAGAAAATGATAAAAATTCCACTGGCTTTCCCCCACTGCTTGTGGTTAGATCATGTATGAGGCTTTTGACATTATTTTCCCAGAATAGACAGATTACATAACAGGGCTGGCAGCCTATAAAAATTTCCTCACTCAACACGGGCAGGAAACAGGTTAGGTTTCTTAGAAGGCCGTTGAAGATTGTAACCACACAGACAAAAGTCTGCGGATAAATGATTTCTCTGGGAAGTCAATGCCAAACTTGTACCTGAAACATCACCTTGCAGAGAACAGTTTCTAACATGTTTTTCTGACAGTATTTCCAGTGTCTGGATCTGCCTGGATCATGAGGAAGACAAAGTACTCCTGGGGAGCCTTCACGGGAAGAGGCAACAAGTGTGAGAAGGTGGCTGGTGAAAATGCAAGGATGCTTCCCAAGGCTGAGGAGAGAAAGAAGCAGGAAACAAAGAGGAGAGGGAAACTGAAAACCATGGCGAGCAAATTGCTAAAGGCTGTGGCTAGTGGGAAAGAGGCAGCTGAAAAGAAGGCTGAAAGTGGAAACGTGGCAGGGAATTTGCTGAAGATGGCAACAAATAGGAAGGGAGCAGAGGGAGAGATGCCTGCAGGTAACCTTGATGTTCTCTCTCTCTCTCTCTCTCTCTCTCTCCAGTCCTAGACTTTCTCAGTCTCTTCCAGCTCTGGAGACTCGTGTTTTCATTCCTTTCAGGAACAGGGGCTTTAAGTTTTCTCCTCACCATCCTCCATCTAATTTATTGTCCTTTATGATCTCTACAATTTTTCCTCTGAAACTTCTGTCTTTCACTTTCAACTAGCCTCATGAATATTTCTCTTTGTCATTCTTATTTTATTCCTGCAAAGACTCCTGATGTATCTTGTAAGAAAGATCATGTACATTTGACTTATACTGTGTAGGGTTTGACAGATGGGCAGGACTTGTGCAGGTTGACCAGGTAGGTTGTGCATGGGTTAACTGTACCAAGGAAACATTTCCTATTCATTGTGTGTATTGAAGCAGGACAGTGCAGCTTGCCCATTGCTTTGCTGGAGGTCCTTGCATTAACGCTTCCCCATTTTGTGTCATGTTCCTCCCTTCAGTCCTGCTTGATTTAATCCTAGCTACACAGAGGAGTTATTTCATAGAGGAAAGTTAGGATACGTGCAGAAGACAATTAAAGCTCATACTCTTTCATTCTTTGCTCTACACACACCCAAAGCAGTTTCATGAAATAATTCCAGTGTCTCTGCTTCTGTCCTGACTTAACTTTCCAGGGGTTCTCATCAAGTTTTAGTTTTCTTCTGGATTCTGCTCTGGTTGTCTTAAGGGAAATCTTGGTAACACTTCGATGCTCAGTTTGATCATCTGTAAAATGCACAGGAAAAGAAACCACTGCTTTGTGCAGCTGCTGTGGGATTAAATTTAACTCTTAGTGGTAGGCTGAGTGTGGTGGTTAAGATACTGTAGAAAAAGACAGTAGTGAAAAACTTCTTCCAAATTCTGAACTTTGAAGATTCCATAATAGCCTTGACAGGGTGCTTGGTGAGCAAAGAAGTAGGTTAGTCAGCGTGGCTTCTTGCAGATGTGGAATTCATGTGAATTCCCATTGCTCGCAGTGCAGGTTGCCCACCTCTTGATTTCCACCTTTGGACAAAATGGCACACACAGCTGTTTGGTAATGAGAGGGCCTTGATCCGCACAGAGCAGCCTGGGCCTACAGAAGGAGCTTGCTAGCAGGAGGGAGAGGCCCCACAAGAGGCTTTGCAGCACTTTGTCCTGCCAGGGTTTCCATGCAGAAGACAGAGGATTCCTTCCAGGCTTGACTTTGAGCTCTGTGCTCTTTCAGTTGTCCTTTCTGTAATGCTTTTGTGCTCGATAAAAAGTACTTAGTGAAAAATTGTCATGAATAATCCTGCGTTACCCACAGAAGAAGTCTGCTGGAATGAGCACAGAAAGCTGCAGCAGACTGGCCTGCAGGCTTAGTTAGCCTGGAGGAGAAAGGAAGTGCTTGTCCTGAGGAAAGTGAGAGGAGCTAGTGCTAAACCTTAAGTAAGTGAGGTCAACTTGAGTAGACTCTGGGGATTTTTGGGATACCTGTAAACTCCACAATTCGATGTGTGGATAGAAAAGTGATGGAGAAGTGAGCAAGCATCAAGCTGAGTTGTTACTCTCTCTGTTGCAGAGGAAACCATCTGTGGATTCATTGAGAAAGGAAAATTTTTTCAAGCTTGCAATTGTATTTCTGATCTGGAGCATTCCGGAAACAATGATGTGGGAAAGACAGAGTCACTTTACACACTTCTGGCTGAACGAATGTGGTCTGCTGTGGGAGAAGCACTCAGTGGGAGCGATGGGATGTTCCTGCAGCCGCTGCAGGCGGTGGGTGAATCCCTGAAGTGGCAGAAGCAGAAGGAAGAGGAGTGGCTGAGCAGTGAGCAAGGGATGGAGCCTGTTTCCACCTGGCATCCAAACTTCTGGAGGAAAGATCTTGAGGAGAAGCTAACACAGTACTT
Source organism: Alectura lathami (assembly GCA_013399715.1). Classification (NCBI taxonomy): domain Eukaryota; kingdom Metazoa; phylum Chordata; class Aves; order Galliformes; family Megapodiidae; genus Alectura; species Alectura lathami. The sequence goes on along the minus strand of VXAV01005970.1, from coordinate 18,920 downwards.
GACAGCCCAGATCCCCCACTTTATTCCCACTAGTAGCACAGATGAGGCTGCACTAAAACAGCATCTGAGTCAGCTGGAAACAACATTCCTCCCCAGCCTGGAGCACAGAAGTGGTTTCTTCAAGGAGGCAGGATTGCTTGTCACCTACGCCCAGTGCTGTCATGCCTCCTTGTCTTCTCACGTTTCCACCCTTACTGACAGTAAATGTTGTACCTTCAGCCAAGGGCTTGTAGTTTATGAATGGTGCCTTAATCTGTACAAAAGGTATGTCTGGAGGACATTATTTTCTCTAAAGTTTTCCTGTGTCTCTGTTCTTCGGTTCTGAGCACAGTTCTTGTTTCTTGTTAATGCAGTGATTTTCAGGACATAAAACCAAAGAGCTCTTCATGAACTTAGATTAGCCCGTTTCCTGTTTTATCTTCTGTTTCTGACAACCAGAAGCTTTTTAGTTGCATTACTGCCTCTCCCTAAATCGTATGTATTGGGCTCAGGGGCTTACCTGGGGTATGCAGATCTTTCTCTGCAGGACTCTTGTTGGATATGCACACAGTCCTGCTTTCCTGAGCAAGCCGTTGGGAATTCCTTTTCCAATGTTAGGGCTTCATTTAGCAAGCTCTGGAATACACCATTTACTCCAGAATGATATTCTGTTGCACTCATGTCAGCATTATGTTCTGTGGACTTCTGTTGTCTCCTTGGCTCTCTCGCTGTTTTATATGGCCTGTAGTTTGACCAGTTGTTTCCGTATTTCAATCATTAGTGTTCAGACCACAGGAAAAAATACAGCACATCATTAAATTTGTATCCAGGTTTGGGAAAACAGATGTGGTTTGCCCCATGATCTGAGAAGCAGCACATCTGGGACCTTTTAGCCCAATGTGAAGTCAAAGCCTTGCCCTGAGAATGCCTGCAGCTGTCATTGAAGCCTGAACCTACTTTGCTTTCTTGTGATCTGGTTTTCTATGACAGTGGTAGATGAGGGGCTTGATTCTCTGTGTTCGTAGATGCTTTGCTACTTAACAGCTCCTTAACAACTTATGTCCTACTATTTTTCAGCCCCTTTGGCTTGTTTGGTTGCTTCCATCCAAGCCTAGAGTTTCTTTGTTCTTTGTATTAACTGCACTCATAGCGATCAGCTCATCAGATGGACTCCTGAAGGAGGGAAGCCTGGTGTAGGTACACGTGGGTGCATGATGTCCTCAGATACATGGGAGGCATGAGCCCAGGGTGCATCCATTCTGCTGCTACTTTTATGGGCTTAAAATGGTAAAACTTTTTTTTTTTTTTTTTTTTTAGCTAAGATTAATGGGTTGATGAAATTATTGAAAAGATACATGAAGTTGGAAGTGAATAAAGAAAAACTCAAAGACAGGAAAAAATGTGTTATTCAAATGCTGAATTTCTTCTTTTTCTAAAAAAGTAAAAGGAGACTGTAATTGTGTTAGGGTCAGGAGACAGTAAAGAAAATGGAAATGAACATAGGAGAGGTGTCAGACTGACTTCAGAGGAAAAAAAAAAGTCTTACCTGTTTGGATTCTTCTCTGTGAACACATTTACAACCTTAGTAATTGCTCACATAGAGCACCTGCTACACAGGTGCTTTCTGTTATAGAGCCCTTCCCATTTAGATGGAATATATAACACTTGTGAAAAAGTAGATTCACGTAACTGTGCTAAGCCTAAGAAGGAATTTGGCAGTAGGAGAGAGAAGGGGAGAAGGAAATGGAGAGCAAAAAGTGTAATTTAGGCAGCAAGTTAAGGAAGGAGGAAAAGAAACAGCAAAAATAACTGGCAGAAGGGCATGAAAAATGCTGTCAGTTGTGTTGGGGCTGAGCCAGCACTGCAAACACTGCTGGGTGTTTGCTGTGCACCCTGTGAGCCCGTGGCACAGAGCAGGGGCTGCCAGGTGAAGAAGCGCTCTGTGTCACCATGAAATGGCCCCTCTGGCTGAGCTCTTGTTTTCTGTGTGCAGTGGCTGTGGGACATATCTGGGACCCAAGCAGAGCTCCCAGCACAACCTTGCCATTGATGTTCAGAGTCTCGTGTGGATTATTCTGAAGACAGAGGAAAAGTTGCTTGCAGTTGCCCGGGTAAGGATTCAGTAATCTTAGCCCAATCTGCCTGTTTTAATCACAAAGCTCTGAAGTGAGGAGTGGCCTTGCTGATTAACCGCTCCCTTCTGGCTGACCCAGCTCTGCTGGATGTTAGCCCTGAGGCCTCCATCTGGGTCATGCAGCCTGGTTTCCTGAGCCCAGCACAAGAAGACATGCAGCTGGTGCACCGCTGGCACAGCCATTCTGTGAGGTCTGAGAAGGGTGTTGTAGTGCCACAGATGACCTCAGCTCAAGGGCTGCAGCACCTCTCTCTTTTCTCAGCAGATCTTCCCGTTTGAAGAGTGCTGTCTGGGCATGTGGAATACCAGCAAAGCAGGCATGATGTTACAGCAGTGGGGAGTTCCAGAGGAAACCCTGGTGTTTGGAAAATTCAGCAGGGCCTTTTGGATTCAGCTAACGCCCAAATGCAGCACCAGAAGTTGCCAGCCTCCTCACTTTCCCTCTCACTTTCCATTTCTACCTGGCCCCTTCCCAGGAGCAGGGGTGGGGAAGCTCTGTGGCAAACTGCTGAATCACCCCAGGGAAAGTCCTCTAAATTTCAGAGGTTATCCTTAAGTGCCATTCCCAGAGGAGCACTGAGGTAGTCATAATCATGGAAGTAGAGCTGCCAGCTGGTGACAATATGCTTAAAACCTACTGATTTCAGTGTTTAATGTTAAGCCTTTTTATGGCCTATTGCAATCATTACCCTAGGAAAGACCATGTGCTCTTAAGGGCTTATTTTAGCATGTATTTCAGTGAAGGAAATGACTGTACCTGGGGTAGTGCTAGTGAAGTTATCTCAGAGCATATCACTGAGTCATTAACAAACCCCCAAAGCTACTGACTACTCTGATGGAGAATTGAACTCTATTCTTTCCTTCTGATGTGATGGCTGGAGGAAGCTCTCGTTTAGCTGTGGGCATTCTGCCTTCTGGGCACGCCATCCACTGAGCAGGCTCACCTAGACCTGGCAGTGGTTCTAAGTACTTGTGCCACGATGCTCAAGTCGGCTGCATTTTTTTCAGGCCTGCCTGCGTTTGTGAGTTATCTCTGAGTGTTCATAATGTGTAACTGTGACTGTAAGTCATACAGCGCTGGTTTTGCCACTTCAATGGATGACTACAGTTTTCTCAATGAGAAGAGACAGAACAGAATGAGCTATAGTCTGCTTTGCCTGTGAACACCTGGCTTTGTCACAGGGAGTGCCAGTCTAGCACCTGCACAAACTCAAAGCATTTTCAACAGAAGTGAGCAAGAGAGTTGTGACCACATCAGAGGGTGCTGAGAGCTCAAACGCCACGTGGGGTTCAAAGCAGCTTCCAAATAGCATTGCAGGGAACATGGCCAGCTCTGTGTTACCTCAGCACCAACGTGTCCAGGGCAAGGGGTCTTTGTGCCTTTTGAGGCTGCAAAGTTGGTCAACTGGAAATTAAGGCGTCATTGATGTGGTTGTTGATGAGTCACCCCTGTCCTTGCTGCACTGGGGAATTTGACATGAGTGCAGGCCAAACCTTCAGTGAGAAATTAGGGTTCATTCTGATGCCGAGAGATGGAAAATGAACTTTCTGTTCCCTGCTTCTGTGGCCTCAGCTCAAAACTGACTCAAACTAGAGATTGCAGGACCAGAAGTGCATACATGGACAAAAGCTGGAGGAGCGTTTAGAATGAGCTGCAGAGGATCACTTGGGTCTGCATCTTCTTCTCTTCCTCCCCCCGTTGTCTCAAGTAGACAAAAGAAGGACTGAGGAGTGCATATGCCTTGGAGAATTTTGCCAGGTTGCTGCTGCTGCCCAAGTGAACAAGGGTGCACAACAGCCTTGCTCTGCCTGCCTGCCCTGTGCGCTCCCACTTGCATGGAACATCTCAGCCAATTTTGATTGCATTTGATTACTTGGTAGAGGTCTCAAGGATGTTAAATTCCTGCATGTTTTAAACCAGGAGCTTGATAGATGAAAGAGGACCAGGAGGAAGCTGGAGGTTATTTATGGCTTAGCTTGGTACATCAGAAATTCTGATCCTCTCTGTGCTGGCGCTGTGGTGTGTGGGGTGCTGGTGTTAACACAAGGGCTACAGAGGGCAGGCTCACATCGCCTGATCCAAAGCAACTAAGTACTCTGGCTCAACAAGTTATCACTCTGCAGTGATTAACTGAGTGCTTTGTCCCTTTGTGTAGCAAGACCTTCGTGTTGGCTTAAACTGACACATTTTACTTTGCAGTTGGTGCAGGCTAGAAATGTTTGTGCAGGTCAGCTCCTATCTGTTGTCTCAGCACATCATGTTAACACAATAGCTTACAGTCAGGTGATGGCATTCTGGAAGAAAGGAATTTTTCTTGGGTTGTTTACAACTTCTTATTGGCCTTTGTTTAACACTTTTAAATGAATATGGCAAAGCAGTTGTTTTGAATATACTTTTGATGAAATTCTTAAGTGACAGCTATAAATTTCCTAATTCATCAGCCAGAAAAGAACAAAGACAAAAATGGAAGACCAGACTTTACATTCTTTCTCTTTGGCAAAAGATGCAGAAATGAATGAATAAATAAGCCAGGCTTTTGAGTTTAAAGCTTCTATAAAGGTCAGATCATGTTTTAAGCAATGAGCCCTTTCTCTGCGGTGTTAGTTTTGTTTTTATAGTCAATTCAAAATAACACAAGCCAGTCAAGTCTTGGGAAACTTCCCACCACGCAGCCTCATGGGGCTCATCTTGCTGTGACAGCAGCTCTAAACATTAACCCGACTCCTGTTGCACTCACACGTCCCTGGCTTGAGTGAGGGAATGCTTTCAATTTGCACTGGCTGGTTTATGCGAGTGCTGGTTGAAGCTATGAAGGGTCGAAAATCTCAGCTACGGTAGCTGGCAGCAGAGCTTTGTGCCCAAGCCTTGTTTTGCTGTGTGGGCACCTTCATTGGAGCTAAGCTAGCTAGGGAAGGCTGCAGATAACCCGAGCTGACATGAGGATGAAAGGAAGCTGCAAATCTTTTAAACTCAAACAAACACAATGTAGAACAAAGCAGAACAATGTTATTAGGTCAGCTGGAAAATTGCCAGGCTTTGGGCTAAAGGGGATGGCCAAAAAATAGAGGCAGAAATTCATCTCGTCCAAAAACATAATGAGAGGCTGGGAAACCTAACTCATTACAAATGCCATTGCATCTCAACTGTTATTTTTTTTCTTTTCTTCTTCTTTTTCTTCCTTTTTTTTTTTTCAATATATATTTAGAAGGAAGTAGGGAAAGCACTGAGAGAAGCCTTTAATATTGGGAAAACCCCGTGTGCAGATGCTGCGGTCATTCAGGTAAACAGGGGGGACACTGAAGAGCTCACATCCTTTGGGGCAGTCATGTTGCTGCACACAGCTGTGTAGGTAATTGGCAAGGTCCAGTTTTGCATGTCTTGGACTAAGCTCAGATTTACAAGCTTGTAAATCAGCTGCCATATTTAAACCGTGCCTTTTTGCCCCCAGACCTGTTCTTCTCTTGTGCATATGTAAGGAAAGCAAAACTAACTGAAAAAAGGATGACCCTGAGATTAGCTGATTCAAGCTGAAGTTGCATCTACACCTGGATTTTCACTTATACGTTTGGAAAACTGCAGTGTATACTAACCAGTCTGCCCTGTGTGAGCTCTGCATCGCAGCTGAGTGCTGTTATAAAACAAGTAGGGGCTGCCGAGTCGCGGCAGATCCCCGCGTTGGGCTGTGTGTTCCCTGCTCTGTGTGCTGGGTGCAGCTGTGCTGCTGCTCTGACTGCTTGGGGCCTGCTTCAGAGCACGGCGAAGCCGAGTGCTCAGAGGGCATGGCAGAAGCACACTGCAGATTTATAAGCAGTACAAACTGTGGCCAGGGGGTGCTTGGATCAAGATCTGCAGAAAGCTTAAAATAAATCCTGGAGTTTACACATGGACTCAAATGATGCTAGACAGAAATCAGGGCCAGCTGATACGCCCACGTATCACCTGACATGTTGTAGGTATGGTCCTCCTATCTACAACATCTGTCCATATCTCAGTAGTGATGGTTTTGCTGTGTTGTGTACACAGCTGGCAGATTTGAATGCTCTAGTGTAGGTGATGAAAAAGCCTGGATAAAATGGCAACCCTTGTGAAGCTGTTGCCTCCTCAATTTTCTCAGGCTGACACCTCAAGATCAGATAGAAAATGAGCAAGGTGCCACAGAAACTCATCAGCCATAATTTCCTGATACTTTGGAGTGGCTTGTTTTATCCCATCCCTTCTCATGAACTTTTACATCTGTTGTGAGCAGTGGAAAAACCCATCTGTGACGTGAGTCACCCTCTGCGTCTCGCTGATGCTACCCAGAGCGCTAGGAGAGCACAGCACACAAGTCCATCTGTCTCCTTTTATCCCTCTGGCTCTCTTCCCCTTGCAAGATTTTGTTTCCACGGAGCAGCTAATGGACAGCATTAAGTTGCCACCTGCTCAAGCCTGCCCAGCACGGGCATATCCCACCTGCTGCAGGCACCTGGGCCACCGAACTGGGGTGAGACAGGCACAGTGGGATTGCACTGCTGAGTTAAGAACAAGTGGTGGAAGCTGGGCACTGGGCACCTGTCTGGTTCAGACATCCCTGGCAGAAACCCTGGCAGATGCCCGCAGTGTGGGCTGCCTAACCTTGCTGCACCCAAATTTATCGGTGAGGATGTCATACACAAGTGCAGGTGTCAGATGAGGCATTAAAATCAGACTCCTACAAAGCACTTTTTGTTACACAAGGGCTCCCAAAACTGAAAAAGAAGTTGTTCCCTAGTAGGCAGAGGGATCTGCAGCTTAGCAAAGGATGAGATGTATTCCTGTTCACTGTATAAAGAAGAAATGGCTTTGAAATTCACAGATATTAACAGAGAAGACAGAGGCTGCCCAGCACATCAGTGAGAGCCTATGTGAGAAGGTGGAAGCTGTGTGCCTGGAGGAGTGCCTGAACTTCCTGGAGAGGTAAGGGGGAGGCTGGCTCCCTGTTGGCGCATCCTCAGTGCTCCAAAGAAAGAGATCCTCCAGAAGCTACTGGCGATCCTGTGTTCACCTGGATCTGCCACTGCCCTGCTTACAGTTTGTGGCTGTTTGCCATTAAACTGTGAGTAGATGGACAGCACTTCACTGCTATTTTCATGTTGAGCACTTGCTGTGTCAAACTAAAACCGAGGAAACAAATTGCTCCAGGGCTTGCCTGGACAGGTTAAAGCCTCAGAGGATATTTGTTCTGGAGAGGCTCAGACCTGAAGCACTTCCAGAAAGTGGGGCAGCCTCATGACTGATGCCCAAGCTGGGCCCTTCCTGTGCTTCCCAGGCCTGGTGCTGTCTGCTGGCTCCCTGTAAGGGTGAGAGCTCTGCTTTCTGTTGTGCTTCTCAGAAAATGGTGAATGACATGTTCTCCTCTTCTACCCTCTCTCCACTTCTTTGGGTTCCCTTCATCTGCATTTTGCTCTGAGGCACCTCCCTCCCTTTGTATCCTGCACAGCAGAAAATGACAGTACTGCTGATTGTAGATTTAAGATCCTTCGCTTTTCACATCACAAGGGGAAGAAAGTTCCTGTAAGACAGAATGGTTCAGGAGCCACTTGTGAGGGTGAAGCTGTGACGAAGTGGAAAATAGACTTTGGGAACACCAAGGCTTTTGGTGTTCTGCAGCTTCAACAGCAGAGACCGAGTTGCTTCCCAGAAGCAAGTGTTGCAGCAACAGTAATGATAAAATTAACCTCATGCCTCTTAATCCATAAAAGTGGCACCTAGGCAGCTCGAGCGCTGTCCTCATCCATTGCTGTGGTCTCCTTCCTCACCACCTGGGCAGTACAGAGACCATCATGATCCTGCCCTTCTCAGAGTGTGAAGCTATGCACACTAAAAATACAAGTAATCGCAGAGCATTTTTCCCTTTTGCTGCTAGAATAATGTTGTCAAATGTGTTACAGAACAAACCAGCTTAAAAATCTGTCATCCTGTTTTAAAATAGCTATGGAAACGAAGTAAGAAGCTTCCTCCAGCTTGATGGCTGCCACGGGATAGGCAGCAGCTTACGAATCCTCGAGAACTGCTGCATTCTCAGGTTAGAAACTAGACCCCAGCGGCATATGAAGCCAAATGAATTTTCTGCTGTCTGATTTTCTTTTAACTCTGCTGAGGGGTTGGCCATGCCTCCAACTGGTTGTGGTCATCCAACTTCATGCACATCACATGGTGAATGGTAAGCAGGGAAGGAGCTGGCTGTGGTCAGCAAGAGCCCTTCAGAGCAAAAGAAGGACTCAGGTGGGGGCTCAGGTGCAGGGCCAGGACCCAGGACTGCTACATTTGCAGCATGGCACTGCTGCTTCCCACCTGGCCCTGCAGGTGCAGGGGACACAGCCTGTGGTCTATCAGCTGGCTCCTTCTGGTGCCCATGACACTGAACAGGAGGCAGGCCACAATGCTGTATTGTGTGTGGGGACATTATCCTGGCCAACCCTGCTGTGTGTTGTGTTGTGGTTCCTTTCCCTGGCCTGATCCTCCCTCATTAGGAAAACACCATAAATGTTGCACTGAGATGCATGTGCTTAAGTACTTCAAGGCAAGCCCAAGCTTCAGTGCTTTGCTGAATGAAACCTTGTGGAACATGGCAGGCTTTCCCTGGGGTTGTTAGCAAGGAGGGAAGCAACAAAGCACAGAAGGGTGGGGGAGGATGTTTGCACCTCCAAGCTAATTTCAGAAGTGCTTGCAGCAGTGGAGAAAATAAGATTGCTTCTGTTCTTCCTGTGTAAATGTATCTGAGGATCTCTAGAGTCAGCAAAACGCCCAAATCTGCCATATGCACGGTGCTTACTTGACACTGGAACATTTCATTGAGCCTGAAGCTGTTTTGTTTGTTGTATGCATGTTGCTACTGCTGGATCCTAAACTGAATACTTTTAAGACTCTTTTATGTAATTCTTTACAGTGATACTGAAAATGAGGTTACTCATTGAGTTTTTCCAGGAAGTAAAATGTGTGGTTTCAAATCAGTGATCATTTTAACACAATTTTGCAAACTTGAAGACTGTTCTGTTGGAATATAATTGTTCATCTCATGTTTGTAGGATACCAAAGGCACATAGGATGCTCACTAATCCTCTGCTTGTCCAGATCACCTAATGCCTTCTCTTTTTTGAAAATACTAGCATTTTTACTCATCTAAGCTCACTAGTGATGGGTACCAGTGGCATTTGCATGTGTTTGAGCTTTCGTGTGCTTGAGGCAGCATTTTAGTAAGAGCTGTTGAAAAGGTGGATGCTCATATGTGGGTCACTGTGCTAGCCCTGCACCTGAGCATGTGTTCATTCAAGTGCCCAGGCAATCACATTGGTTGCAGTGGGAAGAGTTTTGATCTGAGAGAATAACCTGACTTAATGTGATCAATTATTTCCATAACCTTTTTATTTTATTATTTTATTTTATTTTTATACAGAGCTGCCTGGTATAAGCTAACATACCTTTGCAGTGCCAGCTCTGGTCAGAATGTTAAGGTAAAAGAATTTCTAGACAGGATGGAAGATGAGGTTATGGAGCATTTTCTGCAGACAATCACTACTGAAATCAAGGTATGGGAGAGTCATGTTAACTCTGAATATTTTCAAGATGTCAGGCAGGCATCCGCTTTACTCTCATGTCGTGGTTTGGAAAGGATAAAACCATAGTCTGATCTTCAGGTCCAATGCCCTCATCTGCTTTGTCTGACAGCCTCATCTTTTCCAGTCTTGGGAATCCCAGTTCCACTGCTTTTAGTTCTTGCTGTTGTGCTAGAAATAGGCACCCCACGCTGCCCCTGGGGACCCAGACCCCAAGGGCTGAGCTCCACTTGACACCTACTCATTCCCAGCAGCTTGATATCTTCCTGGAGCAGCAATAATTCCCAGAGCCCAAGGTGGTGGTGGGTAGTCAGGAAGCAGAGAAGGCTGAGGAGCAATTTCTCTCTCCCTTGGGATAAGTTCCCTTCCTTTCACACATTCTAATATTAGATTACTAGCCCAGACACTCCATGTCTAGACAACAAAGAATTGTTGTCGGTGTTGTGCCTCTCCTTGGGAAGCTCCCCTGGGCATCTCCAGGCCCATTGCATAGGCTAACTCAAGCATGTTGAAGGCAGCTAAAGAAAAATGACAAAAGAAACCCGGCCACACTGTGCAGTTTTGGTCACCGGAGGTCATTGCCAGCTTGTCTCATGGGCCCACACATCAAGATGGGAGCTGGAGATGACTCTGACAGAGCACATAGACAGCCCTAGGAGAAACAGGAGACCTAGGGGGCAGGTTTGCAGTCCTTCTCTGTCTGTGTCTACACAGTCTTTGAATGATGGAAGGCAGAGTTTATCTCCTACCTGCACACTAAAGGATCCTTGTGTGTGCCCATTAAAAAAGGGGCAGTGGCCATGCTGGGAGCAGGACATCAGAGCAGAAGGGCACAGGTCAGCTGTATTTTCCTGCACTTCCAGTCCATAGGGAGACATTTTACATAGTCTCAGGATTAGAGCTTTTGCCACCCATTTTTCATAGTTTTAGATCTTCCAGCTTTGGGCTTAAGAGCTTAATATACCTGTCCTGATTTTGAACTGCTTCTGTCTTTCATGTTTTGCTTTTCTTTGAAATAAAGACACAGGATGCTGCAGCTTGTGGAGCTTTTTTGTTTTGTTTTGTTCGTTTTCTGAGAACAGAAAGAGCAAAAGCACCATAATCCATATTTGTAGCCTGTGTGATGTCTTCACATGTGCACCCTTTGACTCTGTCTCTTTTCCTCAGGGAATGCTGAAGGACCACTTCAGAAAGTGTGATAGTGGTTTCAACCACATTCTTGAATCCTTAAAGCAAAGTTTTTTGGCATTTGGGAAGAAAAAAACAGACATATATGAGGTAAGAAATAAGTAAGAAAATAAGAACAAGTTATTATTCATGAAATCACCAAAACTAGTCCATGAAGATCTGAATGCAGAGTATTTCAACCTTAATGCGAGCTCCCATTTTGCCTATCATTCAAATGGCCTTTAAAGATCTAGTGGTCTCAGTTCAGCTCCTCAGAGCTGGGTATGTACTTCACCAGGACAGCTAGGACCTTTCTGTAACCTCAGCAGAGAAACCAAGAAGTGAAGGAATGAGGAAACTGAATGCGTCTTGAATGCATCTCCCACATGCAGAGCTGGAACAGTGAGCTGTCTCTGATACTGCCATTGCCCCAGTACCATTGTACCAGAAATCCCGACAGCTTCTAACGTGCTTCAGCCTCAGTTGTAAGGAACTTTAAACCCTTTGGTAGAGTGGACCCATGGAGAGGTGAAAACTCCAGATCTCCATAGGCTCTGGTCTCTCAGGCAGAGTTAAATATGTCAGAGTTAGAAAAGGGCAGCTGCACAGAGTACCCATGTTTTTCTACTTCTACAGTAGCCTAAACAACATGTCTAGCATCTCACAACACTAGAGTCTGGTCCTTCAGCAGTCAGACTGGTACATGCCGTACCCTCTTCTGCACACAGGCAGCATTCACTGCTGCTACCTGTGCCATACATGGACCACTAAGCATTGGACTCCCTTTCTCTTACCCTCCAAGTTCTGCAGGGTTTTTGTTGGTGCTGATTTTAATTAACATTTTGAAACGTAGAAAAATGTAATGGAACAGAAAAAAAAAAAAAGGGAGATATTCTGCTGTTGTTCAGAGCCTGTCACTGGACATCATGTCACATTAGTGCTGGAGTAAGCAGCAGCTCAGTGGTGGAGTGCTGTGCCAGAGCAGTCTGTCTCTTGTTTTGTCTCTTTTGGAGAAGGCTGGGGATTTCCTGTACCTTTGGACTGCAGCCTAAACCAGGGATAATTTCCACTTCTAATGAAAATGTGCTTTTTGTGCAGCAGCCCATCTCCCCTTAGAAACTCTCCCTCTCTCTTGAAGTATTACATGATCTTTGAACTGAGGTTTCTTTGCAGGTTGTGGGTGACCCAGAAGCGCTCACTGTGCCTGGCCACAACTGTGTGCCCAAGGGTATGGCTATGGGGTGTGTCTAGCAAGGATATTCCAGGGAGGCTGGTTCTCTCTTCACCTGTAGTCCAAGCTGTCCCAAAGCTATGTGATGGTTAGCTTGGTGCTAAGCCAAGCGTTACCTCACTGCTGCAGAGTGCGAGTGGAGCTCGGCCAACTGGTCCCATTGCCTTGGGTTGGTTGTCTCCACGCTTACTAGCAATGCCATCCACATACATCTTGGAATCACTCCATGTGTTAAACCAGGTGTTTTAAGGGGATACTTAGAGACAAGGGACATCCATGCATGGACCTTCTATCACATGTTGGTCAGAATCCTATAAGTATGGTCTGCTCCTTGCTCATTATCCTGCCCAGTACAGGGGAGTTAATTTGTGCTTCTTTGCTCTGGAACAGGCTTTCGTCAAGTCTGCGAACGCCATAATTATTACAGAATATGTGCACGCCCTCCTGACCACTTCCAGGAAACCATCTTCTGTGCAGAGGAGGAGAATTGTCAGCAAGATAGAAGAAGATCATAGGATGCTGCAAACCATCTTCAAAGAGTGCTTGGTAAGTCTTTGATATGGTTATGGTTTTGCTCTGTCATCAGGAACGGTACAGGAAGAGGAAAAGGCTCTTAAAGCAACAGAAAAGCTTAAGAGGTCTTACCACAGTGGTATCTAGCTTCATAGAAATGAAAATCAGATGGGCAGGAAGACAGCCCTTCCCATTTGCCAGAAGCTGTTAGCTTATAGTTTGAAATGTGTGACTAGAACAGGCAAGATTCACACTCCTGACACTGAAAGAAGAATGAGGCAGTTTCCTCTGAACTGGTAAGACAACTCCAAGGCTGTCAGCTCCCCCAGGCATTGGCATGTGTACACAGATGAAGAAGGAATGTCCTAAGAGCTGTGTTCCTGCCTTGAGCCTCTGGAATGATGAACTGAATCAGCTGCTCCACATCTTCCCTTCTCTGTGGGCTGCCCCAGCTGGCTGCCCCTCCTTGGACATGGGATATATACGTTGTTATGCTTCCATCTGGCCTCTTCCCTCCCTGAAGACCCTTCCATGGATGCCACTGTCCCATCCCCTTGGAGCTGGGCTGTTTTGTGCACAGGCCATTTCTGTGTGCTACAGTGTTGTTTCCACAGGGATGGAAACGTGATGCTGTTGTGCTTGGTCACGGGTCGCGGGGAGGAGAGAGTCTCTGTGTAGAGGTGAACACCTCACACCTTTGCAAGGTAAAAATGTTTTGCAAAAGGGATAGATAAGGTATAAAAGCAGAGCCCACATCTTTGAAGAAAACTGTGAGTGCCCAAGCATAGTACTTCATAAGTAAGCTGAACTGTGCACTGCAGCAACAACTGCAAAGGCAGTTTGATAACAGTACTTAGTTGTGACAGAGCGGATAAAAAGCCTCAGCTTTACTGGTTTTAATAATTCCATAAATTCTGACTCATTCTTATGACTTATGAATTTAAGTGCTAGGGACTGGAAATCTATTTTCTCCCAGATGAGCCCTGCTGCAAGTCAGTTGTTAGAAATTCTAACTTTGTCCAAAGAATAAAATGAAATCAAAATGATAATTTGTAGGCTTCTCTAAAAAACTCTCAGACCCATTACAATGAATCCATTAGTTTCATGGCAGAAAGCTGGAAGCTGACAGTGCTTTTAGCTGAAGACCTGCCTTTCCTAGCGTGATCAGTCACAGGCAGTCCGTGCTTTGAGAAATCAGGGCATCGGGAACAGCAAGAGGATTCTCTAATGTTAACTCTGAAGTTTACCAGTAACGCTGTGCTCAGCATCAGCTTTGGTTGAAATGTGCAAGGACAGCTGGTTTTATAGTGTAAATGAGATGAGAAAACTAATTATCTACCAAAGCTCTGTGCTCTGCTTGGGTGAAAAAAGTCTGCATCTAGTTAGAACAGTTCTCCTTGCATCCCCACTCTATTCTCTCTCTTGCTTGATGTAGATGCACTGAAAACCTTGGGGAGGAAATGCATAAGCAATTTGCAGAGGACAGCCTGATACTCAGTCAGATGGGGTACATGGTTCTGCATGCAAAATATGTGCTCTACTGCAGACTGAATTTATCGTGCAGTTGCTGCACAGGCTGCACCTGCTCCCTGCCCTACTGTGCCCTCTGTTCAGGCTTCCTTCCCCTTTGTCATCAAAACACAGTGGGAAATGCCTTGCTTCTTTCCTCAGAGCAATACATGTCAAAGGCACCTAAACACTGCTGACAAGCCGCCTCTTCTTTGTCTTTTTAGATTGCAGGCTGTTTACCTCCAACCTTTCCTATCTATATAGCACTTAACAAAATCTAACACCTAATTAATCAGCATTTTGTATTAGTGAGCTTGCCAAGTATGAAGCCTTATGGTGTTGGTGCATTAGGATCTGAGTGCAGCTTGTGCACTGCGCAGAGCTAAACAAGCTGTGTGTCTGCAGTGCGGAGGAAGAGAGAGAAGGCCGACTTCAAGCATTACCGTTAGCTTTGATTTACGCTCAATGCAGAGATGAGCTGCACGGAGAATCCAGCCTGCTGTTTCTAATGTCCTGTGGAGATCAGGGGAACCTGGGCTTCTCCTGCCCTGGTTTGGCAGCCTGTTCTCCAGGTTTGCTTTGTCACAGAGTCTCTGTTGACATGACGGCATCAATAATTCAGAGAAGCAGTTTAATTGCACTGCCAATGAAAAATGTGAACAAGACCCGAAGCTCTCTCTTGGCAGCTGACCCACATCCTGCTTTCTCCGCTTTGCTAAAAATGCGTATTTCTTGCTAGATTTTTGAGGCTTTATTCTTCTGTGTGTTCTAGTTTAGTAGGAGCTGGCCAGACACAGCATCCACCATTCATGATCATGTCCCTCACGGTGTCCAGCCCTGCTTCCCCTTGTTTTTCTGTTACAGGATCCATGTCCTGTCACCGCTGGCCAAGGTCACTTCTGTCCCTGGGCTTGTTCCAGGGCAGCAGAAATGGTGTCATGTGCTGGCCAGCGGAGCTTGTTTTCACGCAAGTACAGGGCTGCGCTTATCTGTGGAAGGAAACTGTTTCCTAGAGAGTGAGATAGGCTTTGAGAGGACAGGTGGTGCAGCAAAAGGCCTGCTTTGGAAAGGAAATGCAGAAAACAATTCTGTGCTGCTGCAGGTAGTCACTGAGCCGTCCTGGAAGTAGCCTGTGTTTTTTTTTCCTCTTAACCAGGAGGGAAAACATGCTTGTGCACGCACAGACAGTCCTGCAAAGCTCCTAACCCGTGGAGTCAGATCCGGAGTCTGATGTGAGGCCACCTCCTAACATACTTTGCATCCTTCACCCTGAACACACCTTTGCTTCTCTTCCCAGGGTCCCACAGCTGGTGCCCTCAAGGATCCTATAAAGGCAATTTTAGAACTTATTCAAGCTTCTGATGCTGAGGGGATGAAAATAGCCCTGCTGCCCATTCTCAAAGAATTTCCTGATCTGAGGTAAGGTGTTTTACAGGTTTGGTTTATGTGGTTTCTGCACGATTACTTGCTGCCAGAAGACCTGTACCAATATCAGCCCTGTGAGACTTTCTCTCTGCAGTGTGCTGGGCCAGGCACAATGCTGGCCTTTGAATGCGCTCAATGCTTCTTATTTGCAGATGCTGCTTGATGAGATGAGGTTCCATCCTTAAATGAGCATCATCCTTAAAGGTGAAGGATGGATGAAATATCAGTCAACAAAACAGGAACACTGTGGAAAAATGATTCCAAGCACTTGGCTTTTGTTTTTAACACTTCACCAGTCCTTTCCTAGTTATAACTATTTTCACATAATCCTAGGTGTATTCAGTGAGAATACACACTTCCATTTTTCACAGGAAGCTGTTAACAGAGATGAAACTCAACTTTTGTTAGGAAGGTGAGATTTTAGCTAACTGCATTTGTTTCAGATTCTGTCATTTATTATATCCATCTTGAACTCTGATGTCTTGTGCTAGGGACTGTATTTTTTCAAGTTAACATGGTTACAGTGTAGAGCTCTATGTGACAGGATGCTCTGAAAGCCAAAAGTGTGAAGAGCTTCAAACAGGGAGCAGACAATTTGTGGTAGATAATTGTCTCAGTGCCTATTCAACCTGACAGTCATGATACAACCCCTAGCGAAGGAAGTCCCTTAGCTGCAGACTGCCAGAAGCAAAGAAAGAAAGACAAAGAGATCATGTTATGCTTGGCCTGGTTTCCGTATTTTTTCCCAAGCATTTGCTTCTTTTAAAGAAGCAGTGTTGAGCTAAAAAGATGTTTATCTGATACAGCATAGCCGTTCTTATTCTCTTACTATATATATATATATATATACACACACATACTTATCATGTGCATATATGTGCATAGAAAATACTCATTATAATTTAATAATCTTATTTCGTTCCATTTCTCAGGGGAGGCCATCCTGGTGTGAGTAGAAGCGCTGTTCTTGATTTCAGTAGCTTCTTGTATGTTTAAAACCATGTTTGATTTGGATACATTTGCCCTGCTTGTCAATCGGACTAAGAAGTTGAGGCCCTGCTCAGCAAAGCAATGCTGCGTAGAACAAAAATCCTATGGCCTTTCAGATAACCAAAAACAACTCCACATGAGGGGAGAAAAGATACAACAAATGCTTTCAAAGGATCTAGTGTAGAGTTACCCCAAAGCTAGTATGGCAGACGTATATCTTTTTCTAGGTGAAATCTGAGGTGAAGATTTCCACAGTTTCATGGGAATGCTGTGTGCATAGGGCTTGGGACCCATGAGCTCAGCCATGCCAGACGCTGCACACAGCTCTTGTGGTACAGCCTGCTTGTTAGGTGGCCAGAGGGTGGCAAAAAGCTGTTCAAGCAGCTTCTAGGCCTAGGTCTGGCCCAGCATTATGGGGTGATAGGAAGCAAGCTGCTTTTCTTGCTTCTTGCTTTTTTTCCTTTCTTTCACTGATCTGCCCTCTCATCCTTTTGGCAAAGGGAAGAACATCTGAGTGCAGTGCTGGACATCAAAGACTCGCTCAGCAGAGAAGATAGAGCTGCTCTCTTGAAGGCATTTCGTGATAATTGTGGGGAAATGGAAACAGTAGCGAACTTGCTTTTTGCAGATATAGAAGTAAAACCTAGAAACAATGGACTCTGTGTCTGCTTCTGCTGTTAGCAACGGTAGGTGTGTGTGTGAGTGTACATGCACAGGCATTCCTGCTTACAGGGGTGTGGAATGCCTATGGCTGTAACATCACCTTCCTGAGTTCCTTGTTGCTGTATATACAGGTCTACGTTTTCTTCTCTTTGGCTGCAAATTTCCACGTCATGAAGCATTGTGTTGTAGGCAGTGCAGGGACCTGAATGCTTAGACGTGTGATTCGGGTTGCAGCAGTGACAAAGGAGGAGACAAGGCTTTTCCTCCCTGTTCTTCCCTCCTGTCTGTGTCCCTGCAGTAAGACTCTGCAGCATCCCCTCCCTCCCAGCCTGTTACAGTATGTGCACATGCAACCAGGCAAGCACTGGTGCCTCCTGTAAGGGCACGCTGAGGGGTTTTCTCCTCAGAGGTTCCCCTGCTCTTGTCTCTGGTGCAGAGGGGAGGGATTTGTCAGCCCCACTGCTGTCCCACCTCCATCAGAGCTGTATGAATTAAACTGGGTTCCATCCTGTGCAGGTGCCTGTGCCATGCTGCGGGCACCAGAGGCAAGTGTGTCCCCTTAGCTTTGAAAGCAGCAGCTGGTGGCAAAAGGGAAGAGGGATAGAAGTTAAAGGGATGTCCGTCTCTGTAATGTCTTATGTTCCCTCACTATGAACTGCCTGGCTCATCTGGACCACCTGCAATCTCTTCTATACTGGCCTATTGCAGTCCAGTTCATAGTTCCCCAAATCATCAGGCACCGTTAAGTGCCATTTTGTCAGTTCTTTGAGCTTCGCAAGTGAGTCTTTCACATACACAATTTTTTTTTTTTTTTTTTTCTGGGGTGAGGGGGCGGGGGGGTAAGCTGCATCAGACCTTGAAACTAAGCAGATCCTCACGGTTTAAAAATAGCTTTTAGTGGAGAGCATACAGCTGTTCGCTTCACTTTAAATGATCTGTAACTTTGTTTTAGTCTGAATTTGTCCAGCTCCAGCTTAGAGCAAGAGAATTTAGTTTTATCTGTGTCAGGCCAGAGCCCTCTGTTATCAGAAATCTCCCTCAGTTAATATTTACAGATTGTCATTAGTCACCTTCTGTTGGGTAGGGTGACTAGACTGAGTATCTCAGGTTGAAAAGCACAGTCTCTCTCCACCTCCTCCTTTGCTCTCCAGTGTCACCATTTCTTTATAGTTCCCCATGTTAGCAGATCAAGACAGCGTTCTGACCTGGGGCCTCCAGGCACAAGCAGGCAGCAGGTTACCCTGTTAGCAGGGAGAGAAAGCAATTAGAGAAACAATTAATAAGCAAGCATACTTTCCTTTCCTAATGAAAACTGATTCTGATATAATGAACTGGCTATCAGCCACCCACTTTTATACCCTCCTCTAAAGAAATTGCCCATAGCACCACCTTTGCTCCAGAAGAGATATTCAGGAACATGTTTTTAAAATACTGTAAATCACTTAATCTCCTATTTGCTGAAATCCCCTAGGTAAATAGGCTCCCAAATCTCAGAACCGGCTGTGCTGTAGTGCAGTGGAAACACATTTGCACCACAGATTGGTTGTCTCACCCCAGCTTACAGGTAGCAGTGCAGCTGATGTGGGATGTGCTTAAAGGAAGGTCCCCTTCCTCCTTCCATCCTGTACCCCATGTTTTGCCGTCCTGCACTGGGGTGCCACCTACAGGTACGCCAGCCCCTATCCATCAGAAATCATCTGCTTTTTTTTTTTTTTTTTTTTTTTTTTTTTTTTT
>VXAV01005969.1:71900-90959 GCA_013399715.1 Alectura lathami | reverse complement strand
CCATGGTTTTACTTTTATTAACATATAGTGTTACTATATCAATGCCTGTTACTGGACCACCAGATAAGGCCCAATTTGACCTGTAATCTGAACACATGAAATCATTTCTATTAAATTAGCCAATGCATGTGACTTAGAGTTCACTTTGGCTAGAAGAGGCAGATGATATTGAGTCACTGAAAAGTTAGTGGTGCAAACATAGGGGGTGTAAATACTGTTAGAATACAAGTAAATTGTCAAGAGATTTTTTAAAGCAAACAAACAAAAAACACAGTATTTGAATTTCAAGTTAATCAGCCATTTGCAACAGCTCCATGACTTCTGCTAGTCTCTGTATTTCCTCTGTGCCTGTCCAAGTGCATATTCTTTCAGGGATCCTGGTGAGCACTTCCCTTGCTCAAGTGGGTGAGAAACACCATCCTAATATTTTTCATAAAGATATTTTATCAATGACATGAACTTGCAGGAGAAATATTTAAAATTTGTAACACTGATAAAAAATAATGAGTTTTGGTTAATGATTACTTCTACAGATGTACATCAAATTCCAGCTCTTTTGCAAGAGTGACTGTGTGTGGACTTTAAAGCTGTATACAACAAGGTAATTTGTGGGTGTCTGAAAACTGAGATTTAGTAACTGCTAGTAGAAAATAATCAGCCAACAAGGCAGTTTGGATGTATTCAGTGTTATCACAACCCTGAGCCAAAAGGGGATTAATCATTTAGAAAATATGAATATATTCTTATAATTTTAGCATTTTATTTCTGTTTGTGTATTTCATTCTCTACAATATGGCTTCAGAACACTGAATTCAAATTTTTTGGCAAAATTTTCCTTTTGTACATTAAGCTTTTAATTTTCAAACATTTCTAATCAACTTTGAAGGATCAGAGGGAGAGATAGGTCTGACTAAGGAAAGCTAAACCATTTTTGTTGGAAATCGGTCTCTGGAAGTGGTAATGCTCAAGTGCCTCATAAACCAGAATGTTTTGGGGCACTTTGTGTAAGATCCGTCTCAGTAAACATCAGACAACTAAATGTTGTCATGTAAACTAGTCGTCTAGTCTTCCTTTACGTTCAATGCAAAGAAATAAACTCCTTCAGGGAATGATTCATCTCTTTGAAAATAAGCATCTAAGACAGCTTAGACAAATTGTCTGCCTACAATGTCTAGCTCTTTCAATAACAAGAGCCTATACAATTGGCTTAGATTGAGACAATCTCTCAGACATTTGAAATTAGGCAAGATGAATCCCATATTTCATTTGTTTGGAATCAAAGAATAAAGAATAATAAAATAAAATAAAAGCAGTCTACACGATTAAATTGTGCTAAGAGTAAGTTAATTAGCTACTTAACCAATATTTTCAAACTCTCTTTCAGATTCATATTTTTAAGGACCTGGCTTGCTGAACAGAAAGAATGTCCAGAAATATATTATTCAGGTGTTCTTAACCAAGAGTTGTTATAGGTATTTTAATATCTAAAGTTGTATTCAAGAAAAAGGTCACTTTTACTTACAGGAACTGAAAAAATATCCTTACATTTTTAAGGGAAGTACAGATCATAGTGTGCATTTTGACAAACAACAGCTGGGGAAAGGACCTGGGGTACTCTAATTGTAATACAAAATCATAAAAAGAAAAAAAGAAACTTAACATTTCTCTTCATTAATCCATATGCTTTTAATACAGCAAAAGATAATCACCATGGTATAAGCTTTGCAGACATAATAAAGACAGAATAAGACTTTGAAGATACATTAAGAAAGCAAAATCCCATTACAATGCAGATTACCATGTCAGGAGGACTGATTTAATTAGAAAGGAAGTTTGGACTTGCTAAAAGCAGTTAAATAGTGGAAACTGATTTGTAGAACATCATTATTAGTGGTAAACCCAGTGGCATTTCATGTTAAGATTTATTTAATTATTTTCACAGTAGTATCTCACTATGCAGATGATACAGTGAAAAGTGATTAGCTCTTTTACCCAGTTAATATTCTTCCCATTCAAAGAATAAATGTGGAATGAAGGTCTATTTTATTCATTATGTGGATGAAAATGATCTGTTCTGCAACGTTATCTAAATATTACTTGAACACTGAAGGCATCAAAACGAGGTTTTAAGTGTTTTTGTTTTTGCCAATTGCATCTGTGTTGTAATTAGTACAAAAGTTAGTAGTACCTAAAAGTCAGTTAGACAAATCCATGTAATTTTATACGTCATTTGAAAAAAGAAACAGAATGCCATATGATCAGTTGGTAACTTGTTTGCTTATAGAATAGGAACAAAAATGCAACAAGATATGGAAGTCTATAGGACTCAATAAACATTTTCTGCATATCATGGGATGTTCATATATCTGCTATCATTTAAAGGTAACCAAGAATCTATACTCTTCAGCTCCTCTTCCATTACCTCTTCTATATTATACAGTGCTAGACTAACGGCAAATACATACCAGCAGATGTATTAAGGCTATAGGAAAAGCACTGCATATGTACCAGACCTGTGCATCTTGGATACCTCTGTTTGGAGAATCTGGAATGTTCACTAACCGGAAAGAAGATCCACAAATGCCATCACCACCACTGTGAAATGCAAGAAGGCTGAGTTTCTGCTCTGCAATGTCCTCATTTTTAAAATATGACTACTGAATACAACACAAACTGACAACAAAAACTACTCTGCAGCATGGCATTTATACTGTTTTTAAAGAATGGAAATAATAGGAAAAGAAAATGTTTTTTTGTGTGTGTTTCACAGGGCTATTTTTTTTTTATTTCAATATGCCAGCTATAACTCTGAGTTAATTACAAAACTTGCTTATTTACATCATTCTGTATGTTCAAACCAAGGAGTTTCCTTCATCTCCTGTTACAAATTGTATAACAAATGATGGCAGGGAAGGCTGCATTTTAAAAATGGTTAAAATTATCTCTTTGAGACTGATCTATTCTGCCAAAGAATATAATAGAGCAGCTATACATGATTCATTCAGCCTAATATCTTCTTTCTGAAAATAGCCAGTTGTGAATGCTAATGAAAAAAATCTTCAAAATAGAGAAATTTATTATGGAAGACTTCCTTCTGTACTTTCTCAGCTTCCAGCAGTTTGGAATTCAATACCTTCTTATGTGAAAATTTTGTATACAAATTTTCTAATATCTCTTCAATAGCCATAAACTTTTTTTTTTTTTTGAATTAGTCTAATTTATTTTAAACTGAAAAAGCAGTGATTAAAACAATGCCCATTTTTCATTTTCAGTTTTTTGATGGTGAATTTTATTCATTTACTTAGTAATTTGGGCATTACTTCAGCGTCCGTTTTTTGCATTCAGTGGATACTAACAATGCAAAATATATGGTCCAGTAATAACCACAACCTGTTAGGCTTTGTAGATCACCTCATTAGAACTAACATGGAGACCATTTATCTGGCCTTGAACCATACACAGTCACTGCCACACCAGAATAAGTACTAAAACAGAGTAGATAAAAGTGTTGGGTTATAGGAAATACTGATTTATCAAATTATTTGGATTTCAGTTGTGAAAAAGCATTCACAGCTGCAGTTTGAGTTTTGTTTCAATTCTAGGCCTGTATGAAGTATCCGTACAAAATGGCTCACTAATGCAAGGTGGGTGCCTCTGTTGCTACCTGGCCAAGGGGATTCCTTGACCATATCGGAATATTTTGAGATCCTAATGTTGAAAGTCTCTGTGTAAGTGTAAGGATATAAGGCCCCATCTATCACATTCATGTTTAAAAGCTCATGAGCACTAGAGAAAAGTCATGGGGACTGGCTGGGTTGTGCAGCAACAGACTTTGCAGTGCCTGGCTCTCAAGCCTCCCCTGCTGTGGAGAACTGACTTCTGGCAGCAGTTTGTGTGCTTTGCTGGCAGTCTGTGTGACAGCTGCAGGGAATGAGGTTGTAAAGCAAAGAATGTTGGTGTAATAATTAGGTCATTACTTCTTCCTGACGAATGGATAGCATATTAATTGGAGGTTATAATGAATATCTGTATTTTGCCTTCTGATGAGCTAAAGATAGCCATCACCAGTACAGAGGACAAGTGTTTTGATTTAATTATACACAATTTTGGAAGTTGGTTTACCAAGTACATAAAAACCCATATTTTCTTGTGTGTTTTTTAACAGACTGTAGCATTGCCTATCATATTTAACTTCCAAGATTTGTGATATACAGCTCTTGTAACCTCATTGATCAAAACCTGGACTGTCTTTCTATCATCTTTACCACTCTAGTTTGTGATATACAGCTCTATTGAAGGAAAGCAGAGATTACTATTTCAGTTCTGCTGTGTCAGTGCAGAGGAGCTCCTTGTGCAAGATACCTTCATATGGCTAATTGCAGAAGTAGGTGCTACTCTAACGAAGTTAAAGAAAATTAAAATGACGAAAAGATTATCAGAGTAAATGAGAGTTCCCTCCAGAAAGATTATCAGCATAAACAGTAGTACATATTACAGTATAATATCAGTATAATGTACAGTATGTATCCCAGAGTCCAGAAGGAATTAGCTGATGCAGTCACCAAGCCACCTTTATTATATTTGAAAAGTCATGGCAGTCAGGTGAAGTCTCTGGTGATTGGAAGAAGGACAGTGTTACACCCAGTATTAAGAAGAGAAGAAAGGATGACCCATGGAATTACTGACCTGTCTGCCTCACCTCTGTGCTGGGGAAGATCATGGAACAAATCCTCCTGGAATCTGTACTAAAGCACATGGAAGACAGGGAGGTGATGTGAGACAATCAGCATGGCTTCACCAAGGGCAAGTCCTGCCTGACCAACCTAGTGGCTTTCTACAATGGTGTAAAATTATTTAGTGTAAAAAACTTTTTCCTTCTGTCTAGTCTAAATCTCCCCTCTCTCAATTTGAAACCATAACATCCTTTTCTCTAAGCTGAAAAGATATGGACTTGATGGGTGGACTCTTCAATGGCTGAGGAACTGGTTGCAAGATCGTACCCAGAGCATGGTGGTCAATGGCTCAATGTTCGGATGGAGACCAAGAATGAATGGTGTCCCTCAGGGGTCCTTTCTGGGACTGATACTCTCCAATATCTTCATCAGTGACATCAACAGGTGGATCGAATGTACCCTCAACAAGTTTGTGGATGACACCAAGCTGTGTGGTGTGGTCGAAAGACATGAGGGACGGGATGTCATCTGGAGAGACCTAGACAGGCTGGAGCATTGGACCCTCATGAGCTTCAACAAAGCGAAATGCAAGGTATTGCACCTGGGTCACAGCAACCCCCACTATCAGTGTAAGCTGGGGGATGAAAGGATTGAACAGAGCCCTGCCAAAAGGGACATGGGGGTACTGGTGGTTGACAAGCTGAATATGAGCAAGCAGTGGGCCCTCACATCCAAGAAAGCCAACCGTACCCCAGGCTGCATCCAAAGCGGCGTGGCCAGCAGGGCAAGGGAGGTGATCCTGCCCCTCTGCTCTGTGCTGGAGCACTGCATCCAGATGGAGAGTCCTCTGTACAGGAGAGATACAGACCTGCTAGACCACATCCAGAGGAGGGCCACAAAAGTGATCCATGGGATGGAACACCTCCGCTATGAGGACAGGCTGAGAGAGTTACGGCTGTTCAGTCTGGAGAAGAGAAGGCTCCAGGGGAGACCTGATAGCAGCCTTTCAGTAGCAAAGGGGAGCTACAAGAAAGAAGGGGACAGACTCTTTAGCAGGGTCTGTTGTGATAGGACTAGGGGAAATGGTTTCAAATTGAGAGAGGGGAGATTTAGACTGGGTATTAGGAAAAAGTTCTTTACAATAAGGATGGTGAAGCCCTGGCACAGGTTGCCCAGAGAGGTGGTGGATGCCGCCTCCCTGGAAACCTTCAAGGTCAGGCTGCACAGGGCTCTGAGCAACCTGATGTGGCTGTAGATGTCCTTGTTCACTGCAGGGGGTTGGACTCAGTGACCTTAAAAGATCCCTTCCAGCTTGGACGATTCTAAGATTCTATGAAACTAGGCCAGAGCTAAGGACTAATCCCAGGCAGAGTTAACTTCTTCTATTTTCTGCAATAAGATTATTTAAATTAAAAATCTTGCAGTCTTGATGTTTATGTGAAGTATAGACCATTTCCAGTTTCAGTTCAATGATCTTAGAGATCTTTTCCAATCTTAATGTTTCTATGATTCTAAGCTGGACACAAAATAGCGGAAGTATCCACAAGTTCAATACCTGAAAAATGACAGAATTACTAAGCACCATAACAATTTTTATGCTTGTTTAGCTTTTATTATTAATTTAGTAGATGTTAGTTGTGATGATTACCTCATTTGAGTTAAATTAAGAGTAAAACAAGAAAAAAAAAAAAGAAAATATTATCTTAGCATACTATTAACTTAAAGCTGTTAGCTGAAGGAAAATTCAAATGCTTTTTGAAAGCCGGATGCTGGGATTTTTACATATGAACATCAGAGAAAGCCTGCCTTCTGGTATGAGCAGTCTCACTGCCAGCTCTGTATCTATTTGTAGAGCAAATCTTGACCTTGGCCCTCTATTCAGGTTCATGAGAAGCCTGATGGTTTCACAGCAGAAGCAGTGTAACTGCTTTGTGCAAAAACGGGTATCAAAATAATGGAAACCTAAATGTGGAACTGTTTTTTCAAAATCCCTGTGTTTTACAGACTTTATACCCCCTTTAAAGATTTATATACCCCATACTACTGTATGCTGTATTTAGGAGTTTCCCTGAGGCCCAGTGTGTTTGTAATTGTTGTGCAGACTTAATTGGCCACTAACAGGACTGACTATGCACCCAGGCAGTCTTACAGCTCATTCTTCCCTTCAGCAATCTATAGTATGGGATTTTCTTTATCTCAAAATAGGTATTTAGGATAAGGTTAACAGTAAAGTGCCCTTTCTGAGCATCTTGTATCATTTTGAAAGAGGTATTCTTGTATAATTTACAGTACAGCATCTTTTAGGCCTTACTTACATTGAAAGAAAATAAATTTCATTTGTATCAATGAAAGGAAAAATATATGCATACTTATAGTAAATGCACAGTGAGTATGCCTTCTATACTTTATTACTGCTGGTAGTCAACCAGGTCAGATGGATCACTAATCTAAAGAGCTTGTGTCTTCAAGTCAATCCTCTGACAATGACCAAGGCAGTCTAATTTCTTATCAGGAAATCACGTATAAAAGAAATTTGAACTTTTACAAAACAAAATTAAGAAGCTAGTTTCAGCCCTTTGTGATTTGCAATGCAGCTACATGCTTGTAGTTATCTTTTATTTAGCGCTTTTCTGTCAATTCCCTTCTCTCTTACAGAGACATTCTCAACTGCCATGAAGTAGTTAGTCAAATGTGCTGACATTAAATGGATGTGCCTTCAGTGGAGGTTAAACATTTAGTTCACTGATTTGGAAGAAGTAGTCTTAATTTGGGCTTTGACTGTATTCCCATGCTCATAAGCCCTAAAGTCTGACATGCAAATGAACAAAATTACAAGAAGGAAGGAGAGATATGAGTTTAGATGTACATGATAACAAATAGCCTCTTCCAGGTTCTCAGCCTAAAGCTTAGCTCATTTCTGAAGTTCTTTTGTATAACTACAAATCTTTTCTATCTCTGAATTTATATGAAATATTTATGTCATGAATATTCTGAATATTTAAAGAAGAAAATGAAGACCTTTCAAAATCACAATAGGAGAATTCTACCTCTTTAAAAAAAATCCATTGCAAAATTTAAATTAGTCACAATATTTTTTATGGGATGTTTATAATCTCCTTCTTTCCTTCCTTTCTTCCCTTTTCTGCCTATCCTCCTTTTAGCATGTCTTGGTTTGGCAGAGCAATTCCTTGATTGACACATGCATGAACTCAAGTTGACTGAGTCAACACTGATTTCTATTACATGTTATTTTTGTAAAAATATATCTTCATAACACCTTGTGTTATTTTAGTGACATAAAAAGATCTTTTTTCAACAGAGTCAAACAGGAGATGGTATTATTACACTATGCAACATATTTTAAGGCTGATTACTCATTTCATAACTCCTACACCCCCATAGCTATCTCCATTATTTTATTTATTTAAAAAAAAAATAAAGGTGTTTCACAGAGGGAGGAAAAATAAAATGAGCCATTTTTAATTGAGCAACAGTGACTGATAATTTTCTTCATCTTATTTGCTCCAGTGGTTACAGTGGAAATTCTGTGAAGATTGTTCTAAATTAGTCTTGTACTTTCATTATTTTATCTCTGATTTTTCATCTAAAAATAAATAAATGCAAGTGCTCAATTTAATTAGAAATTCTAGTGTTTTATAATTTATTCTATGACTGACAGTGTGAAAGCAGAATGCGTGGTCCTATCTTTGACCCTGGATTAAGGGAATAAAATAGGTATCTAAATGTAACATGACTCATGTTTTTGTATTTTTTCCATTATTATCCCTTGCAATGTTGCACAGTGTGAATAAAGAGGCTATGTAGAACAAAAGCTGAGTTATAACTTGTTATATGTCCTTTGCACTGTTTTAAATTATGGGAGAAAATGCATGCAACTTTGATTCTGTGAATTAAATTTTGTCTCAGATAAGCCTTTAAATCCTTAACTGGGGGAGTTCTGTTTTGTTTTATATTATTCCATTTTACATTCAACACAGCTAAATCTATATACAGTCTAAATACAGAATTTATTATCATTTTCTTCTTCTTTATCCTTGCAGAGAAAGGAAAAAAAAATCAGGTAATAACCCTCCACCATCAAAACATAAGCCACTTCTAAAAGGTATTTGAAAAAATACACAAGTCTTTCACTGTGTTGTAAAGGTCAAAAGACAGCTTCTGCCAGCCCAAATGGAAAAAGTTAACTCCAATATTTTGTATATGAAGGTCCCATTGTACTTATACAATTTCTCTGTGTTTTATTTCCATCATTTCTATTCGTGTTGTTGTATGATCTGGGGAAAGGTCATGTTTAATAAAAAAACATGTTCAATCATGCTTTTCATTATGGTTTGATTTAGATTTCCTCTTGCTATACTTCCAAAATTTTATTTTCAGATGGGCAGCTTCCTATTAGCTAAAGGCCAGAGGAATAACTTAAAGCCTTCCACAAGCATTCACTTTGCAATCTGTAGCTTCTACTGTTTTAGAACAAGGTATAAATTACCATTTTTTCTTAGAACAGCAACCTTCCTATTTCAGAATGTTCCTGGAATTGCTCTGCTAGTGTTTATTTTGTCAAAAGGTTGTGACATTAGCTTAAACAAGACTTTCATAAAATGTTAATATGACGACTGTCTTAGACCAAGTATGCTAGTTGATTTATGTGAACTACACATCATTAAAACATAGAAAGCACACAAAATAATGTGCAGAGAAAAGGAGTTGTGAGACCTAGAATTCACTTTGCAAGCTCAAAAACAGTGTTAATGGAAATTCTTTTTAGGAAGTACAAGGAAGTGTTTTCCAGAATACACAAACACTTTTGTTACTTTTTGAAATAAACAGATTAATTATATAATACAATTATTTGCAGGCCGACTATAACCTGTGGTGCATCAGGCATAGCACTGCTAGCCAGTTGGAGGAGGAGATTGCTCTGGTCTCCTTGGACAACTTTCTCAGAAACACAGTTTTATTTTTGGGTGATCCTGTGTGGAACCAGGAGCTGAATGCAATGGTCTTTGTGGGTTCCTTCCAGCTCAGGTTGTTCTATGCAGCAAGTGTTAACTCCTTATCAGAGTACATTGAGTACTATAGCTTCCTTGAATCAATTTGTTGCCTGTTGGGCTTTGGCAGATCAAATGCATATTTTAATGTCTACAGCAAGACCACTGGGCTTTTAGTAGTGCTCAGAGACAGTCTACAGAGATGTCGACTGACTTCCATTGATCCTCTGATTTAAACCACGGAGACCTCAGTCTGAAGGAAACTTGTAACATTTCATGAAAAATCTTGTATGACAACATGTGATATGTTTGTGTCAGAAGAATCTATTCAACAAGCAGCTTTGTATTTAAACTTCAGCCAGGGTAATGGTCTATGAAGCTTTAATCAAAATTCATCTCTAATGTTAACAATTATCTTTGAATTACAAGAGCAATTGATTTAATGTATTTAAGATAATATTTTCCTAAAGTACTTAACTATTCTGTGATTGAAGTTTATAGGGTTTTATATTTCCTATTTATGTGTAAAAATACATGGTTGTAATTTAGAGAAGAAGGTTCAGTATTCATGATATTAAGACTTTTTATTATTATTATTTTGAAAATAAAATCCAAGACATTGTTTTCGACAAACCTGGACTAAGTAAATTTTTTTCTTTCCCCGATTTGGGATCTTTTTTTTTTTTAAATCAAATCATCTGCCTGTATTCAATACACAAGGTACAAAATAATAATATTTAATATCCTGTGTACCTTACTGATTTCTTATGCAGCACTAACTTAAATCCTGTGGTGCTTTTCTACTCGTTTGAGCTGTACTGATCAACATAAACTGGATACAGCAGATACATCTCTCAGGTACTTTAAACTTGTTTATGAGTTAATGTCGTACCCATTAGCTTCAAAATAGCAAATGTTTAAGAATAAATATTATAAAGGAACTTTTTTTCTAGTAATTCAAGCAGATTCTCTTCTGAGATACTTTTGCTTACACACATGGTGGTAGCTTAATGACCTTTTATTAACATTCATTGCTTAAAAATGTTGAAGAATTAGAATTGTAGCATAACCTCAGCAGATAGATTGCTGGTTTCATATTTGAGTCTCAAAGTTCTCAAATTAGTGGGTATTCAGAAATTAGTGGGTTTACCTTCACTGAAAGAAGGGTATTATATACATACCGCATCTGTAAATATTCAAACACTTTTTTTCTCAGAATTACACATTCACATTTATATACAATGTGAAATGTAAAGTGCTCCAAAAACCTTTGCCTGCCTTTAGCATACATCAGTATGATAGGAAGTTTCTACATCCAAGGTAAGTCTGAACTTTATAAATCCATCCTGAGAAATAATAGGGACAAGCAAGTCTGGTATTAGACTATCAGATCTATATCTCTAGGTTGATTCTTTAAATGAGAAATTGCTGTAAAATTTTAATGCACTTTCCTATGAAGAGTGCTTTAAAAACAAACAGAATAACTCTCTGCAAAAACAAGCAAATGAATAAGTAAAAGCAGAATTAATGACAGAGGCAATACAGATTGTTTTACACAAACATCTTTTTATCTCCAGAAAACTTGTCAAGAACTTTCCAAATGCAACTTTGAATTACTTTTATGATGCTCTGCAATCTTCTGATAAACTCCCCTTGAACTATTGTTACTGTATGATAGTAATGGGGAATTACATTAATCACAAAAAAAAAATCATTAAGTGTGCTCTTCAGGATGCCTTTCATCCAGAGAGATATTAGTCTTTGGCCCTTTTTTTTTTTTTTGACAAGGACAAATATAATGGTGATTTTTGTGCTATTAATATTTTCAAACACAATTTAAATCTCATTTAACACAGAACAGCAAACAATTTTCCATGTAATAATGACTTTGTCATTAAAGGCTCTGGAAAATTTTAGAGTTTGTCTTTAAAATGAAGGTTTAGATCATTAATGGCCTTTTGAGCCAGACTGGCTTCTGAAAAATCAAAGCTGCAAATGGCCTTCTTCAGCTATTTAAAATAAATAACCAGTGGTATTTTCATATAAGTTTAGGCATGCACATATTAGCTCCTCAGAACATCAGATGTTGTCACTAATAAATGCTACTTCAAGCAATAGACTTTTCAAGTACTTCTTCCAACTCAAGATGTGACAGAAGACATCTAACCAACCTAAATCAGAAAATCCATGAGAATATTAACTAGAAGCAAATAAACCAACGTTTTATGTTTTCAAGAGAATTAACAGTTAAGACCCAGACTGTTCTAAATGCCAGGCACTTCTAGAAGTTCAGACATGAAAAACATACTCATAATTAATACTAATTTTAGTTTTCCTCACACGGCCTTGAAATAGTGGACCTTTTAGTTTAGCAGTGTTCCAAAAAGGGAAATATGAAAAGAAAAAAATTACAATCAACCTCTCAGAAATAGCCTGTGGTCACAATAATTCTTATTCTACTTTTATGTCACTGGATTTAGACAATTTTTTCCTACACCTGAAAGAAGTTGCCCTTATATTACCTCTAGATAAGTAAATAAAATCTAACAATTATGCAAATGCCATATCATTTATGCAGTCATACATGCTATTCTTATTTACACTGGTGTGAATGCAAAGTACTTCTGTTCCTGAACTGTAAACACCTTGTGAGAAAGACAAAGAAAACAAGTGCAGTTTCCTAATTATGTTTGAAACCTAGGACCAGAGGTTGTGCAGCCAAGTACAGAGACACAGTTTTAGCACAACCAGTCCCTAAGGGCTTTCACTGCCAAAAGGAATCCTTATACATCCACCATCATTGGATTAGTTCATTTGCAATGAGCCCTGGCTTCAGTTATGGGAGGTGCTACTGCAAGGACCAGCCCTACAGAAACATCATTCTGGAACAAGATGGACAAGGACAGGTAGACACAGCATGGATTGCTTCATCCCCTAGTTGATCTTGGGATCAGGGGAAACAGTGAGGGCAGTCCAAGCAGGCAGCTCCATCAGGGGATCCAAGATGGCAGCCAGCAGGACTGGCAGGACCATGGCAGCCCCAGCAAGGGCACTGATCTGCAGAACCAGAGTAATCAGTACAAGGCAGATCTATAATCTGGTCCAAACAACAGTTACCCAAGCAACCTATAGCAATTAAGCAGATCAAAAGTCAACCTGGGAAATCAGGTCTCAGCCAGGACCAACAATGTACACAATCAAACACAACAAACCTACCACACAGCTCTGACAAAGACTGACCTTAAATATGAATCCAGAGAGGAAAAAGAGAAGGCAGACCCTGAGAAGGCTCCTTGTAGCTCTGCCTCATCTACCATATCACAGAGGCCTGATGCTGGTTACTCAGCTGTGCTGGATGAGTGCAGGCAGCTCAGCCCTTAGGATGAGCATAAGAAGACATTACAAGGACTGCAGGTGCTCTCAGTGCCCTAATGGGTGTAGTTAGCCACCTGGAAACTTGCTTCTATCTATACAGCTCTGGACCTTAAGGTTTCTGTGTGCACAATGATAGCAATGTCTTTCTGTTCCATTTTTTTTTTTGTTTAACAAGTATAGGATATTCTTTTTTCAACATCACTAGTGTTCTACTGTGTTGATAATAATGTAATAAAAGAGTCAATCCTCTGATAAAAAGTCAGACTGCCACACTCAGAAAACACATGAACTAAACAAATGTTTGTGCTCTATTATGTTTTTATTTAAAAGAATAATTCCAATGAAATGTCTAGTGGCATGCACATAAAGTATACTTCACAAGCCTATGTGCATATGAGAAGATTTAAAAATCTCCAGCTGTATAAACTCACTGATTTTCCTCATATTTTAAAAAGTCATTTCTACTCAGGTTTGGTCAAAAAAGGAATCAGTAAAAATTAATGACAAAGTGAAATATATTTATTATGAAAAATTGCAAATATTATGGTATTTTTTTTTTGTTAGTTTCAGTGCAACCTTCCAAAACTGGTTATTTTTAATTTTCCTTTTCACTAATTTTATTTGGTCTTTCCATCAAGATAAAAATGTTTTTAAAAAAAGGTTTGAAAATAAAATTTAAACAATTAAATATATATATACACACTTTTTAATTTTCTACTAATAATGAGGCAGTAGACAAGAGTTTACTCAGTCTGAGCAATCTGTAAAGGAAGTGTTACATTTTTGTGTTTCTCAGTAATTATTCTGAAAAAAAAAATAAAGAAAAAGAAAAAGAGAAAGAGAAAGAAAAAGAAAAAGAAAAAGAAAAAGAAAAAGAAAAAGAAAAAGAAAAAGAAAAAGAAAAAGAAAAAGAAAAAGAGGGGGTGGCAAATATTTATTCAGTAGATGCACTGGAACAATCAGTGTCTCACAGCATGACACAAAGGTTCCCATCAGCTCTCACTGAAGCTTGTCAATGGCACAGTTCACCACATTTCCTTTCAACTTCGAAAGATATTTTTTCAGATTGCAAGAAAAGAGTAAATGAAATAACACGTTTATTGAAACAGCAGTGAAACTAACATAATGACAAAATGAAGCGTGTTGAAAGTTTGGCTTGATGACAGGTATTGATAAATGTCAGAGATCTGATATCTCATCAGAAATTTATTTAGACTACATAAGTAACCATGTTTAACCAGGTAGAAATTATGTGTTGAAATTTCATTAATTTTCAAAATGTTAGAGGAACAAAACCTTAAATTCTTTCCTTTTCAGCTGATGCCACTAAGCTAATAGATGACCCTTCTTTATTTAATAAAAAATCCAAATATACAAATAAACAAGTTAAAACCCAACAGAGCTTTTCCAAACCCAACAAAATTGTCAGTGTGATGACCGTTTATTCTTCCTTTCACACTATGGAGAAAACATGCTACGTGATTTCTGAGAGGGTTTACCTGGAGTTTCTAAGCATGAAAAATAATAGGACTTCATAGACCACTCCTGAAATGAGCATTTCTTTATAGTCTTTTCAATCAAAAAGAAGAATAGCCTTGCAGTGCCATTTAAACGGTTGTTATATTCAACAGACTTAGAATAAAACAACTTTTCCAGAAAGTTTTATATTGTCATTGCATTATACTGTTGATGATTTCTCAAATTCTCTATACATTGCTGAACTGAAACAACTGCTGAATACATATTTAGTTTTGAATTAAAACTTTTAATATTTTTACATAACTTAGGAAGAAGTCTATTTTGTCCCAAAATAAAATACAGGTTTATTAGAAATTCATCATATGTAATATTTTTATATAAAATTCTGTGCAAATCACCTATTAGGCTCCATATGTAATCAATGGGGGAAAACCAACCAACCAAACCAGGAAACAGGGAATCATTTAAAGTACGCTGAATCAGCCTCTTGGTGAACTTATGTGACTACACAGGGATTAGCCTCATCATATATTAGACAAGATCCACAAGTTTTGCACATTCTTTAGTGTTATATAAAAATCAGAGTAGATTTGATGTAGAAGAGGGACACTATAAGAGAAAAGAAATGAGTGATGGTAGTCTGGGAGGCTCAGCAGGCAAACAGACACTTTGCACTTTCAAGCAATTATTCAAAAAGCAATGAGAACAAATTTCTAAATCCTTATTCTTGAAGACTGAAATGTATTTATAAATTTCATCTTCAACAAAATAAAGAAATATCAATAAGGTTCATTGTTTTGGAGTACCTTTCTGAAAGATGAATATTTCTCTGCAGAAGTTTTACTCAAATGTTGATTAATTTAGTAAATTTACGAATTTACTAATTTACTAATAAAAAATACTAAAATACAAAATACTAATACTAAAAAATACTAAATACTAATTTACTAATAAAAATGCCTCTAATAAGATCTAGCTTCACACAGACGAACTCCCTCAGAGTCAAAATTTTCATTTTAATTCCTCACAAATCTATCTTAATATCATGATATTTTTTTAATGCAGATTTTTTTTTTTCCACAGTAATACAGCTGGCTAATGGATTCTACAAGAAAAATGTGTATAAACCGTCAACAAGAGATGAATAATGGAAATATTTAAAGAGATAGTCTGACCAGAGTCCTGATATTCATCTGTTAATATAACATTCAGGATATGAAATGTCATTACTATTAAGAAATCAAGTTATATGTATATGTTCAATAGAGAATACATCTCCAGCAGCTTGATTCCTGTCTTGAACAGCTTTTGATTTGTCCCACTGCAAGTGTGAAATGTGAATCTGAAGCAGATTGAATTAGATATTTTTACTACAGTGTATGGTGCTTGCAGTAACTTCTTTGTGCTTTTGTGCTACTTGTGTGCACATTGTGTTGGCCTCAGTGGTAAAGAAAAAAAATAGAAGCTGACTGCTTGGTTTAGTAGTAAATAGGAACTGCTTCTTCTCAGAACGATGACTCATACCCATGGGAGAAGAATTTATGTATATACATACAGGGACCCATACGGATTATACATTCCTACCCATGTGTGAATAATTTATATTTGTTAATGGATTGCCTGATCTGGAACAGAAAAAGGAGGCAAAACTATACTTAGAATAAATAAATAAATAACCATCTTCCCGTACGTACTACACCATGTACCTGAAGATTATCTTCACAAGGAAATGATAAATGAATTCTGGGTTTGTCCAAATGATATTGGCAACCCTACGGCTAGTAGCTTTGTAAATATTTAGTTATGAGCTGTCAGTATGCACTCTGGTTTAAAAGTTTC
This sequence comes from Alectura lathami, assembly GCA_013399715.1. Lineage (NCBI taxonomy): Eukaryota > Metazoa > Chordata > Aves > Galliformes > Megapodiidae > Alectura > Alectura lathami. The sequence continues at coordinate 74,584 of VXAV01005969.1, read as the reverse complement.
TACAGATTAACCCAAGTATCTTTCTGTATTTTATCTTCAGATATCATTGTAATTCTTGCATAACAAAGACATAAAACTTTACAAGAGAAGAACTCCGCTATCTTGTAACAAACATACCTTACATTGAAGAAGTTTAGTGACTGAGTTGACAGATTTGATTTTCAGGTTTCTTTAAAGCAGAGATCAAGATTAAATTGACATCTTTTCTAATTTATGAAAGCTTTCCTTTGTTTTGTAAGTGATCTGTAATGGTGTGTTCTAAAATACACCCCACTATCAACTCCAATTCCTTTGGAAATAATGGATTTGTCCGTGTCTTCCCATTTTTACCTGCCAGAGAGCCAAGTTGTAGCCAAGTGGCCCTTCAATACAGTGTGCTATTCCCAGACACTGGCAATTAATTTTGTACCGAATTTGCAAGGTTTCACAAACGCAACTTTCTAGGTCTTCTACTCTCAAACCTCTTCTGACCTTTCTGCAACATTGTTTTACTTGGTTTAGCTCCAGCAGCACTTTAATTGACTGGATGTCTATGGCTAATGTATTTTACTTTTGTTTCCCTTGGTATAGTTCCATACGGGTGGTAGTAACAAGCAGTTATTTATGTAGGATGAGTTATTCATGACTTTAACATAATAATGTAGTACAGAGACGTATAGACCTGCTGTGATGTCATCAGCCTTGAGAAGTGGAGACACAGGGTTTGGTGTAGAGAAGCACAGGCTGATACCGGATAGAGGCACAGGCTTGGCACCAGACACCTCACGGCTATGCATTGCTCACTGATGGTCAGCTAAAAAACGCAGACAAATGGACAAAACCAGTTTTATGAGTAATCAACAGAATAAATAAATAGTACCTAATATAAGTAAAAGGTAACATAGGTAATACACTTTGATCTAATGTGGAAAAGCATATGAAGAATGAATGAGCAACTGGGTTAAAGTGTGCTGGCAAAGATAAAAATGACACCAAGTGGACCAAGAGGGAGGCAGAATCATTAACATGAATATCATATTCCTCCTGGTGAAAGACTCCAGTTGCTGACAACTCTTGGTAACACACTTCCCATCCTAGAATGAAACCACCAACACTGTGATCCAGAGGAACGGTGAAGGGTGACTATAACACAAGCAGAAAGAGTGGAAATGAAGAAGTGTACATAGAGCAATTTTAACTGCATTATTATTCTTTATTTTTCTGTAACAATTACATCTGTATTATTAATTATTAAATTAATACTTCAGTTAGAATAAGAATAAATGGTTGGCTTTAACTGTATATNTTTCTATTTTGCCATAATTAGTTGGAGACCGAGTGCCATTTTTTTTTTTTTTTTTTTTTTTCTTCCTTTTTTTTTTTTTTTATTAATTAATTTATCTTGGTCTCTTGCTTGTTACTATGCTTCCACTAGAATGTTTCCGATTTTATTTCATGTTTCTTCAGTCAAAACTGCAGTGCGGTAAATCACAACAACTTACTCTTTGGAATTAAAGGAGAAAATCCTTTGGCTGGGCTGAGATGAGGCCAGAGCTAACACATTTTAATGTTCTGATTTCACAGACAGCAGAGGACAGGTATTCTGTGATTCATGGAGCAGCCCAGACCCATACACCTTTTGCTTCTGGGGAAGAGGAGTAAAGCAACTTTTCTTAAAAAGACAGCAGTCTGATGGTGTCTGCCCAGCCTGTTTCTTCTGCATTCAGTGCAGTGAAGTTACTGCTCCTGTTCTCTTGCACATGACTTTTTGCAGCTGCTGTCCACACTGCCTCCACCTCTCAGGCGGCTGTGGCTGTACCATCTTAGCAATCACTGTATGGCTGGGCTGCTTGGTGTTAGAAGCAAATTTGCTGTCACCCAAGCAGATGATTTATTATAAATCCCAGATCTGCAGCTTCTCAAGAGACTTACAGTTGTTCATGATAGACAGCTTCTTTCTGCAAGCTTCTTTCAGGAGATGTCTTATAAATAAATGAATTATTAAAGGCAAATGGTGCCTGAAGAAGAAGAGAAATGGGTTAGGATGATTTCAAAGACTTGGAATTGCCTTATAGAGCCACCAAAGAGAACTGTAAGTAGGTTGTTTTTTGGCTGCAAGGAACTAAAATACTGGAGAGGAGTATCATTTCTGCTCAGTTGACTAGAGGCTAGCAATTCCAGAAAGTGAGATATTTAAAAGTAATCTTGGAAAGGGAAAGAAACAAGTACTAAAGACTGAATACAGATCATGCTGCACATGGCATGGCCAAAGGCACTTTAATATAAAAATATAACAATATTAAACTATTAGAGAGCATCCAAAGGAGGACTATGAAGAAGGTGAAGGATCTAGAGGGGAAGACATATGAGGAACAAAAAAAAAAAAATGGGAAGAATGAACGGATTTTAACTAGCAACATACCAAATCTTTAACAAATGTTATACTAGGAATCTGGTGACTTCAACTTCAGGAAGGCTAGAGTGTGCTCTGAATTTCATAAGCAATTCCATTTAGAATATGAAGTGGCACAATGCAAACCTCACGTTATATAAAACAAGAAATATTCTCTGCCAAAAAAAAAGCTGGAAGAAATTCCTGAACCAGCTACAGACATTTCTTTTGTTACTCAAACTAGTATGTTTTCATGTAACTGTCCCTAACAATGAAACTTCTAGAGAAGAATCCAGGCTCGATAAGACTTTAA
>VXAV01005969.1:53021-65112 GCA_013399715.1 Alectura lathami | reverse complement strand
GATGAAATCCATGCAGAATTTACTATCTGTTCAAAGGAAACCACTAAGCCCATTGATAATACACACTGTGGCACCTCAGCAAAGGAATGCAATGGAACTACCCTACTGAGTATGTCTTATTTGAGAATCTCTGCTCTGAAAACAGATGTTTGCACTTACAGCACATGAAACTGTCTTTCTTCAGCAGTCGCAGGAGCCTCTTCTGTACCATTAGAGTAAAATGCCTGTCAATCAAGAGTATCTTTCCTATTCAAGGGGATTATTGTTTTTTAATATATAAAAGAGCTGATTTTATTTGAGGTTGGGCTAACCTCCCAAGGACAAAGTTCAGAAGGACTCAGATGCAGAGGTTCATTTGACCTCAATGTAGGGTTTAGCTAGAGTTGGACACAGTTGATTTCCACTTTAAAATAGTAGCTAAATCTTTGAGATTTGTTTTTGGCTCATGGTCAATTCTATTGCCCTTTCATCAAAATAAATAAACAAATGAAACCATTTCCTTTTCAGCCATAAGCAGTGCACAGAAGAAAATAAAGGCAGACTGCACTCCGGTAATGCTCAGCTGGGAAGTAACACAGAGAGAGTAGTGGGAAACCCAGGGACTGCCTGCAAGATAGAGGCATTGAGCTGAGCTGGGGCGCACAGCCTGGGTAAAAGCTGAAGAGCTCCTGGAGTGCTGAACCAAGGCTAGACAGGGAAAAAGTGAATACTGAAGAGTAGTTCCAGCTTGGATCTTGAATAAGCTCCTCTCCCTCTCCCTCTCCCTCTCCTGCCTTTGAGAACAGGACTAGTAAAGTCCCTGCTCTGTTTTCCCATCTTCCTTCTATAGGAGTTCTAGTAAGTTACTGAGATGTACACATCCTGGTTCTTTCTGCTTATTTCAGGCGTTCATTTACTCCCATGGAAACACAGCTGTGCCTTTGAGCCTGTGAAGTAGTATGATTTTAAGAATAAATTTAAACAGATCTGAATTCTGTTGGGTATGTTGAATCTCTTGACGCTTTCAGAAAGATACAGATATAGCAAAGGACTTTCTTGCAATACTTGGAATTCAAAGTAAATGATTTCTTTTCATTTTAAAATTACAATTTACAATATCTGTAGCATTTGTTTGTATTGTAAGCCCTTGACTGGTATGTAGACTTTTGACACTATTTGGCCTGTTTGTTAAAACAACAGCATTATGTATTCTAAGAATGTTCTGTCTAACAGCAAAGAAAACAACAGCAACAAAAGTTAAAAAGAGGAAAGAGCAAAAAGAAGAGAAAATGATAAGGGAAAAAAAAAAAGTAGGGTACACTAACCGCATAATTTATATTTTATCATAAATGCAATTCCACATAAACCTGTATGTAAAGGTAAATCATATAAAGGTGATCTGAATTTCATCTGTAAATATTTTTGCAACATTAAGAGTAAAGTTTTTTGAAAGAAAAGAAGAAAAAATGAAAAATTTTAACATCTTTTAAAGACTTATCTGCATTTTCTTAGCTTAGAAAATTTTGAATTGTAGAGGTAAAAAGCATGTCTGGCCGTGCTTATGAGGTGTATTTACAAAAGAACACTGGCACTTAGCCATCAGCCAGCTGTGGCTACCTATTTTTATTTAAAGATTTCGTTAGCAGAAACACTGAAAACCTGGGTAATTGTGCTAGAGCTCACATATAGCACTGTGGTTTTCAGAAAACCTGTTCAGAAATTGTTAAAAGACAAAAGAAAAGTACTCAAACTAAATGTTAATGTAGAACTTTCTGGCAGATTTTATACTGCACGTATCTTATCTGTTCATAATAATAAAGAATAAAGTATTTATCTTTTTCATCCTTCACGCATAAATTCAGTGTAGCTCTGGTGATGTTTTGAAATTTGCCAGTGTCATATATTAGGCAGAACAATGACACTCATTCACTACATATTTAGGAAGATGTGTTTCTGATCAGACACATACCTGTTTATTTGGAGAGATAAAACAATGTAATAAATGCTCAGTTCTGAAGACAGCTCAATATGCCTGGTAAATTTACAAACAGTAGACAACACTGAAATCAGAATTTGGTCTTACGAACTCAAACTTTCAGTCAAACTACATAAACATGAGTATGATTAAATCAAGAAAAGATTTTGAGATCAGAACTGTGTTCTTTTTCTGCCATGTACATTTTAAGTTTAAGCTGAATTTGTATTTCAGATCAGAATAGAATTTCTTTGATATAAAATTCTGTCAAGATATAATTATTATTGCTGTTATTCATTTTTCTGCTTTCTTTGTGCCACTGCAGTTTCTAATGTCTTTATGAACATTATTATATATTTTGATATCTTAATTACAAATACAATTTATTGTTATGGAAAGAGCTCACATTCTGCTCCATAAATCAAAGTAATGCTCACTTGATCGCTAGATCCTAATAGGGTCTCAGACAGCAGATTCCCAGATATGCCTTACTGTTCCTTTCCCTCTTGCACTTCCAAACTTCTAGAGCCAGAGGCAGTTGCTGGGACCCTCCAAGCAATGATTCCTGTTGCTCACTTTCCTTCCTTTCCACTTCTGACTAGAATAGCTGCACAGGAATGGCATGAAAAGTAAGCTCTTGTCTTTCAAGAGCTAAAGTAAACTCATGCTAAAGCAAGCAGAGAAAAAGAAGAAAAAATTGTTACTGAGGAAGGTGGCCATGAGGCATAATACTTGTTGGACTAATATTCAACTTATGTAGGCTTTCGGCTAAGTGCAGCAATGTTTAATTTTCTTTACCACATATCAGTTGTGAGATTTTTATAGTTTCTTTTAAAAGGTAGTATGTACTTTGGTTTTCACAACTCTTGTCTGAGCATCATGCATACATAAATGTTTGAATCCTTTGAGAATTAGGAATGGTAATCACTTCCTATCTGAAAAAAATAAGAATAACTTAAACAAACAAACAATAACAACAACAACAACAAAAACATTATCTGAAGATAAGGCTATAAAGAGTGCTTTGGAAAGCTAGAAAGTTTAAGTCCAGCATCTTAACTGCAATAACATCCCAAGTCTTGGAGCACTGCCATTTAATTAGAGCAGTAAGATGTAGAGAAACTGGGGCATTTAAATTATGGGTTTAGTAGAACTGTTTTATAATAGTATGGGAAAAGTCTAAAGATACAGTGGGATCTCTGACCACTCTGATTTCATCTTGTCAGAGGAGTATGTCCCTTAAAGATCTCAGGGAATACTGTGTGTAGGAAAAAATGTAGTTATGAGCAAAGGAACACATCATATTTTTGTGTTGTAATGTGATAAACTGATGTTAGTGTTATTATCTTTTATTTGCAACTAACTCTAGACTTTACACTATCTCAGCTGACTGACATAATTGGGATCCTGCGTTCTCTACATGAAAATATATTTCTTCACATCATTGAAGCTGCAAGAAGTGGGGGAGTAACATATAACACCTTTGGGCTGAGAGGAAGAAATAACAGACTGAGATTTGAGTTGGTATATTCTATGTCAGCTGCTTCCTCTAACACTGCATTAATTTGAAGTTAAATCCAAGATGAATTGAGAGGCTAGTAAACCCTTCTTCACTAACACCATTCTACTGACTACCATTAGAATGTCATAAACCAAGGAGAAGACATTTTCCTTACAATTACTGCAAAAGATGTAGGCACTCATTTTTCTGTAAATAAGGTAAGCTATTGTAGTTGCAAAGGAATATGACCTTAAACCCTTAAAATGTTTAAAATGCAATTGCATTTCAGTAACTGTGCTTTATGTTTTATTTCCACTGTATGTCATCGTGAAAGATAAAAATTTGGAGGTGAAAATCTACAAAACTTCTACAGAGGTAAGGTCAGATATCATAAAAGATTCTTACGGTCTTAGAGACCTGCAAAGATTGATTGGTTCTCAGAAGGCATCAATTAACTGAATAATAATAGCTGGTGTCAAAAGTTCAGTTTTGAGTAAAATAATGTGTTATATCAATGTCATCATACTCAAACTATAAATGTGGGTAACTTTACCTGGGCTAGTTTTGATCTTTCTTGGATGCCCTACTTTTAAGTTTGACCATTTTCCTCTTTGTTTTGGCATTCCTCATTTGTTTAGTTTATGCCTGTAAAAGGGTAAGTTATCCAGTACTGCTGCACACTAACACATCTGTATGCCTCCGCTGTCAGTGCTGCATGAATGACCCATGAGCTACATCAGTAGTTATCACTTCACAACAAAGTTCAGGCGTTGATCATAGATCAACAGTATGCAGGAACTGCTGACCTAAACATGCTAATGTAGTATGATTGCTAGTGTCATGAATGCCTTGGAACAGATATTAATGGAAATTATATATTAAGAATAATTATGATACTTAGACTACTCTCCACTTTTTAATTACAGGATCTAAAGGCATACTATGTTTTGAAGAACAACTGTGTCAGATGAAAGAATAGAGATGAGCATCAAGGTACAAGATGGTTAATTTATGACTTTGGAAATACTAGATGAGAGTGATAATCTGCAGCTCATTATTGAAAACTTTTTTCTCCAGGAGGATTTACACTTGTGGAGGCTGCATTTGAAAAATTGAATATATAAACAGGATTCTGATGACACAAAACACAAAATGAACAGTGTCTAATTTTATATGAAAAAATAATAGTCTGTAACAGAAGCAAATAAGAATGAGTGTTTTTCTCCTTTTCTTTTCATTTTTTCTTTTCATTTTTTTTTTTTTTTACTCTGAAAATGTAACATCTTTCAACTTCTATAAGGCATTGTATTTATTTTATCGACATTCATATAAAAATAAGAAAAAGAAACAAATGACTAGACTAGAATTCAAAAATTATACTTTCACATGTAGTGATAAATACACGCTATGGCATTTTCTAAATAAAATGTTGGCTTAGTGAATTACTTAAGCTGTAACATTATATCACTAAAAGGGTGGAATTAAAAGAATGTATAAAGTTTTTGCCTAACCAAAATGATTATTTTATCTACACCTTTCTCCTTTTAATATTCTAACAAAAATTATGGCACAGTATCTTAGTAGACAACTAATTCAGAACCTAGAATCGTTCTCCTGTAATCCTAGGCTGATACCTATAGATAATAAACAGGGAAGATTCCTTCCCCCTTATTTATGTGAAAATAAGATGAAACACTGAGACTGTATCTTCTGAGATATCTGTCATGAGGGAAGAAAGAGGTGTGTAAATTCTTCTGCTCTTGCATTGATTTTCCTATACCCATGAGGCCTTCCAAGGGCAGAGTAGAGGGGGATGATCACCTCCCTCTCCCTGCTGGCCACCCCTCTCTTGATGCAGCCCAGGATGCCATTGGCCTTCCTGGCTGCCAGAGCACACTGCCAGCTCATGGCCAGCTTTTTGTCAATCACAATGCCCAAGTCCTCTGGCTGCTCTCAAGGAGCTCTTCTCCCAGTGTGTACACACACCTGGGATTGCCCCAGCCCAAGTGCAACACCTTGCACTTGGCCTTGTTGAACCTCATCAGGTTCTCGTGGGCCCACTTTTCCAGCCTGTCCAGGTCCCTCTGGATGGCATCCCTTCCTTCAGGGGTATCAACTGCACCACTCAGCTTGGTGTCATCAGCAAACTTGCTGAGGGTGCACTCGATCCCACAGTCCAAGTCGTCAATCAAGATGTTGAAGAGCACCGGTCCCAAGATGGACCCCTGGGGGACACTTCTCGTGACCAGCCTCTACCTGGATGTAGAGCCATTGACTACAACCCTTTGGCTGTGACCATCCAGACAGTTCTTGATGCAGTGAACAGTCCACCCATCAAATCCACATCTCTCCAGTTTAGAGATAGGGATATGGTGCGGGACCATGTCAAAGGCCTTGCTCAAGTCCAGGTAGATGACATCCATTGCCCTTCCTTTGCCATTACTCATAGAATGCCACCAGATTGGTCAGGCATGACCTGGCTGTCTCAGATCACGTCCTCATCTCACATGTGCCTTAACATCTCCTCCAGGAGGATCTGCTCCATGATCTTCCCAGGCACAGATGTGAGGCTCACCGGCCTGTAGTTCCCCGGGTCTTCCTTTCTCCCTTTATTAAAAATGGGAGTGATGTTTCCCTTTTTCCAATCACTGGGGACCTCTCCTGACAGCCACGACTTTTCAAATATTTCACACGTGTTGAGATGAATAGAACTATTTACTAGGACAGAAAAGGAAGAGAGAAGGAAAACAGTAATAGTAATGATAATAATGCAGTATATATTTACAAAACAAGTAATGCACAATGTTATTGCTCACCACCCCTGGAACAATGCCCAGCCAGTCCCCAAGAAGCGGCTTCCCCCTGGCCTTCTCCCCTCTGTTCTTAAAGGCTTTTTTCACATGATGGCATATGTTATGGAATATCCCTTTGGACAGTTTAGGCTAGCTTTCCTCATTCTGTCCCCTCTCAGCTCCTTGATCTCCCCTCCAGCCCCTCACTGGCAGGACAGTACAAGAAGCTGAAAAACTGCACTGTACGAGCACTGCCAGCAACAACTAAAACATCAGTGTGTTATCAGCATTGTTTTAACCTTTACGCTTTGTGTCAGGCTAGATCCCTGCAGGATCCAGTCTCTGCTTGTTTTCTGTTTTCTAAAGGATGACTTTTATTGTCCTGTATTTTAGTGAGTCTAGACTCTATTCTGAGACAGTAAAATTTGAGGAGAATTATCAACGGAGGAATGGTGCCTGGGACATACAAAGTAATTTGTAGAACTAATTTGATTCAAAAGATTTATTTATTTCTCAAAGTGTAACAACTTTCTCATCTTGTTTTTCCAAGATGGAGGTCACAATTTTGGTTCCTTGCTGCTGATCTCAACTTTTTACCCAATGATGTGAATTTTCTAATGCTTTTCAGCATATACAGTTGCTAATTGCAGGTTTGAAACACGGTGTCAAGGAAATATCTTACTGTAACTGAGGGATAGTGCAGTCAGTCTCCACAAAATGATATACTGAATAATTCTTAGATTAGCATGGAAATGACTTCTTCCTTACCTAAAGTATAATCATGTTGACAGATACACAAGTTCACATCCTGCATTAATTAGGCTACTGTAGACTGAAAAGAGTATGGTTTGCAAGAGCAACTTAAATCTTTCAAAGACATGACAAGAAGAAAATATGCATTTCAAAAGTATCTTACAATAAATCTAATAGACCATCAGGTACGAAAAATATTATATTACAGAGACATAGTACATTCTTTCTAGTTCCTTATTTATATAACTCATCTCATTAAAAAAAATAATGCTATAAATTGTAAAAAAAAAAATTATTCATCGCTGCTTTGGAAGGTATGAATATTAAGAAAGCAGTTTACCCTACTGAACTACCACTTAGAAGAATCATAGAATCATAGAATGGCTTGGGTTGGAAGGGACCTCAAAGATCACCTAGTTCCAACCCCCCTGCCTTGGACAGGGCTGCCAGCCACTAGCTCACCAGATAAAACTGCCCAGGAACCCATTCAGCCTGGCCTTGGACACAGCCAGGGATGGGGCATCCACAACTTCTCTGGGCAGCCTGTGCCAGCAGCTCACCACTCTCTAGAAGTTATATCTAATTGTTCATAGATAAAACATCTTTAAATATAACTGAATTTTTCTGCCTCGGTAATATCAATAGGTGGATGTATGATTTTGGATCACTTTAGGAAATACAATCAATTATGATGATTTTTTTTCTGTCAAAAGGGAGATGCTCCCCAGGTTTGAAATTGAGCAGAAAATCTAATACCTCTTCTGACAAAAATTACTAGGAACAAAATCACCAAGATGGGAGTTGGTTAATTTAATTACATTTGAGAAGCTGTCCACATAAATCTCACATGTGGAAAAGATGAAAGGACTTTAACAACTGACTTGATGAGTTGGACAAGAATCTCATCTCTATTAGTAACCTGCAAAAGTTGTTTAGAAAAAAAAAAAACTAAGCAACAGTTTATAAGTACTCTTACTTATCAGTCACTTATTAAACTTTCAATTAATAACTTTTTCATATGTTTGCAAACTCCTTCTGAGTCCACTTATAATGAGTTCTGTAACATCTTGTGCATGTAAACACTGATTTATTATCATCATCATCATTAATATTGTTGTTGTAGTTATTATTGTTAAAGTTGGCCTTTCTACCTTCTAATAGGGCATCCTTAAAAAAACAATACTAATAATATCTTATGTATTTTTTTTTCTATTCTATTGGTGATTTTAAAGATTCTAACTAGAAAGAAAGCATTTGATAAAGAGTTTACTTTTGTAAAAATGAAATTGAAAGATCAAACTAAAAGTTGTACAGGCTAAGTTCAAGGCTATTACTGAAAAAATAATAAAAGATAAAGGTAGGTTTGAACTCTTTCATGTTAAAAAATTATTTATTGAAGTAGCGTGCTTGGCATAAATTAGGATTGTCAGAAACAATAACCTTTACGTACCAATAAAAGATAGCACTTTGGGGATTTGCTAGAAGTTGGGAAGAATTATATTGTTTGTTTCTTTTTTTTTTTTTTAATGTAGGTGTAGAAAAATGTGTCTGTTATTAATCAAAAGAGGCCTTTGTCAAACTGCTTTCACAGAATTTGAAGCAAGTTGTTTCAGTTAAAAATTATCTGATGCATTCATTACAGCTGCAATATCTGGATATTGCCTGCTGAAAGTATGTGCTTTTCCCTTCTAACAGTTTCAGTGAAGATTAGGGAAGAATTGCCATTCGTAGATAAAAAATGGATTACCTTTTTGTCTGTCCAGTGAGATCTGCATATCAGATGGGAAGGTTGCTAAACTGAAATAATCTTGAGCATCGCTTTACTATTGAATCGTTAATGTAGAAATAAGTACAGTGCTTTTGAACAAATAATTTTCTTCTATGAGGCACAGTTTAGTGGTATTACAGGATATTCAGTCACTCCATGACAAGAAAGGAAAATTACATAAACTACATTTGTAAAATGATTTCTGTACTGGACCAAAATAGATTTAATAGTAACCAACTTCATAAAATATGAAAGGTATTTCCAAAGATTGGAATAAATGCTGAGCAAGTATTTTACTGGGTTGTACTTTAGAAATATTGTCACAGAACATAGATTATTCATAAATACATAAATAAAAATAATATAATATATATGTATAATAGAAATGTACAAAATACCTATAAGTGAAAATTACATTTTGCAATTGAGTCTGTTATGCTCATCATTAGAGTAAATTTTCAAAAATGAACTTAATCATTATACTTTCTCTCAGCTTATTACATAGTTTAGCTGTACAGTGTTTTGCACACCATATTTTCCTGTCAATCCATGTACTTGCATTAAAGTTTTAGAAAATGAATCCAATACATTTTTGTAGCTTCATCTATGTCTTTCCTATTTCCCTAAATACAAATCTATCAATTACAAAGGTCACATTTTTGCTGAGCTTACAATTTTCCTGACAATGATTATTTGAAGTCTTTTGTCAAAATCATTGCAGATTATTGAAGAAATATATGGGAGCTGTGCCAGAACTGAATTTTTAACACAAATGGTAAATGGGCAATATGTTTTGTAATAGTAGAAGAAAAATCTTGCAAACTGTCTTCTTAGAACAACAGTTATGTATAAAATTGGTACAATAAAATTGTCACACAAAATGAAGCAAACATGTAACTACAACAAAAAATAACTTTTATGTATGTCCAAATACAGTTTCATCTCACAAAGTTCTCTACCATCCAGAGATCTGTTGATGGATCAGTTCTCATATTGCAAAGCCCGGTAAATTGTGGAATAATTTATGATTCTGTGAATAATTCATTGAAGTATTCCTCTTCATATCTGTGCAAACTATACCTCTGCCTAGTACATATCTGCATTTCTCTCCCTATGTTGATGTGATTACATTCTTCTGGTCATTCTCCAAGGTTCATCCCTGCTCACTTCCCTCTGCGTCCCAGGAACTTTTTTTTTCTCACCTTACTCAGTAACTTATCTGTTCTTAGGTGATGAGAACAATACAAAGCCTTTCAGTAAACCATCCTTCCTTTTTACAGACCTTTGCCTGGATACTGTAAACTGTCATCTCCAGCTTCTAATCTATCTGACTTTTATAGCTCTTAAAGATTTTCAACACTTATGGCACAGTATACTTCAGTATATACCAGTATGGTTCTCCTTAAGCTTAAGTTCTTCTCTATCCAGGTTTATATATCTGCATTCAAAAGTTCAGAGTAGAAACTTCTGATGTCTTTCTTAACTCTGGATCAAAATCTAGTTCTTGCTTGAATTTGGACAACTGTATTAGAATATAACCAAACATGTAAAGGAAAATTCTATTTTTGAAGCCTGATGAGCAATTCGGTTTAGCAATTAAGAAGTATGAAATCTTCTGTTAATAAAACTAAAAGTGCAGTTATAAATATGCTAAAGAAAATTATAAGTTATATATTTGTCCTTCACTACATGAACAAAACATAACCCAAGTATACTAGAGCAGCAGGAATGTCCACACCATCATGTAATAGCAACAAAAAATGTGTATTAAGGAGTTAAACTTTCTTTTTTTTTACCTTTTCTAGAATTCAAGATTTACTTCAGTTTCAGATAAAAAGTGAGACTGTAAACATATGGCCTCTTCTATGTTTCTGTCAAAGATCCAAGATGTGCATATAAAAAAGTGAGCTATGAATGATGATTTTAGTTCTCAGACTCATACAAACTATTAGTTAAATTTTGAAGGTATCTCTTTCCACGAGTTTAATTTCTCAATAGTTCTTAATATAAGCACATTACTTAAATTCACTAACCTGATGAATCAGATTGTAGCTTTCTGATACAGTTTCCTCCTAGAATGTGATCTGCCCCTTTTTTCCAATTGGGTTTGGTACTGACATGTTTGTGTCAAATCACATCACGCTGAGATACACCTCAAACTGCATTAATGTGTTAATACATTTTGTAAGCAGTAGGGACTGGCGTTCTTGTCAAAAAATTTGTTGTGCAGTTAGAGGAATGTCTCTGTTAAACATAGGGAGATAGGGACCCAGGTGCAATCAATACATCATGAATACAAAAGTATTTTTTCCTCACCTCACCATAGCATAAATTTTACAGATGTTAGATTTCTTTTAAATTTAGCCAGGTTGTTACAACTGGAAAGGATCAGACCTGTAGGATCAGTGCATCCATTTCTCTTCTACGTGGCAGAAAGATCTTAGCTTACGGTCATATTGTAAAATGTTTAAATTCATCTGTTCTGAATGTGAGATACTTTCTACTTTTATTATACTTATTTTGATACTGCCCCTTTTCAAATTTCTAGCTTCAAATAATGAACGAATATTTAAAATTCGTTTTAATTTCAGCTCTTGTATGTAACTAGTTTTCTAAAAGCATAATAATAACATATGACTGATGCGCTAGAATGAGGCACCACAATAGCAGGTTTTCTTACTGAAACATTGCCAGAGAATATCAATGTCTTGCTAACTACAGGAATACTGTAAATAGAGTCTGCCTGGAACAACTGTTATGCATAAAATTAACATAGTTTAAAATTCACATACTGATACAGAAGTGTAAGTGTATTTATTTGTTCTGTTTTACTTAAGGGAATATGTTTCCTTCAAATATAAGAAACAACGAACAGTTGAAGGCCTGTCCACATTATACTCTGGCTTTACAAACAACTATTTGATGTGCAGAAGAAATCAGAACCTTCAACATTTAAGACAGAGAGGAGCATATGCAGGTCTCTCTGCTGTCATTCATAACTGCAGNAAAGAAGTCTTGAAATACAAGAAATCCTATCCAATGTTTTTATTGATCCTTAATGGATGTTATCAGTACTGAAGGTCTTACAGATAAGTGCTGTCCTTCCCAGAAAAAGACTTTTCAAATTCTTTCTTCACAAAATGATTTGATTAGTTTTTTCTTTTTAAAAAATGTTTGCAGTTTTCTTCACTTTCAATACAGACTTATTTTACTTCCCATAGATCTGGAATCTCTGCAAGTGATATCACCTGCTATAAAGAGTGGGACATAAGGAAACTTCCTCTCTGACACAATGGCAATAATGTATCTGCTAAATATACTAA
>VXAV01005968.1:19777-29981 GCA_013399715.1 Alectura lathami | reverse complement strand
ACTTGACCAGCAGGTCCTTGCTCAGCCACGCTGGTTTCCTGCCTCCCCTGCCTGGTTTCTTATTCTGGGGGATGGAGAGTTCTTGTGCTCTCAGAAAGATGTTCTTAAAGTGCTGCCAGCTCTGCTCCGATCCCTTGTCCCTAAGGACCGTTTCCCAGGAGACGTCTTCCAACAACTCCTTAAACAGCCTGAAGTTTGCTTTCATGAAGTTCAGTGTCCTGACTAAAGACCTGACCTAAAGACTAAAGTCCTGAGAAAACCTCACCCTCCCCTCTGTGATCCACTGCCTCCTGTCATCACACACCTCACACCATTCATCCTTGCTGCAGAATCTGAGAGGCTGGGGAAATCGCAGTTTCATCCTGTCAGTCCAAGATTATGTGCTTTTAGAACCACATTAACAACAGATTTCTTTTCCTTTTTCCCCAAAAATCAAGAAAAGTGGGGCAGAGGGAGGTAGAATGACAGTGAATTGTTAATCAGAGATTCAAGTCCTGAAGAACAGGGATACTTCTCCTTAGTTCTATTTTATCATGACGTTACTTGAAAATATTCTAAGCCAAGTGTTTATTCTACCCCCATTTGTCTGACTGCTATCTATATGCTGTCTACACATAATGATCAAGGGGATTCTATTAGTACTCTATCATAGTTCCAAATGAAGAAGCTGTATTTTTGAATACATACGTCTTTTCCATCATTCCCTTGTCCCTCTGTGAAAGAATACAGTTACCTACAACACCACTTATTGAGACAACAGTTTAAGTGAATTTAAATGTGTTTCTCTAGACTGTTCATATGTCGGAATTCCTTTTAATCTCAATTTTTTGTGTTAGTTTAAAAAGTAGATTTGGGGCTTGTAGAAATTTAAACTCACCTATCTGTACTGAGTACTTTATTTTGGTTGGTTAGTAGAGGGACAGATTTGATGACAGAAATCTTACTCCTGAAAAAGAAATTGAATTAATTAGACCAATTCTGCAAAACTTTGCATTTGCTGAACATTCTGATTTTATAGGTAAAAGGACAGAAAGCTCACTCCCACACTCACAGCAGGAACATGCAACTCACCTCAACTTCAAATTGTCCCCTGGTAATTATGCCCGTGACAATTAAAAATACGCTTCTGACAGCAAAAATACACTGTAACATCTGGAGCCTTTTGTAAGGCTACCGAGCATCCAACTTTCAGTTTCTCTGCATTAGGTTTACCCCAGTCTCAGATGTGCTCTCAGGACAGCAGAAGCTTACTGAGATGCCATTGGTGCAGAAGCAAAACATATCTGGGTTAGACCATCAGGATGGGACCAGGGAACCTTTAAAGGAGCAAAACATAGCAAATGTGATCTAAATTTTGCTTACATAAATTGACAGAGCAAAAACTCTGGAGAACATGAAGTAACAGCTTATTTCTCACTCAAAGGTAGATACATTTCGCCTTTGAATGCAAAGAAAAAAAATGATTTTTTGATTTTCTTGATTTAAATCATTCTTCAGATCCATAAACATGTATATGGTGGTGGAAGACCAGTGGGCATGCATCTGCCAGAGGGAAGGGCAGATGTGGACGTCTTACATTTTGAAAAATTGGAAGAATATTCACATATCCTGCATTGTAGCATTTGCTCTTTCTGGCTCAGAAAAAAAAAAAAAAGAAGTAGGCCAGATAAAAGTATTTGGAATCCTATTGGATCTCCAAACATTTGAAAACTGTGAGATCGAGCAATTCAGACAGATCACACAGAAATTTGTAGACATCGGATATGGCACTTACTAAATACGCTCGTATGTTTGGTAACTGTTTCTGAAGTTTTGAAAAACTTTCCATTGTGGGAAAGCCATCTGGTGGGTCATCTACAGTTGCTCTTTCAGAAATTCTTTATAAATGTGGATGTTAAGGACTGTCCTGAGCCTGGCTGATGAAGAACCAAAAGATATGTCTGCTGGCAAGCCAAGTCTCAGACCTTTAACAGTTTCAGTTCAAACAGGAACTGCTGAAAAGAAGTCAGACACCCCAGAAAGTTTCTGACAGACTTCTGAAACCCAAAAAGCAGTGAGGAAATGCTGCAGGGGGGACAATCTCCCCAGACGCCTAGTAGAAATGACATTTGCATGCATATAATGTGGTCACGCAATAAACTTCAGGAACTGTCTTGGGAACAAGATGAGAAGGGAGTGCCTTTCTGTACACAATAATAAGTGTTTAAAATCTTATGTTTAGATGTGTAACAGCAACAGAGAAGGGGAAACTGTATGAGGAACACAAATGGAAATTCTAAAAAGTTTTGTTTAAAACTTATTGAGGGTATTCAAAATACAATTTACAGTGTTTCAATTTACAATATTTTCTGTGTACATTAAACATTTGTTTTATTAAGGAACTCTGTGGTACTTTAAACATTGTCTGGAAACTGTTAACACTTTTCTGAGTTACACTCCATCCCCTTCAGGTGTGAAGGTTTTGAGAACCCCCTGGCGAGCCAGGACTGCAAAGAGTGCCTCAGCTAAGAGTTAAAAGGAAGTGGTAGGAAGACGAGGATTTAAGAAGAAGTACAAAACATTGTCGACAACATTAGATTAGCATAGCTTTGTTTGGCAAAAGCAAACATATTGAAACAGGAAATAACTGAAATCTGCCAGCCTAAGTCTCAGTTGTTGTCCTTAATATTTCCTTGTGGATACGCAACATTAGTTCAGGTTCAGCATTAACGCAAAAGACCTCCTGATTTCTCCTTCCAATCCTCCTTAGATAACCTTCCATGACCACTACAGAAATCATCACTATTTTGTTAGGAAATGCTGGGATAGTGTTATAAACTTTAGCTGATGTTGTGGTTGCCATGACATCAGTCCATTTGATTGTGTGTTATTTCTCTCTCTTCTAATGGAAAAAAAATAATGCATAAAAGCTGTTTCAAATGAAGATTTAAGGGTTTTGGTTGTTTTTGTTTTGTTTTGTTTTGTTTTGTTTTGTTTGTGTGTGTGTGTGTGTGTATTTAACTATGTGCAATACAGTTTTAAGAATGACTGGAAGCAGTCTGGTGGAAACTACTCTGAATCATAACCTCAAACCTGAACACCTATTGTCCATAAAATGCAAGGTTTAAAGAAAAGTTCAAGCATTGAATCTCTCCAGATTTTGATTCTGGGTTGCAATCAAAACCAGAAGGGTCTTATTTTTCCAAATGTAATTTGATGTGGCCTAGGATAGCATAAACCTCACAGGAACATCTGGGAAGAGTTTTGCTAATATAAAGAACATGGAAGTATTGTTTCTTGAGAAAGCACAATATTATGAAGTTATTTTTTCTAAAATCATTGCCAGTCTTGACACTACAAATGTGTACCATTTGTGCAGAAGAAAAGTAGGGTAATGAGTAA
This sequence comes from Alectura lathami, assembly GCA_013399715.1. NCBI lineage: Eukaryota > Metazoa > Chordata > Aves > Galliformes > Megapodiidae > Alectura > Alectura lathami. The sequence goes on along the minus strand of VXAV01005968.1, from coordinate 26,600 downwards.
AGCTCTCTGCTTCATAATTGTGTCTTGTTAATTCTACTTCCAAGTACACAAAAATGCCTTCCTGGGTAAAACTAATGGCTTCCAACAGTGCTGAAAGGACAGTGCAATTCAGGAAAGACTTGCAAGCCTAGCCACTTTCCGTGGTCTGTTCTTCTCATACTCCCTGATTATCCAGAAAGGTTGTTTTAAGGATGTTTCAGGATACTTTCATGACTGTTCCACTAAGGATCTCTCTACAGATCTGCTGCCCATTAATTTCTCCAATACCACGCTGAACCCAGTGATACAATCTGCCTCCATAACTTCAAATGGCAACAGGTTGCAAAAGTTCAAGACTCTCACCTTTTCTTTCACCTATTTTAAACTAACCTCCTACCTTCAACTGTTTTCAAGTCCTGTTGTTGTGGAGTGTGGCAAATAGCAGTTCTGCATCTGCATCTGTAATGCCATTGGCACTACATCTCCCCTAACACAGCTGGGTTAGTCACAAATTTTTACTCTCCTGGTAAAGTAGCTGCTCCATCCTCCTGAGCATTCTATTGCCCTTCTCTACATCAGTTCCACAATTTTGATCTTGAGATGTGAAGATCTGCATAAACTGCGTTTTAGATGTGTGCCCATTGAGCTTTTACATAATTCCTTCAACAGTGCCCAACAATTTTTGGCTGCTGCTGCAAGCTGAGCTGGGGATTTCAGAGAACAGTCAGTGACAACTGAGATCTCCTCCCTGAGCTGTAACTGCTGGTTCTACATCTAAAATCACATAGTAGACACATTTAGATTATTTTGTTCCCAAATGCATTCTTTCATATTTATCTGCATTCATACTCTTCCTCTTTTTTACCCACACATTTAGTTTTACAAGATGCTCCTGATGTACCTTGTCAGTAGTATGACTGTCATAGAGCTTAGTGCCAGCTCCAGCCTTGGAGGTCACACTGCACACTTCTCCCACCATATTATCAATGAAGATGCTGAATAAAAGTGCTTCTAGCACTGCTCATCTTCACCCATAAAGGTTGTCTTTAAGGCTTGCTGTTTGCTTTCAGCAAGTTTTACTCCATCAATGACCTTTTCCTCCAAACCCATGGCAACTTAGTTTCTGTAATAACCTCTGGTTGTTCCAACTATACCAATAGCATTTGGAAGCACCAAGTTATGTTCCCCAAGATATGTCCTCCCACTTTATCCATGCACTTTCTAAAAAGACCATATTTACAATGCTTTTACTCTGGAAGAATATATATAGAATATATTATATAGATTATACTATTATGTAAATATACTTTAGTGACCTAACTTATTGGTCTGTATCTTCTCTTGAAGACATTTGAACCTGACTGTTGCATTGAACAGTGATGTTTAATCTCCATAAAGCTTGCTTTCAGCTCTTTATTCATGCCAGGGAGATGGTAAACCATGCAAGTTTTCTGACAGTGTGGCTAACACTGAAAGTGACTTTTAAGATTCCAAACAAATAAGACAAAGGGAGGTCATCTCCAATAAGTGATCTCACCGGCTTAATTTTGTTGCTAGACAAAGAAAACAAAAACAAAATAAACCTCAGGAACATTATAGCTTTGCATTAAAAATGGTATTAGCATCATGATATAAGCTCATCAATCCGATCACGGTTCTCACCCTGTACTTCCTTGTGCAGCCCCTTGTATTTTTGTAAAGAGACTTGTAGACTTGCAATTTTTTTTTTCTGTTTTAATCCACATACAGTTCTGTTATTTTATTTTCCAACTCCACTGCTTTTCCTTCACCTGTCAGTTTTTCTCTGCCTTCCATATTTCTTACCCTTTCCGTTTTTCCCACTGAAAACCAGTAAAAATTCTAAACTATAATACTTTAATAAAATACTCCCCTCCGTTACTAGAAGAAACTTACCATCCATATTCATTTGAAAATACCCTCATTAATTGTTGGGAAAATATTAAACTCTCAATGGCACTAGGAACAAGTCTAGGGGTTAAAAATAATCCCTACAATTTTGATTTTTTCAAATACACTCAGTTAAGGTAAAGATCATGGAATGTCCTAAATTTCCAAATAAATAGAGCTAACACTGGACAAACATTCATGCACACACACTTACTGAGGTTATAGTGAAGTTATGTGAATCAATACAGTAATGGCTTGGCCTTGCTGCCCTGACTGGTGAACATAATGATGCAGTATCCAAGGCTGTCTTTTGGGGGTTCACTTCACTGTATTTATCAGTCTTGACATTTCACCCCCGCCCCCTACCAATGCAGTAGAAGGGTTATTAAGAGCACAGCACAAATAGTCTGTATTCCCAAGAGCATATTTTAATCAGAAAGAAAAACAGTAACTGCAGACTAACATAAAGGCTATGTGTGAATGAAGTATCACAAAGCTGCATGGAAGAGTTTTGCTGCTGCCTGCTGCTGGGCAGGCTTTCTGGTGCAAAAACAAAGGGGACCAATACCTGCCATCAGGTGGGCTTGCCATCTGCAGTCATGTACAGAGGTGTAGAGGAGACGCATCTCTTTCTTGCTGAGCTCCCATCATCTGCCATGGCTCTGAATTTAAAAAGAGAAAAAGGAAAAAAGTGAAAAAAAAAAAAAAAAGCAGAACAAAATAGTTGCTTTTCAACTACGAGGAAGCAATGTCTACAGTACGCTTGGGGTTTTGTGCCCTTAATTTTCTCAATAAAGAGTGGTGGAAATGTATCGTCCATTCCTCTTCCTCCTCTGATGTAGTTTTTTAATTTCTAAGTGTATTTTGTAAGCCAAAATCTGAAGGGTCATCATCATTCCATATGAATTTATTGCTAACAAGGAAAAACCACCCAGTATGTGAACACCCACAGCTGCTGACTCCCACCACACTCTGGAGGTATGGGTGAGCTGGGATCATGTCCTGCTCCATCCCTGCTCCTTCCACAGTGCCCTGTCATGGTTGCTACCTCTGGCCAGATCCCTGCCCCCTGCCCATGAATGCCCAGTGTCCAGCCTCCCCTCCTCACAGCCCAAAGTCATGGTCTCGGCTGAAGCCAGAGGGGTGCTGAGGAGACCCTCACCCTATAAACGAGCAGGAGCAAGAGTAAGAAGTCTGGGTGCACAGAAGCATCCTCTGCCTCTTTGGTTTAGTTGTAACCTCTGCCTCATGCACTTAGAGCCACAGTAGCATTCAGGGATGTATTAACCTCCCTGTAAATTGTCACAGGGGAGGAAGGGACAGTTATGGCGGCAGTAGCTCAGCCAAATCCTATACAAAAGCCCCTGTTTTCAGACAGAAGAGATGGTGGGAGAATCACAGGAGCTGGCTGCATGTACCCACAAGTAGAGTAAAAAAGCCCAAGTGCTGGGTCCTGAGCACTCCTCTAGGCCAGTTGTGCGCTATGTGCTCTCCCACCCCACAAATGCAAGGACTTCTCACACTATTAACACCTTTCAGGCTCAGTATCAATTGCTGGCGGCAGACCCGCAAATAAGCTCATAGCCATGCAAGGAGCAAAGGGTGGATGAATTCATGCCATGAAGATTAGGCCCGCAAACAGTAGTACACAAAGCAGCGGTTCAAGAGGATTACATCTTTTCATCCAATTTTCTGCTGTCGTTGGGATATTGGAAGCATCATGAGTTGGTTCCTCACCTACTGTAGTTCATAGTCTGGTCTGTTAACCTCAACCACTTTTATTGACCTCTTTGCTCACATCAGCTCTAGAGCTGGTAACTTGAGCAAGGATGGAGAAGGGTGAACTAAGTGTTTATACCATGACTCCTAGCCTGAGGGATGGATCTCTTTCCCCTGTCTTTGACATCTGCTTCAGAATTACCCAGCTTAGCTGACTGGAAAGACAATATATGTGTCTGCACTTTTCCCCTCTCTTGTATTTGTTTCCAATTCTTTTTTCAGCTCATGATTCAGCCTATATTATCCTATAAGCAGATAAATGATTCCTACTGCTGAAATTCTCAAGAATATCTGTGCTGTGGTTTCTGCTGTAGTCTCACAGGTGTGGATGCTGTGAGGTATATACCAACAGAGCTGACAGCCTAAAAAAGCTGCATGTTACCTAGCAGCAGTAGAAAACNAAAAAAAAAAAAAAAAAAAAAAAAAAAAAAAAAAAGTGCTTATGGAGTAGCAGTGTCACTCTCATGGAGAATACGGTGAGATTGCTTTAGCCTAAACCCTACCAGTGTCCAGTAAAAATGAAAAACACTGCTGCAACAAATCAGCTTGAACTCCACTCCCCAGGTATTCAGTGACATTATGATGAATTTCTCCATTCACATGCAATCTGCTTCTCTCTTTGCCAAAGTTTCTCCACCGTATTTTCAAGCGCAAAGTCATGGTCGTCAATAGTTGATTAATTTAACCGGGGATGGTTAAGATAACCTGGGGTTATTATTTAGCTGTACAGCACCAGACTTTAAAAATGAAGTTCTGCCTGGAGTGGCCATAGGTCAGTCATTACTCTGGAGGAAGATTTGACTCAGAATTAAGAGGGTTTCTACCTTTGCTTGGTGTAGTTTCACAGCAGCTGTAAAATAAGCCTTCCGTGTAACACCACAATTGCAGCATGCATGCAGTGCTTGCATTTGATTGATGTATAATAACATTTAAACTTGAAAAAGCTGTACTTTATAAGTCTGTCATACTTTTAGCAAAGAATTCCTTATCAGAACATTTTTTCTGTGTACTATATAAAAAATATATAATATGAATGTGTAGTATAAATATTTATACCACATTCACTTAACCTCAATCCATCATATATATTCAGCTTTAACTGTGTAAGTTTTGTGGGAGAAAAATAGATTCCAGGGTAATTTTTCAGTAGCCTATGCCTGTTACAAAATGTTTTTTGCCTTCTTGTTCCTCTCTACCCCACAGGGAAAGAACATGGTGGTCAAACATGGAATTAACTATTCCAAGGCCTAATTTATTATTAAAAGTCTAATTTGTTGATAACAACACACTAATCTTTTCTAAGTTACAGAAAAACAAAACAACATCACTGATTTCATCAACACAAGGCATTATCCAAACTCTGTTGGAGATATTCCCAGGGGTTTCCATATCTTCAGCAGTTTTAGACGATATCTTTGACTGCACTCTAGTTTGTCTCCTTTTGTATTGATTACCACCCTCCCAAATTACATTTCTGCTATCATACTTTTAATTATATGGTTTTTCAATTAATTAGTTGCATTTAAATTTCTTTGTTCTTGAGGCTTCATTAAACAAATGGATAGAGCTCATTTCCACTTAGTGTTAGGGAATGAGCGTACTGCCCTTGCTTACTGTGCAGGTTTTGCATGAGAATAACCCAAGACATGAATTGTATGGTGCCAATTGTTGTATGGTGCTGTACACCATCACTGCTGTGGCTAGTATACTGTATGTCAGTGGTATTACAGGAGAGTCATACAAACGAATGAAGAATGAATCTTGTAAGGAACCAGGCAAGTGCAGCAGTGATGGAACCAGAATTGGCTTCAGCATGCTACAATCCACCACCACACGTGATCATTCCTGTCCTGAAGAACCATTATGATAGATGGAGCCAGAGATCATGGATTTAATGAACTCAGTGGACTTTTTAAAGGGATGGCCCATAGACTAAGAAAATAATACATGTGTGTATATATCAAAGGACAGGAAGGGTGGTGGTCATTAATGAGGATGTATTGGAAAGCATGGACCAGAGCATCACTTCAATGGTATAGAATCAGGAGTGGGTGTTTTGGTGTTTTCCTGGTTTTGGCTGGGATTGAGTTAATTTTCTTCCTAGTGCTGGTATAGTGCTGTGTGATTTAGGGTGAAAATAATCTTCATAACACACCAATGTTTTTTAGTCCTTTCTTTCTTTCTATCTTTCTTTTTTTCTTTCTTTCTTTCTTTCTTTCTTTCTTTCTTTCTTTCTCTCTCTCTTTCTTTCTTTCTTTCTCTCTCTCTTTCTTTCTCTCTCTCTTTCTTTCTCTCTTTCTCTCTCTCTCTTTCTCTCTTTCTCTCTCTCTTTTTTTCTTTCTTTCTTTCTTTCTTCCTTCCTTCCTTCTTTCCTTCCTTTCTTCTTTTTTCTTTCTTTCTTTTTCTTTCTTTTTCTTATTAAACTGTCCTTATCTCAACCCATGAGTACTGGCATTTTACCTTTTTCAACTCTCACGCCCATCCCACAAAGGAGGAGTGGGCAAGTAGCTATGTGTTGCTCGGCTGCCTGCCAGGTTAAACCACTACCCTTACACTGAATGAAACAAATACTTTCTTACTTGTTTTGTTTCTCAGATTGCCCAGCCTTTGCCCTACATGTGTATGCATCTTCTCTTATTAACAATTGTCATGTACCATATCAACAGAGTGCTAGATATTCTTTATCAAAATACTGGCTGCTTTTTTTTTTTGTTGAAAAGTATTTTGGACAGACCAGCATAAAAAGGTCACCAAAGAGATACGAATATTTTAAGTAGTACTTCAAGGATCACGTATATTTACTTAACACATTAAATGTCATCGAATGCTGTAAAAACTCTTAGCATAAAACTCCCACATACACAATCTTTCATGTGAACAATTAGAAAATACTGTTGGGCCTCACAAAATGCCTTCAAAGGTTTTTGTCCATTTTCACTCAAAAATATCCAATTGATAGTTACCTCAGAATGTTTATTCTTCAGTCTCTTTTCAAAATTCACATTTTGAAGGACAAAAGGGGAACTCAAAATAACACACTCTTTCAATAACATAGCTAAGAAAATAAATGTTTAGTTGAGTTGAAAATGGAATGGATGCAAATGTACCCACAGAATAAACAATTTAAATTTTCTTCTTAGGAATGGCCTTGGAAAAC
>VXAV01005968.1:4236-16200 GCA_013399715.1 Alectura lathami | reverse complement strand
CCTACTGAATTATTATCTGACTTGACTTTTCACAGGTATTGTTTGAACAATTGGCTTGCTTCTAACATTCAGAATAATTTAAATAGTTTTAGTGAACATGAGGCATAATCTGCCTTCAACACATTTGCTTATTAAAACCAGGTCTATTTTGTAATTGTTTTTAAATAGATTATTTTATCTGATTATCCAGCTGCGGTGAAATTTATACCACTGTAACACTGTAGGTTACATGAATAACTACAGTGTGTTCTTACAAAAGGGAAAGGGCAAGCACATATTTTGAATCTGTTTGAATCTATAGATGAGATGTAGCTAACTTTAATCTCACATTGCAGAGTGTCAGTAGTATCCATTGAGAACTGACACATAGTAGATGAAGCGACATTTTTATGAAAGAATACCAATGTCTTACATGCTCAACAAACTCTGCAACTCTCCCTTAGGAGTGCTGAAGAGTATTTTAAAAATTTTGGTTCTCTGCAGGTGTGATTGCATAGTAACAGACAGATCAAGGTGAGTTTGTTACACATAAATGTGATTTCTTTTAATCACGTCAGAATATATGCAGAAATCAGAGATGAACATTTTATGTGTTCCAATGGCATATTGTACACTGTTGTATTCCTGAAAACCTCTGAGATTTCTGCAGTGCAAAAGGAAAGCAAAAATATCAAATGAAAAAAGAAAATTGGACAAGTTTGAGGCACTCATCTCATACTGTTAAATGAGCACTACTTTTACTTTGATGCACTATTCACTTGATGCAGAGACACTATTATTGTACTGTGTTTCCAGTGAAGAATACTCGCTCTGTGTCATTCCTCAGTGACACTTCTACTATGCTGATAGAGATAATACCAATGACTTGCATGATATTTTTTTCTGCTATTCTTACTCTGTAAAATGGGATTACATACCAACCTTATTCCATTTGGGTCATAAACATGCCTGGGATTTTAGGTCTGAGTTTCATAACGGTGCAATAAACAATCTGTTTTACCAGAACAAGAAGATACATATCAAAATATTACAGATTATAACAACAAAATCCTGGAATTATAATTTAATTTCCCCTGGAAAGATTTTGTCCTAGCATCTAGGTGCAAAAGGACAGAAGCTTTCAAGTTCTAGTAGTTTTTGTTTTTTTCCTTTATTTATTTATTTTTTTCCCCATCAAGATCAGACAAGCTAGTTTTCCTCTGCCCTCCAGTTTCCTTTGCAGTCCCAGACTGTTTTTCTGTACATGTTTAATCTGGCCTTCTCTGATCTTCTCTAGCTAGACTAGCGAAGCTCAGTGAAATGAAACTGGAATAAAGTCCCTTTGTGTAAAACAGACATTAAGCAAACTGGGGTAGAAGACAAAGACTGGGAAGAAGACAGAGCCTGGAATGCTCCACTTTTCTGAGTCACATCATACCACAGCACCCCACATTGCACCAGGGGTTGCATAGAGCTCATGATTTATAAACTGTTGGAATAACTGCACTGGGTACTCCCTTAGAAACAAACATATGTTCTTAAAAATCACCTGGACCCACCACAAAAATCTCAGGGCTGACTTGAAACCAGTGTTTGAAAATAAATACTTCACATAGAAGAAAGATGGCACTATTGAAATCCGTGCTGATGCATCTTTGTTTTTAATATGGAACAGAATATGAACTGATAATACCAACACTCAGAAAGGGAATGGCCTTATCTTTTTATAGTAAGTGCCAGTCATTGATATCCGTAGCAAAGCTGTCAGGATGAAGGCTCAGTAGGGTTTGACTGAAGTACATGAACTCTCTAATATCCAGTTCAGATATTTTCATAAGCTGTTTTTGAATGAGTAGTCAAAATGCTGAAACACCAGTATCTAAAACACCATTAGGGAAAAACAAAACAAAACCCTCAAAACTAACCTTCCTAATCTCCCTTGAACAAAACTTTTACAGAAAAGTCCACCTCATTTTTGAGTCTTGGATTTAGTCTATCAGGAACATATTTTTTTCTTTGGCTAGCTGCTTAAAAAATTCTAAATATAGCAGGGTAATATTACGGAGTTTAATGACTACATTATTTTATCCAGTTACATTTCATCTTTCTGGGTTATGTCCATTTCCCTCATTGGCATTGGACCTTTCATTCTCCTTTGTTTATCAAAATAATTGATGAAATGGCAATTCAGATTTACTGGAGCTCTTATAGCTCATTCGATGGCTTCTCTAAGAGTCTTGAAAATTGAACAAGTCCATATTTTGCCTTTTCCTTTCCCATCAAGGCATGTGCAAAGAACCACTTGGCAAACTAACAGTGCTGCTCTGAACTGCCATTTGGCCAAAAGAAGTTTGATAGCTGACCACAGTTTCCCTTTGTCTATGTGCCAGCAAGAGTGGGAGAGCGTAGGTATTGCTCAGATTATCTATATGACAAAAAGGCAGAGAGACAAGTTTTGTCTGTCTTGTCAAGAACAGTACTGTCTGCAAGGGTGGCTGGGTAAGAAATTAAATGGGGAAGTAACAATGAAAGCATAAGGCTCTGACCAAGGTACATGCAGGGGATCTTCTGGAGAGAGAAAGACAGAAAAAGACTTAGTTTTCCAGTTGGTGATATAAGTTTAGTTATAAATTCCCATGTTTAGGAGATGTTGCAAGGCATCAGCACAGGGAGCACAGTAACACCATTGTGCTCAAATCTCAGTGCTTCGGTATCTCAGCATGGCCAAGCCTTGCTGTATCTCATACTATCACGCTGTATCTAGTGATAGTGTTGCAAGCAATCTGACAGCGCTGTGACTTATGTCATCCTCGTTGTGGGCACAGTCTCCCAAAGTACCAAACAGGTATCTGACACAACCCTAAGCAGCTCTTCAAATAAATCTCTGTGTATCTGTGCCAAGGAACACACCACTGTACTTCTGCTATCATAAATATTGTTATTCTACTCCTGCATGTTCTAATACAAACATACTCAGCCCACTTTACTACTACTAGTGGAAAGCTTCCAACCTGGAAAGAAAAGAGTGACTTTCTTGAAGGGTTAAGAGAAGGTCACGTTACTTCTCTGTAGTGCTCTGCACCGTCTAAGAATGGAAACTTCCTGAAGGCCAACAAGGCTTTTTAAAAAAATTAATTCTCTTTTTTTTTTTTTTTTAAGAAAGTAGGTATCAGATCTGAAATGCTGAGGCTGAATTTTCAGTTTGAGATTTACATAAAGCAGAGCTCTGGCAAGGTTGCACATCTTTTCAGCAAGACTTCTCTTGGGAAACAAATTTTTAGGAAAATGTCTTGAAACCTGAGATTCATAAAATAAAAATTATGGTTAAATAACTAGCTCATGGAAAACGTCAGTTGTATCTGAGATGATCTGTAATGAGCTGTGTGATGATTAAAATAAGAGAGTAAATCCGAACTACTCGGTGTTCATGTTATCATCTGCATCTTAATACATCACCATTTAAATATGCATGGTGACTCTGAGATGGTCAACTGCATAGGACCTGGGTCTCACCTCTCCAAAACAAAGTCACAGTACTTCATTAGGGAAGCTCCAGTGTACTGGAAAACAACCTGCTTGTCATTGCCAGTGCGATTGTAGTTACCTGACACTCTAGGGCTAAAGAGAGCAGGGTGTTTTGCCAATAGCTATTTTCTTGCTCACTTTTGCCATACAATATTGGTTGGCACACTGTGCTCAGCTCATAACCAGTGTACAGAACCAGTGTACAGTTCACATGAGAACAGGAGCAGGAGCTGTTTCAGGATGAAAAGGGAAATCTGCACTAGCAATAAACAAGAAACTAGAAATGTTAGCTTAGAGAGAAATGAAAAAGGAGATTGTAAGAGTCAGAATGAAGCAGCAGATTGTACCTTTGTGAAGGACTGATGGCATATACTCATGTTTTGAATTTTTTTTTTCCTTTTCCCAGGAAAGAGGATGTCAGCCCATATAATTGCAGTCAAAGTTGTACAACCAGAAAATTACAATGGAGTTGTACTTTTTCCATTTCCTTACTCTTTTGGGGACTGGCAAATTGTGCTTAATTTCAGACACATTCTGGAATGAACTACAGAGTGTAATAGGGACAATTGGATGCGAAAGTAAAAACAAACGGAAAGAGATGAGATGTAGGTTAAGAAAAAGCACTATAGTGTCAATTAAGCTTGCTATTAACACTGTTGACCTGGCTCCACAAGCTTTATGATGTGCAGTTGTTCTGCTAAGCAGAACACACAGCAGAATTGGGTTAAGGAAAAGTCAAAGCAGCCAAAGGAAAGCGTCAGGTCTGGCATTTGTTAAATTGACCTACAACTGACCATCACTTGAGGACTCAGCTTCTTATGGTTTTAATTAAATCAATGTATACAGAAGCACTCATCCCAAGACACAGAATGGCAACATAGATCCAAAAATCCACAGAGGGAAAGTGCAGAACCCAGCCTGACCACCAAGGGTTTCCCTGGAAAAACCTCACCTTCAATTCCTTCTTATTATAAAAATACATTATCTGTCTCCTGAAAGGATAACAAGCAACTGGCCTCTGCTATAAAAAGTAACACAAAATTACATGTCCACCACTCTAGGCCATATAGATTTTTTTTTTTTTTTCCATAAGCAAAAACTTGAGAGTTAGACCAAATCTAAATTTTGTTCTTCCCTCACTCCTTATTAACAATTTCTCCACTTAAATCTCTTCACTCTTTTTCCAAGACATAACTAGTGTTATGGTAAATGGGTTGATACAGAATGAATTGCTCACACAGTGTATTTCTCAGTGAGGATCCTCACTGGTCTCACAAGAGAACTGGGCTCAGTATCACAAGAGAATTCAGAAATTGGGCAAGATCCTGATGCTGGTTCTGGACATAGATCCTAGACATGTAAGTATTAAAAGCTAAGCCAGCAGCATTGCACTGCTTAAAATGGTAACATAAAACACACAGATACAGTGTGCTTACTTAACTTGCTATGGAAAGCATGAGCCTTGCAGGGGTCATCAGCAAGCAGCCATCTTTTACCTTCTCACTAAAGAAGCCTCATTGCAGTAGGCTGCTGCTGAGCACAGCTAGACCCAGTGTGACACCAGCACCAGTGGGAAGTGATCAGCACTGCACAGAACATAGGGAAACGACATTCAGAATGACACCCCGGAGGGCAGTCACACCCACTCACAAGAGAGCACTCTTGTATCTGTCCCAGGCTCCTGTGCCAGTCCCCAGCACCACTAAGGGTTGCAGCATGAAAGATGCTTTCAGAACAGAAAGAGGAAGGAGCCAAAGAGACTTGGACTTTCAACAGTCATGTTTTGCACATTCATGATTTAGGATTATCAGGAGTCATCGTGGTTTGACACCATCATGAGGACAGTGCAAAACCTAAACAGATTTTGAGGTAAAAGTCATATGTAACCTATTGCTGCCTCAAGTAAGCTGAATCAAAATTACACAAAAACAAGTAAAACTGTTTTTGACTAAACAAACTCCTTTTTTAACTGATCACATAAATTCTCAATGACAACAACAACAAACTAACATCTCCTACCACTGCACCCAAGTGGCTGGCTATTTCTAGTTTTTGAATTCATAAAAAGATCTGTACGTGAAAGGGTTTGGGTATAGAATTGTTGGAGATCCTTTTGTAAACTTAGCTGAATGTTTGTCTAAAATGTTAATGTATATTTGCAAACTTTTTAATGTAAATGTTTCTTCTTCTTTGGAGCACATCAGGAACTGTTTGCATGATTTTATATCAGTTTAGCATTTTCAAGAACAGAATCCAAGCAAAAGAAAGTACTGAATAGAAGTGAAGTCTAAATATAGAAAGACAAAAACACAGCCAGGAAAAAAAAATCCCCAAATACAAGTGACAACTTTTCTGCAGTCTGACTCTCTTTTTCTGAACCATTCTTTAGCAAAATGAAGTTCATTTTTCTTTTGTTTGCAGAGTTGTTTTTTTTTCTCATGAAATATAAGACTTTACACTTTTCTGATTCAGCAGGTCTCTGTTGAACACTAGGAGCAATATTCCCTTCCAATGACTTACTTTGATCTATTTTAATATTGACGGAGGTAAAACCTGAGAGGGAAGGCTTCCGTAACTACAGTGCTAATATTTAGCACAAAATTCACTCAGTAGCTTCATGGCTTTAACCTGGGATGCCAAGCAAGCAATAAATCCCTTAAGTGGCTTGGGGACTACCGGGGCCAGTGCTGTAAAGAATTCTTCATGAAGCAGGACCTGCAAAGGCTGCTACCTCATTATCTGTTGCGATGCTGGGAGTTTTCTATCTGCATCTGCCTGAGCCTCTTTTGTTATCCTTCAGAGAATGGCTGTGTGCTAAAAGTTTGAACAGGAGGTGAAAGCTGGAGCTGTAAAATGCTGCAGCCCTCTCAGAGGCTGCCAGGCATGTGCCTTGCCCGGTTGGACTCAGTGGGCCTCTGCTTTCCACCGCTGGCCTGTTTGGGGGACAGCGATGCTCTCCCACTGCAGCTCACAGCCAGCAGAGGAGGAAGGCGAACAGGCAGGAAGGTGACATCGAAAATCAAGTGAAAACGAGGCTTTTCGGAGCCCTGATAATGAAAGACCAAGAGCACTCTGATACAGAGATGGGTTCTGCCAATAGATTCAGCACAAAATGATAAAATCTATTTCTTTCTCCATTCCCTATCTCATTTTTTCTCTTTGACTAAAGTACTTGCCAAGACCCCTTACTGTGCTTCATTTCCATTACTCTTTCCAGTCTAGTTGCTTTAGTACCAAGATTTCTTTTATTTATTTATTTAGTAATATAGTCTAGGGAATTTTTATTCCTTCATGCTTGATAGTAATTTTCTGCAATCTCCTCTGGCCTCTGTGGCTATTTACAATGATTAGCAGTTTGCAAAAGGTAATGAGTTTCTATCTTTGCCTTCTCTCTCCCTCTGTTTCCCCTCCTTTTTTGGCACAGTCTTTCAGTTATTCAAAATAAACAGACAACTGCATAACTAAGAATTGTACTGCCAAAAAGAAAATATAATTGAGCCTTCTAAATACTAGAGGAAAGAGAGGGAGAGCTTGCTAAGTATTGCTACGTTTTCTTTCAAGTCAGGGGGTTGAGTTTTTTTCTGTCCCACATAATTCCTGTTTAGGAACAAAAGATTTTTGTGTCTGTGAGAAGGAGGAGATGAGTGATTTTAGATTTGCATTTTCCCTTCACTAGAGCCTTGCATTTTATTGAAAATAAATAAAAAAAAGGCTTCAATTCCACAAATGAAAGTATCCATTTAAATAACAAAACCACTTGAGAAAGAAATCATAGAAAAATAATTATTATTATTTTTCCAAAGCAGGACTGAAGTATCCAGAGGTCAATAGAAAAGAGCTAGCACTCATTTAAAGGTGTCCCTTTCATTTTTTCTGAAGCCTCCATTTAATCTGTGAATAAAAAGCACATCAAAATATTTTTTCCTATTTCCCATAAAATAACCTGACTCTTTCAAAATTCTGCAGAAGCTTTTTAAATACAATCATTTTCATGAAGCCTGTTCATCAAGGACTGTTTGTCGCATGTAAAGTTAAGGTTATTATCACCACTTTCTTTTACGCTGATATGCAGAGGCAGAGGCCAGGTCTGGCCTCTCCCTGGGGGCTGGACAGATGGCACTGAAGGAGGCTGCAGGAGGGGAAAGGTCCAGGAGGCAAGGAGGGGAAAGAGTACTACAAAGCACCACAGCCTCTTGTTTCCAGGTGCTGAGTGCCAGGGCATAGTCAAGAGCTGCCCATATCTTATGGGCCCCACTGATCTGCTCACTGGACCCAGCCAGGGCTAGGAGGAAGCTTGTATCTGCGGGTGATGGTCAGCCCTTGTACCTTGTCACTCACACCAGGTGTGCACCTACACAGCAATCACTGACATTTAAGTTGCATACACACCTTGGGAACACCTCCAATATACCTGCTGGCCACATTCACATCTCCTCATTTTCCTCACATTTCTGAAAAAAAAAAAAAAAAAAAAAAAAAAAAAAATNAAAAAAAAAAAAAAAAAAAAAAAAAAAACTTTGTTAGGGACAATTTCTTTTGGAGGGCAAAATATAAGAACATAAGAATATAAGAACATAAGAAATGTGTGAGGGGGGAAAGACAGAAAAATTTGTAGATGGATTTTTCCTTCTGAATTTGAATTGAAGAAGAACTAAACCCTAGCCTTGGAAACGAACTCTGAGCAGATATTATCAGACATCTCCTCACCCTTGGAAGTACCTAAAAGCAATTGATTCTCTGCTTTAACCACAGAGCTCTCTAGACAGCTGAGCACAGAATCACAAATGTCACTTCAGAGCCCAGGAAGCCTTGATACATTTGGATTTATCATTAATTCACTCAAAAGTTTGGATCCTAATGTCCATCACAACAAGCATACTACTGCTCTCCACCTTTGAAAAACAGTTTTGTAAGTATAGCATTCACACAGAGTGCAGGAAACTATTTTGAGGCTCCTCTCAGCCTTAGAAGTCTTGATGCAATTGCTCTCACATTCCAAGAGGCAGATAAGACTGAGCAGGGATCAAACTTTTCCCACAACTTGTTGAAGATTCATCTTTATGGGGAAGTGAGAGACTGAGGCTAGGAAAGGTAGAGTCTGACTCTTGTGGTCTAGGTAACAGTACAGATTCCAGTTTGAGGGCATATATAGTTTCTTGTCTGAGATGAAGAATTTACTTAGGTGTTTTGTATCATAGAGTCACTGAAAAAAAAAAAAAAAAAAAAGGAACAAACAGATGAGAAGCACATAGCAAGGGTTAGAGCCTCACTTAGCCTGCTTCCTCTTGGGTACAGAGACACAAGAAAAATGATCTTTATTTTGGAGGGGAAATGAAAACATATTTTTCTCAATAATTTAATATTTCATCAAAGTTGATTTTCCTATAAACTGTAGTGACTTCACATTGTCTCCAATATTGCAGCCTTTCCTTTCTTCCTGTTGAGAAAATTGCATTTGAAGAGATCCTGTGATCCTTTCATAGCCCTGTGACTTGAAGACCAGCCACAAGCTCTGCCTTTCTGCTCCTTGAAAAGCCTGAGCGAACCAAGAGATGTGCAGCAGCTCTGTGCAGGAGGAGTTGGTTTGACTTCAGTGCATACCAGGCAGTCCTCATTTGGACTTAAAGCTTAGCACTCTCCAAAAATCCCCTAAAGCTTCTCCCTCTGCCCAGGCAGAAGTACACAAGAGTTCCGACTCCAGAAGCAAATGGCCAGAGCAGAACCACCAGCCCTGATGTGCCACTATACGTACTATGAAACTGATAGCTTGGGCACAGCCATGACCAGTCATCCAGACATTGGTGGTGGCTCAAGGATTAGCATGGGTCCAAAGTCAGTCCATAAACAGGCAACCCAGACTCAACCAGCCTATTTAGGAACAAATGTTTGGCTCCCTGGATGCAAATAATGCTCTGACCTCGGGGCCAGGGACCAGATCCCTGATCTGGTTTCAGAAAAACACACAATCACAGAAAGATCGAAGTTGGCAAGGACCTCTGGGTCCATCTGGCCCAACCCCTGCTCAACCAGGGACACGCACAGCAGGGTGCCCAGGCTCACATCCACTCAGGTTTTGGAGATCTCTGAGGAGGAGACTCCACAACCTCTCTGGGCAATTTACTAATTTATTCACTAGTGAAAATATAGCCATAGACACTATTGTGTATTCTTAACTCCTAGTCAGCCTCAGTGTACCTTATTATTAAATTATTACCTGCCACTTGCCTTAACAGAAGATAGATCTCAACAGGATTTTTCTGCAGTAACAAAGGGCATGGAATTTGACCTAATATGAATATTTACATGGGAGCTCTTACACAACTGCTTTTGTTTCGCAGAGCACACATTCAGTGGAGCTTTCCCCATTGTTTATTTCTCTCTCAGTTCAGTCTTGTCCTTCAGATTTTCCAGTTGTCACGTTGAAGCATTTTGGCAGAATTCACATGCCTATCAAGGTCTGGCCTGGCTCATGTCACTTTACCACACTTTACATGCCTGTATACACTTTAGTATTACAAAGACAGAAACTTAACACAGTGTAAATAAACTCTATTGTTATTACCAATGTGCAAGCCTATTATCATTAGCCTTAACTTCACAGAGGGTGAACATGTTCTAACTTATACAGCATGATTTTTCCATTCTCCCGCTGATTTCTCTCAATATTTTATTTTAAATGGTTGGAGCCAAATATAGGCCAAGCTTGGATACTTCATCTGCTTACACAGAAATAATATCCTCAGTCCCAACTATGAATGCAGTTATTCAAACTGTAGAAGAACTGGAAAATAAAGAAAATTGTAGGAGCAATTTCAAGACCTCCGGATGGAAAGAAGCCCAGTGTTACCTGGATACACTGCTGCTCAAGGTGCACTGGCCCCTGCTCAGATCTGCCTGGGTCTGGGCAGAGAGGTACAGCCTGGTCCAGCTGATCAAAAGATTGGTTTTATATATCTGTATACGTCTTTCTAGGTCTCAGTAGAATAAACTAGGAAAAAAAACTTGCTTTCACTTTTTGATATTACCTGTTTGGTTTCTAAGGCTCAACTTGGCTGTCATAACTCCAACATCATACAGGAACATCATGCTCAATTTTTTCTTTTTTTTGAGCCCTGCTCATATGCATTTTTTTTTCAGAGGTACTGCTTTTTTTTCAAAATCTGAAAGTCATAAAAAACACTTTCAGTGACTGGGTGCATTTATTTTCCAGAGGGAACAGAAACAGCGATGTACTAAAATTTTTAAGGGCCTAGTTTTTGTTACCACCATGACATTAAAAAGGGTTTATTTTGCAAAGTGATAACTGCTCTGATGTCTTTCCATACGAATATCAGGAAATGCAGAAGAAATAATACTGTGATGTAAATAACTTCCAGAATTTTAACACCTTGGAAATGTAAAAGTGTGGGGGTTTATTTAATTATTTATTTTAAAAAGTCTTTCCTGCCAGGTAGGCTCTGGTTCATGACTTTTCATTAAAACAAATAAACAGTGACATGTTAAAGAAAGCATTACGCAGCTTAAAGCCTGTTCTAGTATCAGACGAACAATAAATACATTAGTGTTGGCTGAGCAGTGGTGAAATGCACTTCTACGTACCAGCAGATAATGATCCTGCTCAAGCAGCTTTCTGTATGCAAAGGGATTTCCGAAGAAACACAGTGCAATATAATTGAGAATTTGTTATCACTAATCCTAAGGCTTTGATCTTGCATCCACCAGCTTTCTTTTTCCCTCTGGATTGCCTCAGCATACCAGAGGTTGCAGTAAACAGAGTGCCTGGAGAGGGATACTAGAACCAGCTAAAACAATTGCCCCGTTGCTCTGCTAGGACTGGTGAGAAATTTTATTAAGTGATGTTTTTTTCCTGCTCCTTTAAGACCTTTTTAAAGCTAAACCTTAGCCAACATATTTTAAACCTTATGGATGCCAAGTGACAAAATGCCTTCAGTCTTCTAGCACACCATCTTAGTAATCATAACATTTTTGTATTATTATAGGCAGTATTGGCAGTGTGTTCAATTGTGCATGGAATAAATAGCGCACATTAGCAGTTTGCCTTAAAATCCATGTGATGGTGGCAGCCAGCTTAATTAAGCACATCTCTGTGGGAAATCAGTAACAACAGTAATGAATGAACCTGCTGCTGACCTGCAGAAGAGAGAAGCTGTTCACAATGTTTCTGAGTGGAAAACTACAGAAGTCCTACAGGTGCTTGGATCATAATTATTATGCACCACTGCCATTGGGAAGGGGAAGCAATAACACCAAAATTCATCTTTGTTGGATATTTGTCCTTTTCTTCCTTACCTGCCACCATACATAATGTTTACTTTTTTTTTTTTTTTTTCCTTTTTTAATCTACAAAAAAAGCCTTGGCCAATTTATATCTCCCAAGATCTTCCACGCTTCTCTGACATTCAGTACATCATTTCAGCCACACTAAGGACTGCAGTGTGA